>OX422212.1:157952728-158427728 GCA_949130495.1 Sambucus nigra
TGAAAAAACTAAATTGAAAAACAAGTTTAACAATGTGCACCAATATTTATAAATACAAAAAACTGAACTTAAAAATTGTATTTCAAAATAGCTTTTAGAATCGAGTTTTTCGAATACATAAACAAACGAGCCCTAAAAACTTAGACTCCTTGAGTTGTTCAGTTGTTTAAATAACTATAATTGGTACTACAAATATATCCATATAGGTAATAAAATGACCCTCTCTCAAATTAATTTATAAAAATCGAACCCATCATCCAAAAAAAAATCATTCAAACCCTTAAAACTCGTGTGTGTGTGTGTGTGTGTTTATATATATATATATATATATATATATATATATATGTATATATATATATATATAGAGAGAGAGAGAGAGAGATAAAGGTCCTCTCCTGTAAGGACTCCTTATGTTGCAAATCCCGGTACATACCATTTTTTTAAAATAGTAAAAAAATGAATTTTTTGATTAAACTTAATGGATATGATCTCTACGGTGAGAAGATCATCTCCAATTTTTTTCATAAAAAAATTCAATAAAAAAACCGTTGAGATGAGGTGATATGTAAAAAATTGGTATTAATATGCATTTTCGACTGTTGAAATGTTGACGATCATCTCACCCACTTATTGATTGAATTGTTTGATGAAACTTCGTGGATATGATCTCGGTAGTGAGAAGATCATATCCATGAAGTTTCATCAAAAAATTCAATCAATAAGGCGGTTGGCGCTGACCCAACATTTCAACGGTTGAAAATGTATATTTATACCATTTTTTTATATATCACCTCATCTCAACGGTTTTTTTATTGAATTTTTTGATAAAAAAATTTGGAGATGATCTTCTCACCGTGGAGATCATATCCATGAAGTTTCATCAAAAAATTCATTTTTTTACTATGTAAAAAAAATGATATGTATCGGGGTCTGCACAATAAGGAGTCCTTACAGGAGACTTTCTGTATATCTATATATATTAATAGAAGGATATTACCATAATAAACCTTAAATTTTGATCAAATGATCATGCCAAAAGAGCTTTAACAAAATACTTCAAACCCTTCAAAGGCTTCTTATAAGGTGAGGTGTCAATCTCATGTTAGAATAAATGAGCTTTTATATATTGAGGAAAAAAGGCTAACAGTTGCGTCCCATCTATAAGTTTAAATTAAGGGTCTCTAAATTCGCTATTAATTAGCAAATAGATGATGCGTTTCGACATCCCGACTAACATTATTATGAAGATTGCATATTGTTTTAGTTTGCTTACAATTTATTGTTTAAACCTCGTCTTTGCGCAATGATATTTGATGGACTTTGATATTTTGTAAAACAATTGATGGACTAAAGACCCAAATGTTAATAACATAGGTGACAAAAGTTTTAAAGGCATGTTCTATTAAGGACTTATTAGTTTGGGGCATTAATTAATAAATTATTTAAAAGTCTATTTATATATGATCGGTAACCAATAATCTTGTTGGTATGTTCAACTTACAAAATTTTCAATTAATGAACGATAAGTTCAAACGATATAATTAGACTCATTAACATAGATACAATTGCAATTCTAACTCTATCTATATTAATAAATGTAATATTTAAATTAATAAGTGTAACTATATTTATATTCACGTATATTACACTAAAAATTGTAACATACGTAAATTTATTGAAAAAAAATATTTTAACTTGTTCTTATCACTAATTTATAAAGAATCTTAAGAATTTATTAGCATGTCAATTAGTTTTTACCTTTTAAATATAACTCTAACTTTCAAATTAAGACTAACGTGCTTTAGTTACAACATTATTTTGTAGAACACTGCTCTGAGAGCATCCGTAGTGGTAGAGATGGACGAATGCTATCTTTACTAATCCCAACAATGGTGATATAGCAGAATTTGCAATTATATTTCCCACGAATAACGAATAACTGTTGTTCGTAGGGAATAAAAACAATGTTTCTTACGAACAAGAGAAGTTCGTAGGGATTATTAATAACAACAGAAGTTCGTAGGAACCCAAATATATAATAAAAATTATTTATTAATACTTCCTACGAAAATTTGTTCGTAGAAATTTCAACGAATTTCTAAAGTTCATAAGAAGATTTTACAGATTTTGCATCCGTTCAGTAAATCTAGCAATTCTCAACCTTTTCTTCTACAAATTTTGTAGACTAACATCCATCACTATGGGCTGCTGAGTTTGTACACTGTCAGTGATGATTTAAAATAATAGACATTCCCAGGTACTCCATGATATTATTTTTGTTTTGGACCACAATAAAATACAGGGTCATCCTTATAAAATTGGTATATTCAAAAATTTTACATCAAAATCTATTGAAGAATCCCAGAAGATTTTTTAAATTCAGAAGAAATATATATTTAGCACAATATATGCTCACAATATACGTAAAAAATTTATAAATAAAATACATATATCATGGTATATTTTTTAACCGCATCTGTATTTTAAATTTTAAAACTGAAGAAACATACATTTATATCGATAATATGGTGTATGAAATGCAGACATTAAGTAGACATTACGTAGCAGGTTCATCATTAGCTTGAGAAGCTTGATGAGCTTAAAAGCATAATAAAGTTTGATTCGTTTAGCTCACAAAACTAGCCCAAACAACACTAATCGATTTCTAGTTGGTTTTTTAGATTATCTTAGCATAATTAATCATAATTTAGAATTTAAGATGAGCAAAAAAATTTAGCAAGCTTAAATTATGCTCAGGTTTAATTCATTCATATGAAAAATGGATTTCAAACAAAAATTTTAATATGAAAAGGGGAAGAATGAATGATGACTAATTAACTAATTCTCCATCCATCTCAAATTAAAAATCTTATTTTATTTTTTGTTATTCCAAACAAGAGCACTTATCCAATAGAATGTGTTACATTATAAAAGCATTCATCATTTATAGAAGGATAATTTTGAAAATTAATTTTTTTTATATGTTTGATGTTAAAAATGAAAAAATAACATTTCGTACATGTTTGACTTTTAAAGACTAAATCTTAATTTGAGACTCGATGAATAGGTAATTGTCAATGCAGGGAAAGGATATAAGAAAAGTACTACTACTTACACGAAGTGGGTCATGGGCAGAAGAGGGCAGACGCTGCAAATATGGAGAGCACAAGACCTGGACCTGGTCCTGCAGAAACCTGATATATCCCATCGCTTCATGCAACACTGATGCCGTATCTGTCTGCACCCCCACACAACCACACGTCCATTTCAATTTAAAACTGCTACTTTAAAGTACATCAAAAAAACCCAATCTACTCCACTAAATTAATACCCATATAGGTTATGCGTGCGCCACAAAATAAATGCCACTTTTCAACTTTTGTGCTCGCTTAAATTTTATGATTATTTAGGTACAAAACAAAATAATATCACGGAGTAATTTTAGGTGCGACACTATTTCGAAAGAAAATTGAAATCATCCAATAATAAGGTATATATGCATTAAACTTTACTGGTCCTGAGAATTTATAATGCCAGCTTAAATTATCTTTTATGTCACATATAGGTGAAAAATAATGATGGATGGTTCCCCATTAAATTTTTATCCGATAATATATGTAGTATTTGGGGAATTAAATTAATTGGATATTTAACCTAAATGAGCATTATTTGTTTGAATTGGGTATTTGGTCAAATAATTTGATCAAGTATGAGTAATGATACACACACAATTTATTTCAAAATTATTGAAATTGTGCTTTAAGGGATTGTGCCCTGACGAGACTCACACCATAATACAATACCCTTAAAGCACATTCGGTAATTTTTCAGTTCCAATTTCGTTACCTACATCATTTTCCATCAAGTATTAATACAGTAATGTGTCTATGGTTTGAAACTGATTCGTAAATAATTGGGTTTGTACTGATTTGATATTGAAGAGATGTTAATGAAATGATTAAAACAACCCTCATGCGGTTTACACATTCCAACTCTAAAATCCAACAACCCTCTTTGGGTGACACTTTGTTCTCAACACGATTTTCATCAATAGAATTGTTAATGTAACAACTAACACAACAACTCATTCAAAACATGATACAGTACAACAGATATGACTTATAATTTTCAACCTTAATTGACACAACATGAGACAAAGAAATTGACACAACATATATACTTGACAAAACTAATACAAGTCATTAAAATGAACACCAATAAGATATCGTAGCAAAAAAAAATTGGCGTAAACACGATATAGATCTTACCGTAAATGTTCAACACTTGTTACGAGCTTGTTTCAAATCCAGAATTGAAACATCAAATCCAGAATTGAAACATCATTGACGTAAACACTTGTTGAACACTTGTCACATAATTTTAGAGATGATTTGAAACATCATTTTTCATATTGATTCCAGAGGAAAATCCAGAATCTGCAAACTTCTATTTATTTGGACAATGTTTGCCAATGTTAATCATTTGTGTTTAATTTAAAATTTCAGTCATTTATTGAATCTCAAGTGGCATTTCTGAACACGGGGAGAACACGTGTATGGCCACTTAACACCATAAATGAAACTTGGAAAATACTATCACACTTAGCAAGAAAACTAATGCCCTCCTCATCAAATCAATCTCAGTTTATCATCAATTAAATGGTTAACCTTGCCAAATGGTGATACAAGTTGTTGCAATGCTGCGATTCGTTCCCCAAGCTTCTCATTCTTCCCCTGTATATATACATGCACTCTAAATTCACAAATTCAAGAGGAAAAATAATAGAGAACCAAATTCTATCAACTTCTTCAACATGCATTGCCATTTTCTAGCATATGTTTCTCTCTGACCTTTGCATGCCTGGCCACCGTGTTCTCCAACTTGATCTTTTTACAGTTAGGTTGACTGCCCACCGGAGCACCGATGCCAGCGCTAAAACTCTGAACTCCCTCATTTACACACCCATTTCTCTTTTTCTGCACAAGACAACATAAAGTAAGTAAGTGTACAACAGCTTTTGTCCCTTCCCAAAACGTTTCCACTACCCCCAAAACAAACATAAAAAAAGAAGAAAAATGTGGCTAACTTTTGATATAGATAAAGAGTTGATGTTGGTGTTATTTGTAGACGATGTAGAAGACGAATCACTATAGGTGACTCCAGATTTATGAGCAAAGCCTAAATCATTTTGACTCCGATTATCTCCAAAACAGAGAAATTTAGGAGAGTTGGCAGTAGAGAAAGAGGAAGCGTAATTAAAACATCCATCTGTATCGAGACCCACAACGTCGTCAGCGAAAAGAAGCTGAGAAAAGCTACCGCCGGCGAGGCCCTCATTATCTGCCATTACAGAGCTGACCGTAGATTTAGAGAGAGAAAGGGAAAGGGGGTTTATGGTTTATATATAGGAGTAAAGAACGGAAGGTTCTTTTGGAGTTAAAAATGGGATAGATAGAGACACAGCTAGGATAGCTATGTGTTGTGTTGTGTTGGAGACTTGGAGTGTCGTGTAGCTACTTGTGCTTCTCACTAAGATTTCTCTCTCTAAATCTATAATGTACAATACAATACATATATTATGTATACATGGCGTTACGGCCGTTACTTGCATTTCAAGGCTTTGGTTTTGTCGTCTCAGTCAGTCAAACCCACCTTAACCGAGAAAACCGTGGTTTATCCGACCAAAGCAATTTCGAACGCCGGTTTTGTGTTGGGCCATTATTTCTAATTTCTATCGACAGTTGATTCATATCTGTTCATTTCCCAGTCACCGAGTCGCCGGTCTAAGAACTGGATACATGGGTTATCATAAACTAACGCAGTGAATCATACGAGCAAAAGTTTTGCGACTGAGGAAACACTTTTAAAAGGTTAGTTTTATTTTGGGGTTTGTAAATTTAGGACTTATTGTAATATGTATTTTGAAAATAGGATAACAAATATTTTATTTATGATTTTAGTCCCTATTTTTTAATAAAGTCGCTGGCGCGGACCTATATTCATAAAATGTCAACCAATCATAACATGCCACGTGTCCCTTTAATTTGAAAATAGGGACTAAAAATGAAAATAAAATATTTATTGTCCTATGTTCATAATCAATATTATTTTAAGTCTTAAAATTACATAATCTATTTTATTTTCACTCCCACCAATTTTTTCTACACATCCTTAAAAGACTATTTTAGTTTAATAAAAGTGGGGTTCTAGAAACACCCCTTTTTAAATGGATGCACTAATGACAAAACAAGTTAGAGCAAGGGAATCCAATCGATTCATGTTAGTTCACAAAATACCACCCTAAAATTGTAACTATGATTACGGTGTTCGCGGTCCGATCCGGTTTTGAGGTATTTTTGAGAACAAATCGCATTAATTAGTCCTAAAAAATTATGGATTGAGACCGGATCGAAATAATCGGTCTCGATCCTATTCGATCCATACACATATAAAACAACACATTTTTTTTTAATTAAAAACAACACTTCTTTTAATTAAGACTGTAAATCCCAAATTGAGATGTAAATCCAGATAACATACATAACTGTAAATCTATAAATCCCAGATATTTTTCAACATATTTGCAGACATTTTTCAAGCCTATTAAAACATAACTGTAGACATTTTTCATGCCTATAATCCCACATAACAACATAACTGTAAATCCAACCTAAAATCCCATTTTCGTACACATTTATTGGATATTCATGTAAAATTTTCTACTTACTTGGAACAGTAGATCAAACATGAGAACATACCTCATTTATATGTCCAAAAACGCATAAGCATGTATGCTTACTTGGAACAGTAGATCTAAAAATCATAAACATATATACTTACTTGGTTTGCCTCTATCGGAACCGGAGGAGAGCCACTTGTTTATGGGATTTATTGGTTTGCCTCGGCCGAAGCCAAAGTAGAGTGAGACGAGATGAGGGAACAACTCTCAATTATGCACCGGAGAGGAGAGTGAGCTGATATGAGGGAACTACTGGTTATGCATCGGAGAAGAGAGAGACGAGATGAGGGAAGATAAGAGTGAGAGGAGAGCGGCGCAGTTTGTAGAGAGAGAGGAGAAAATAAGAATGAGTTAGGTTTTGTTGTGGTTTTGGTAGGTTAGATAGTGAAGTGTTAAAGTGTAAGGAAGCATGTTATATAATTTAAAATATATATACATATATTTAATAAATGCGGTCCGGTCCGGTCCAAACCCGTTTTTTAAGACCCAAGACCGAGACCGAATCGATTTATTCGGTCCTTTATAATTTTGGACCGCATTAAAATCGCATTCATAAAAACCCGCAAAAGAAGGGTCGGTTCGGTTGGATTAATTCGGTCCATTCGGGTTTATGCACACCCCTAACTATGGCCATATTAGTCAACATTTGACTACAATAATTTTAAATTTTATTTTTCCGAGCTTTTAAGAAAGAGAAAAAAAAATAAAAGAGAACTTTGATAAGTAAACAAAATGAAAAGGTATGACAAGAATAAAACTAAAAATAAAAAAAGCACAATTTAATTCTTAAAATCTTAATTCAACTTTGGTATCTAAAGAATAAGGGTCAAACTAAGAGTGGTCATGGGTCGGGCTAGGTGAACTCAAGTCAAGCCTTCATTATATAGTAAGGAGCATGGCTCTTGTCGAGACCCTTATCAAGCTTGAATGTGTTTGCCCAAACACGCATGCTCGTAAACTCACAAAACCAAAAGCCCATCAGCATATTTAAATTGAAGGGTTAATTACACCAAGGCATCCTGTACTATACCACTCTTAATACTTTGCCACTAGTTCTTTTAATTCACCCATAACTTTGAAAACGACTACAATTAACCCCCTCCCCGGACTAAATCCGTTAATTTTTTTCAAAATCGTTAGTCATATGCGTGGCAGATGACTTTAAGCAAGGGCATTTTTGTCCAAACGAAATTAGTTTTGAAAAAAATCTTTAAAAACAGAAAACACATTTAAAAATTAAGAAAATGCTAAAAACTATTGGAAAAATTCAGAAGAAATGAATATATATTTAAAAATTCTGAAAAATACCAAAAAAATATTTAAAATCTGCAAAATTATAAAAACCAATTAATGAAAAATTATTTTCCACAGAAATAAATTATTCCCACCAATAAAAAATGACTTTCATATACATGAATTTTTTTTAGGATATAAAATTTGATTTCTAGCATGCAAAATTCTGAAAAAAGAATGTAGAAAAGCATATTTAAAATACTAATATGTATTGGAAAATACATTTGGAAAAAACGAATATATAATTAAAATTTTGAAAAATACCAAAAAATTAGACAAATTCTGAAATACAAAAAAAGACATTTAAAAATATGGAAATTCATAAACAATTAAAATTCTGAAAAATACCAAAAAAATATAAAATATAGGAAATTTTTTCAAAGAAAAATAGAAATGCGAATATATATTTAAAAATTCAGAAAAATTTAGAAAAAAATATTTAAAATTTGTAAAATTCTAGAAAAAATAATTCAGAAAATATATTTAAAATAATTAATGAAAATACATTGAAATAAAAAAAGAAATTTATAAATATGGAAATTCGTAAACAAATAGAATTCTGAAAATTGCCAAAAAGTATAAAAAAGGATTATTTTTTTTAAAGAAAATACATATTTTCAAACCTCCAATAAAAATATAAAATGAATAAAAATTAATCCAAAGAAAACTAAAAATACAAAAAGAAAAAATAATCCACACATACTAAAAAAATATTTTCAGCAATAAAAAAATATTTTCAGCATATAAAAAATAATTCCCAGCAATAATAAATTATTTTCAGTAAATAAAAAATAATTCCCAGCAATAATAAATTATTTTCAGTAAATAAAATATTATTTTTTGTAATAAAAAAATAATCCCCAACCTTAGTAAATAAAACAAAAGAAAACAAAATTTCTCAAAAAAAAATCCACAAGGATGAATTGGGTGTGGGTTTTCAATCTTTATCCTTCAAGTGTTCAATTCCCTCAACTGTTCAAATCAAATCACACACAAACAACCCCCCACCCCTTCTCCCCCATCGCATACACCAGCAAAATCTGAAAATAACTAAACAAACCAACACTAATTGCAAATCGATATGTGAAACACGTGGGCAGATCTGGGTTTTCAATCGGAGGTGGGGTTGGGTCGTAGTGGGGGTGGTGGTTCAATCGAAAGTGGGTTTGGGTTTGGGGTGGGGTTGGAGAATGTTGGCTAGTAGGGGTGGGGGTGGGGGTGGGGGTGGGAGTGGGGGTAGGCTACCATGGTTGAGGGTTGAGAGAGAGAGAGAGAGAGAGAGAGAGAGATGAGAAGAAAGAGAGAAGAAATAGTCTTTAAAAAGAAAGAGAAAGAGAGAAAAATTAGGATTTAAAATGTGTTTAAAATGATCAAAATAGCCTTTAAGAAAGCATGTGCCACGCATATGCCTAACGGCTCATCCCAAAAATTAACGGAGTTGGACGGCAGGGGTGAATTGTATCATTTTTCAAAGTTAAAGGGGTGAATTAAAAAAAATCAAAAGAACCGGTGGCAAAGTGTCGAGGTGGGTATAGTTCAGGAGGTCCAAGTGTAATTAACCCTAAATTAAATACACTAAAATTAGTTATTTTTTATTAAAATAGAATTTTAATTGAAAAATCCTTATCAATAAAGCCTTTTTCGTGTATATATATGAAAGATGATAAATCAATTTGTAAGGAAAAATCATAAGCATTTGAATGAGTTAAAGACACATACACACACACACACACACACACACACACACACACACACATATATATATATATATATATATATATATATCGACCCTCTTGTTGGGTCAAGCCTGAAAGTGTGTCCAAGTTCGTCCTAAAAATTTATCAAGCATGGAAAAATTCATCAAATATGAGCCTAATTTACTTTACCATGCCCCATAAATTAGTGGATTTGGGTGGCTCACAATATTATGTCCACTCGTAGGCCACAGTAGATAAATGTTTATTTTTTTTTACGAATATGTGTATAATTTTGTAAATATTGATTGTATAAAAAAAATTGCATTTGCATGTCATTTGATTAAAATTTTTAATTTTCTTATTTAAAAATTATAAACCATTGTTGTATGTAAAAATTATCTCCCCGCTTAGATCAATGAAAGACGGACACCTGTCATCCTAGGTGGCCTTATAGTTTTCTTGATCGGTACCAGAGGAACCTAGTCAGGTGAAAGGCCGACCAACTCCAAAATTCGAACCATTAAGGATACCAAAAGTTACTCGGCTAGAATGGCGACCAACACTGAATTCCAAAAAGTCTCATTTATCATACACAAATGTAAATACCTAGAAATATAAAGGCATTCCATCTAGGGTTTTACACCACTATAAATACAAAGTATTCCCTTAGCTCAAGAAAATAAAACTAACAGTGGATGTAGACTTTCTTCACGGCCGAACCACTTTAAAAATCTCTTCTCTTGTGTGTTTGATTTTATTAACCTACTGTATTTTATCTGTGATTATAAATCTGGATTAAGTCTATTTTTAGACATCAACAGATTGTCGTCGTCTATGGAAACGACTGCTAGTCAGTGTTCTCTACCACATATATTTCATCTTTGGTTTAAAGAATGACTACTATTCCTGTTAGCAACCTGGTGGCTGCAGGCCATAATCAAGAAATATCTGCTCCCTCGGGTGAGACAGACCTCTAAATGATCTTGTTCAATTTAGCTAAGGGATAGAAGGCTATGCAAGAGTCAGTGAAACAATTGACATGCACAATGCAAGGCAAGTCCTCTAATTTCAAAAGATATATGCCACCTCCACCAGCCAGAAATTAAAGGAGTTATCATTCTCGTTCTTCTCATGATAGATCATACCGTCCTAGCACAACTTCTTCATTCCAATCAATGGATTACTATGACGGTAGATCTTTTTCCAAAGAAAGGTTAAGTGTACTGGAGAGGCTAAGTAGGGAGTCTGGTTTTGATCATCTAGATCCTGAGTAACTAGACGTCATCATAGGGAGCAAGAGCATCATCATGAACACTAGAGAAGGATCTGTGAGATCAAGAGCTAGTATGAGGGATTCTGTGCATGATGAGTAGACCTCTCAGGAGGAGAGTTCATCACATAGACACAATAAAACTAATAAATCTGCTTCGGATAATTCCAAACCAGAGGAACATTCCTGAAAAGGATCCATGCATCGACTTGAAGATCGGCTAGGAGAAATGGTCAAAACGAAAAACCTGTTACAAAGGAGTTTTATTAAAGGCTCACCTTTCGTCCAGCCTATTATGGACTACCCCACACCTTTCAAGTTCAAACCACTAGTGGTCACTCCTAAATATGATGAAAAAATTAATCAAGTTCTACACATTGAGTAGTACTAGGTTGCTATTTACAATTATTATGTCCCCAACGAGATGAGGTGCAGGGCTTTCTCCAGTTCCATCACAAGTCCGGTCCAGATATAGTATAATAATCTTCCTAGAGGTAAAATTTCTAGTTTTCATCAATTGACCGAATTACTCATTGATAACTTTTGCTTTAGGGCCAAACAGATCAAGAGTGTCACTCATCTCGCAACCATGTGCCAAAATTCGGGAGAAAGCACCCGAGATTATATTACTCGGTTTAATAATAAAAAGTTTTAGGTGGGGTATTATGAAAAAAAATGACCATTACATCACTAATGAGTGGGTTACCGACAAAGATCTTTATTATGACTTGGAAAAAATCCCATCTAAGACTATGATAGAATTGATGGCTAAAGCTGAAAAAATCATAAATGTCGAGGAGGCCATGGCAACAAAAGAAGCACCAAAGAATAAAGCTGAGGGACAGAAGAAAAACTCGTTCAAGAAAGATAAAAAAGATAAGAAGTCCGACAGGATCAAGAAGTTTGAAGAGTATACTCCTCTTACTAAGGGTGTTCACCACATCCTAGAAGAAATCAGGGGTAACAAAGATCTAAATTGGCCTGAGAAATTGAGTACGCACCCCCAATAAAAGAGACAAGTCCAAGTATTGTGATTTTCATCGCTATCACGGACACACAATTGATAGTCGAATAGCCCTAAAAAATGAAGTTGAAACTCTTATTCGGCTAGGAAAGCTAACAAAATTTGTTGATTAAATTTGTAGCCGAGATAACAGGAGAAGATTTGAGTCACCTAGCCGAGGAAAAGTAGATGCTAAAAGAGCATGCAATAATGATTATGAAGATGACCCCGACTTGTCAAAGAAGCTTGACAAACATGTAGGTATGATATTTTTCGATTGTCATTTTATCCCAGGTGGAGAAGCCGAAGGAGGAGATGGACTTGCTGAAAGAAAGGCGTACTTAAATGAAGCCAAAGCTTGTCCCTCAATTAAGCATACTGATATGTCCAAAATCAATGATGGTCGGCCCAGTAAAGTTAACAAAGACAAGTTGGTGATTGGCTTCTCCAAAAATGATCTGAGTGGGGTACTTTATCCTCGTGATGATCTATTGGTAATTACTTGCAGAGTTCACTATGGCAGAGTGACTAGAGTTTTGGTTGATAATGGGAGTTCAGCTAATGTAATGTTCTATAACTATTTTCAAAGCTCAGGGTTAAAAGACCGTAGTTTGGAACCGTATCATAGACCTCTTATAGGATTTTCTGGAGAAAGTGTATATCCCTTAGGAACTGTCAAGTTGGAGGTACTGGTCAGCACTTGGCTGAGGAGTAGGATGGAACAGATCGATTCAACTTATAACATAATCCTTGGTCGGGTAGGGTTGAAGCAACTGAAAGCTGTTCCATCTACTATGCATCAATGCATGAAGTTCCCTACTAATTACGGAGTCGAAATGGTAAATGGTAACTAGATGAAGTCACGAGAATGCTATTATACTTCAGCCGACCAACAGGAAATGAAGAGGGACATAACTACTTTCCACATTGATACTTTGGATCCTTATAATGATGAGGACTTAGTGAATTGACAAGTCATGGAGGAAATAAAAACTATTATATTAGATGATGATAAACCAAAAAGGACCACCTAGATTGGCTAAAGACTAAAACCTTCTGAAGAATGTGTTCGCTTGGAGTCACGAGGATATATCGAGGATTGATCCCAATTTCATCTGCCACGAACTCAATATTTACAAAGCGACCAGGTCGATCAAGAAGAAGAGCGGAGTTTCTAGCCCAGACAAAAACATGACAATCCAAGAAGAGGTGGAGAAACTACAAAAAGCATAGTTCATTAAGGATATTAAATATCTGGCTTGGTTGTCCAATGTGGTAATGGTAAAAAAGAAGATTAATAAATGGAGAATGTGTGTGGATTTTACTGACCTTAATAAGGCATATCCAAAACATCACTTTCCTTTACTAAGGATTGATCAATTGGTAGATGCTACAACAAGTCATGAATTTCTCAACTTTATGGATGCTTACTCTAGGTACAACCAGATCAAGATGAAGTCGGGATAAGGAAAGCACATCCTTCATTACCAATCGAGGAACTTACTACTATGATGTAATGCCCTTTAGGCTCAAGAACATTGGCGTAACGTATTAGAGGTTGGTAAATAAGGTCTTTGAAGACCAAATTAGCAAGAACATGGAGGTATATGTAGCGGATATGCTTACACAAAGAAAGTTCATCGCCGACTACATTGATGATCTGGCCTAAACATTTGACCAACTTGAAAAGCATTAAATAAAGCTCAATCCAACTAAGTGAATATTTGGAGTCGAGGAAGGTATGTTCTTGAGGTACATTGTGAATCAAAGGGAAATCGAAGCCAATCCTGATAAAATAAAGGCTTTACTGGAAATGCAATCCTCGAATAATAAGAAAGATGTACAAAAATTAACAAGAAGAGTAGCAACCCTAAATCGTTTTATCTCTCGAGCACAAACAAATGCCTTCCATTCTTTAAGGTATTTAGAAAGACCTTTGAATGGAACGACGAATGTGAAAAATATTTTTTGGAACTAAAACGGTATTTAGGGTCATCCCCATTACTCTCCCAACCAGTTTTGGGCAAGAATTTATACTTATATTTAGTTGTTTCAGAGTTTGTTATAAGCTCAACCTTGATCCGACTAGTGGATGGCATTCAAAAACTAGTGTATTACACTAGTAATGCGTTCCGAGGAGCTGAGATCAGATATCCATGCTTGGAGAAATTAGCATTAGCTCTCATTAAAGCCTCTAGAAGGACGAGACCTTATTTTCAGGCTTACGCCATTTGTAGTATACACTGAATTACCCTTACGACAAGCTTTGCATAAGCCTGAAAGTCTGGGAGATTAATGTCTTGGGTAGTTGAGCTGGGAGAGTATGAAATTATATACAACCCAAGAACTTCATACAAGAGGTAAGAAATTACATATTTCATAGCAGAATTTACCTATGTCGAGGTACCTAGTACACTAAGTTATCCTGTTGAGTAGACTTCTTCGGAAGAGAGATCAACTCCAAAGTCAACTGAGATGGTTGTAGACCAACCAGAATCATCAATTGTTCAAGAAAGAGCTCTCTGATTATCTTAGCAAAGCCAGAAGATTTTCATGTAAGGGGTATTGATGGATGAAGACTTCAACAATGATGTTTCAATATGGAAATTATTCTTAGATGGATCTTCATGTAAAATTGGAAGTGGTGTTGGACTCATCCTCAATACTCTAAATGATTTAGATATAGAATATGCGTTGAGATTTCAATTTCAGGCTTTCAACAATGAAACTAAGTACGAAGCATTATTTATTGGTTTGGAGTTAGCCTCATCCTTGGGCACTGAGCAGATGATAGCCCATAATGATTCTCAAATTATTATCCATCAGTCATTAGAAATATATGGCGGAGAAACAATGGTGAGATACTTGAATAAGGCAAAGGAAGTTATCTCCTCACTTTCTGCAGTTAAGGTAGTTCGTATTCCAAGAGTGGACAAAGCCTGAGCAGATGCCCTTGCTCGGTTAGCGTCAGTAATCCTAATGGAGCTCAAAAGAACCTTCCCAGTGGAAATCCTCACCAACAAGAGCATTGATGACTACGCAGTCAGCATCATTTCTATAGAGTTGGGGCCTTCTTGGATGGATCCGATCATGGACTACATTAAAAAGGACTGTTACCATTCAACTAAAAAGAAGCAAAGAAATTGAGATATAAAGCAGTTCACTATGTCCTGAAAAAAGATACACTATTGAGAAGGGGCTATACGGTCTCTTTACTTCGTTGTGTCCAACCAACTGAGGTAAATGATTTGATTAAAGAGGTACATGAAGGCTCATGTGGAGCTCACACAGCTGGGAGATCTTTAAGACAACGGATAGCAATACAAGGTCATTACTAGCCGACAATAAAAGGAGATTCTGTTACTTTCCAAGAAATGTGATAAGTGCCAAAAATTCGCCACCACTCATAGAAGACCAGCAACAACTCTAACGCCTATCACATCTCCATAGCCTTTTTCTATTTGGGGAATAGACTTGATCAGATCATTGTCCACCACCAAGGAAAGGTTCAAATATTTGGGCGTATCGGTCGATTACTTCACCAAGTGGGTAGAGGCTGAGCCTTTGATCGATATCCCCTGTCAGAGAGTGTTTCAGTATATAGGGAAGCAGATTATTTATCGGTATGGCATACCTTATATTTTGTCACTGACCATAGCACTCAATTTGATAATGAGGAATTCGAAAAGGACTGCATCAGGTCTGGTATTCAAAAACTTCATTAAGCTCCTGGACATCCATAGCATAATGGACAGACATAAATTACCAAAAAAACCTTGATAGATGGATTGAAGAAAAGGTTGAGCGATGCTAAAGGAAACTGGATCAATGAACTCCATAGCGTTCTTTGAGCATATAGAACCACTCCCATAAAAAAAAAAAGGGAAACCCTATATAAGCTTACTTTTGGTACTAAGGCAGTGGTACCAGTTAAAATTGGTATGTCGACTCACAGAGTGTTGAATTTTAATTCACCCAAAAGTGATCTAATGAGGCGACTAGATCTGAACATGATAGAAGAAGTTAGAGAAGATGCCGCTATTCAAATGGCTGCTTACCAACAAAGGACTGCTAGGTTCTATAATCGGCGTGTTAAGCTGGCCAACTTGAAACAGGGAAATCTTATACTGAAGAAAGAGATCCAGAAAAATAATAAGTGGGAACTCAACTGGCATGGTCCCTGTCGTATCTCGGCAGAAATTCGAGCAGGAACATATCTCCTCGAGACATTAGAGGGAGAAGAATTTATGAATCCCTGGAATGTCGATCATCTTCGTAAATACTATTAGTAATTGTTTTCAGTATAATATGAAATTTCATGTTTAAACTCATTATATTTTCTTTTTTTAATTTTTATTTTTCAGAGTATGTGTGATACCACTACTACCTTAAATTAAACAATGAATTTTAATTTCATTTTTTATTCTTTATACTCAAACTTACTTTTCCAACGACAAACTTTCCCAACTTCAGAAAGGTTCTTTATATTTGTCAAACTTTTCTAACTTCAGAAAAGTTCCTCGCCAAACTTTTCCAACTTCAGAGAAGTTTTTTATATTTGTCAAACTTTTCTAACTTCAAAATTACTTCCTCGCCAACTTTTCCAACTTCAGAAAAGTTCTTTGTCAAACTTTTCCAACTTCTTAAAAGTTCATCATTAATAACTTCAGGTATGGTTTCATATTTGACAAATCAAGAACCAAAAGTTAGTACAATCTCCTTTAAGTCTGAAGGTCAAACACAAGAGGTTTTACCCAACTAAGTTAAAATACAGGGATAATTAGACATTCCTAATACACTTGGTCACCACTGATAACTAATGCTACAACTTAGTTCAACAAAAGCATTCACAGTTTTGTCTAAGAACAGAATTAATAGAATCTAAGGCATTACAATAAGATTTAATTACGAATCAAACATCTATCATTTAAGTGTGACATTTAATCAATAAGACGATTAACTAGTCATTATACAGATTACCTAGTCGGTAATACGATTAAAAGCAACTACAAGCTTAAATATAAAGGATAAAAATGTCTTAAAGATGCCAGAGGATAACACCATTAGAAACATTGATTTCGATGCCATACAGCGTGAAGAAGAGGCAAATAACGCTGTGTTTCCTGAAGTGAGGAGAACGCTAAGGATAGAGCTTAGCGGACCTGGCGTTGGTATCATGAAGACGATGGCCACGCAAGGAGGAATAGGCCAGGCACAGATGCATGGGCTGATGGGACTATTCACAGAGTTCATTAAGACTCTGGTAGCCCAAGCAATGTTGGGAACCCCCACGGGAGTGAATTCCTTTACCACGCCGCCATCCAATGTAGCAGCTCCAACTGTTACTAGAGGGGTGGCGATGCCTGCTTCCATTAACACCTTCCCCATGGTTCCACCACCCTTAGGCGGTGTGTGTCCTATCACGGTCCCACCTGTGACAATAGAACTGACGTTACAAAATAGGGTAGTCACTCCAGCTGCTCCAGCCGTCGCGATAAGTTAAGGAGTAGGAATACCAGCCTCGACAACCTCGGTGATAACAATATCGTCGTCAGCTGGCCCCTCGCCAGCCAACTTAGAAGATATGAAGAAGGAGCTGCTAAAGTTCATAGTTGTGTCTAAAGGGGAGATCTCCTCCATATACGTTGACTTTCGTACTCATTACTCGGAGGAGTATAATAACGAACCCTACCTAGTGGGTTATATTCTACCAATCTTTGAAAAGTACATGGGTAAAGGTGCGAATCCCAAGGAGCATGTGAAGAGGTTCATCGAGAATTTGGGGGCCCATTGCAATGACAAAAAGTTAAGGCTAAGGGAGTTCTCAAAATCCCTCACCGAAAAAGCCTACACGTGGTATTCTCACCTAGCTCCAGGTAGTGTAAGTTCTTAGAAGGAATTACGTGTTTTATTTGTGCAAAAGTCTTTCTTGGCTAAGGACGAGTTCACACACACCCAGCTCACGCGTGAGAAGCAGAATCCAGGAGAGGATGTCGTGGCCTATATCTGAAGGTTCCGCAAGTGCTCCCTATACGTGAGGGGGAAAAGCTTTTACAAGTATGTGCAGAAGTCTTGTTGCTCGAAGACATATGTCACCTGATTAACGAGACAAGAGAAGGTACGTTTATAGCCTTTTTTAAGGCAACGAGGAATATCGCATTAGTGGTAAAGCCCATAGTACTGCCTCCCTCTTTGTCTAGCTTGCTGATAAGGACAACAGTTACCTCGGGGAGGGGAATACCCTCGAGGATCAACTACGCAAATGATGGGGTAGAGAATGAGGTAATGGCAGACGAGGAGGTAGAAGGGGTAGAAATAACAAGAAAAGGTTTGAAGACGAGGAAGATCCTCCTGAGCTACCTTGCATGGTGGACCAATCTTTGAACCTGTACGATCTCATGGTCCGTGATAAAGTTTACAGGCCGATTAATATCCACACCGTGAAGCTCACCCAAGAAGACAGAGAGAAATCCCATTATTACGCACTCCAAAATAGGGTAAATCACCCTACTAAAGTGTGTGTTTCATTAAGAAGGTTGATTGACCTCCATGTGGAGAATGGAAACATTGAGTTACCACATACCAATGTAAACAACAACCCTTTACCGCCCCACGGGTCCCATATGGCTAGCGCCTTCGATGAGGAGGCCAAGCGATCAATGATGGAACAGTGGCTCAGAGGGAATGACTCCGAAGACACTCCGGATAGTGGCTTCAAAGATTCTCGCAAAGAATGCACCTTCAAGTTGGCTTGCCTACATTTATTTGATGAGACTGAAGACGGAGAGGACCAAGAAGGAGAAGCATACGATGCCGTTGAGATGCTCAGCAGAAAGATGGGAGCCTGTTCTCTGGGAGAGGTCAACACAGTGATAACATATGACGAGGCTTCATATAGAGATGTGGAAGAATTTTATGAGCTAGAGGATGATCGAACGGATCCGTGGATTGAGTGTGCAGCCATGGCTCGCTCGCCAAAGTTTGGATGGTTCTTCGACCAAGCTGGCCTTCCTAAAGATTCCCGATTAGAAGTTACGAGGGATATTTTGGAGATTGTAAAGAAAAATATGGCCCCACACTTGAAATGGAATGGGCCTATGGCTAAATTGGTGAGTAGATGTCTCTCAGAAGTCACATTCTCGGAGGCGAATAGGATGATCAGGTCTCCACACTATAGACCTTTGTATGTTACTGCATCGATAAATGACTATACTTTCTCACGAGTATTGTTGGATGGAGGGGCATCCATCAACATGATGCATGTGGGATCCTTCTATGCCACCAGCTTAACGAAGACGAGGATAGTGCCACATTCGTTGGCAATATCGGGTTATGACAATCATCCCTCCAAGTTAGTGGGCTACGTCAATGTGGGCATTACTATGGGGAACATCACTTCCCATATTAAATTCCACATCATGAATTGCGAGCCATCATATCAGTTGTTGGTAGGTAGAGTATGGATGCACAACCATGGGTTGATTCCCTCTACCTATCGCCAATGTGCTAAAGCAAACATAAAGGGTAAGGAGGTGATGATACGAGCTACTAATAAACCTTTTGCAAAGGAAGAGGCCCATATGGTGGATGCAAATTTCTATACCAATCTGGAGAAAGAAGCTACTATGGTGACAAGATATACCTGGCGGATAAGGATCCTGTCAACTCGAGAGAAGGCGCGGGCACCTGCTCGAAAGATTATAACTTATGAAGAAGAACATGATCCAGGGGAAATAAGGCCCCCCAGCCTGTCAAGACAGCTTCATGATCGAATGACCCCGCGAATTAATCCCATTGAGCACCAAGTTCAGACACAGAGCACTCTTAGTAGGTGAACAGTGAAGGAGGTGGATGAAAATCATAGAAAGATGCCTTTCCAAAGAGACGCAACTCGACAGTGTAAGAGGGTGGTTTTGCCTAATGACAGAATTATCTATAGATTATGAAGGTGTGAGCGGGTAGCTGAGAGACTTGACGATGAAGCTGACCCGGTGTCGGTGTATGAATACTTCTTGGTGGATAACCAAGGGCAATGCCTAGTAATTGATAACTCTAGGATCCAAGAGTTTGTAGAAGAAGTGAAGGAAGAGGGATGGCCCTACACCACAGATCCAGGAATTAAAAAAAATCGATTTGGCTAGGGAAGGTGGGGATTCGAACCCCATCTTTATCTCGAAGGACTTGGAGGGAGCCCCTCGAGAGGGGTTAATCAAACTTCTGGTAAAGTTCAAAGATGTATTCGTATGGAATGGAATGGAAGTACACCAAGATGCCTAGGGTTGATACGAAGGTAAGTTTCCACAGACTGAATATCCTGACCTCAGCAATCCCAATGAAGCAGGCCACTCGAACATACAAAGCAGAGTTGGATTTGAAGATCAAGGAAGAAGTATAGAGGTTGCTCGCGATAGGGTTTATAGTTTCGATACAACACCCGATATGGTTGTCCGACATTATACCTATGGGAAAGAAAGATAAAATCCAAATCAAGATATGTGTAGATTTTAGAGATCTGAACTAGGCGTGCTGGAAGGATGAATTCCCATTGCCCTCCATTGACAGCTTGATCAACGTGACAGGGGGCCATGAGATGTACAGCTTCATGGACAAGTATGTAGGCTATAATCAGATAAAAATGGATCCAGCTGACATGGAGAAGACTGCCTTTCGAACCCCCTTAGGCAATTTCATGTACACGGTCATGCCTTTCAAATTGAAGAACGCATGAGCCACCTACTAAAGGATGATGATGGCCATATTCCACGACCTTTTCCATAAGACTATGGAGTTTTATATTGAAAACTTAGTGATTAAGTCCAAGAAGGAAGAATCCTACCTAGACGACTTGAGGAGGGTATTCACTCGCTGCATGAAGTCTAAGTTAAAGGTGAACCCTCTCAAATGCGCATTTGGAGTAACGAGCGGGAAATTCCCGGGGTTCATGGTAAACCGCTAGGGGGTACAGATGGACTTAGATAAACGACGAGCCATCCTTAATACGCCAAGGATAAAATCAGGGAAAAAACTAAAGAGTTTCCTTGGTAAGGTATCCTACTTGAGCCAGTTTGTTTCGGGGCTGGTTGAGGTAACACATCCCTTGATGGAGTTGCTGAGGAAGGGCGTGAAGTTTGCATGGGAAATAATACATCAAGAATCCATAGACAAGATGAAGGAACTTCTTACTTCTCCTCAGACAATAATTCTCCCGAAGGCAGGTACCCCTTTACGCTTATAGCTTACGTCAACAGAATGGTCTATTGGGGTTTTATTGGCCCAAGAGAGGGAAGGCATTGAAAAATTTATTTATTAACTAAGTAAAATTATACATGGGCTCGAGGCCAGATACACTAGCATTGAGAGGCATTGTTTAACCCTCATATTTGTGGCGTAAAATCTTAGCAACTACTTTTTATCATGCACGGTTCATATTGTAACTAGATGTGACCCCATAAAATTTTTACTTGCTAGAACTGTATTGATAGGCAGGGAAGCTAGATGGTTCTTAATCCTCTTGGAGTATGATATGAAGTGTTTGGTCCCTCGAGCTATCAAAAGTCAAGCGTATGCAGATCTGTTGGCCATTTTCCCGTCTGGGACATTCAAGCCGCCTATTGAAGAGCTCTCGGGTGATGACCTCAAGGCCAATTTCGTAGCAACTAGCCTAGACAAATGGAGCATAGAGTTCGACGGCTCTTTAGCAGTGAAAAAAGAGGAGCGGGAGTCATTCTATGAAGAGGAAGTGAAGATATTCACCTGTATTTTAAATTGGAGTTTGAATGCTCAAATAATGAAGCTGAATACGAGGCATTGGTCCTTGGGTTGCTCGAAGTGCTGAGGAGGGGAATTCAGGTTCTAACAATCAAAGGGGACTCAAGCTTGGTGGTGAAGCAAGTGGCGAGGGAATTTTCATTGAAGCACATGAGTTTGGCGCCTTACCTCACGATCATCCAGTGACTACTGGGCTAGTTTGAGGTGGTAAAGATAAAAAGGCACCCCCCGAATGATGAACATGCATGTGGATGCCTATGTCACCATCGCGCAAAAGATTGCATTTGATGTAGAATCAACTGTGGTCCGAATCACAAAGAGAACTGCCCCCTCGATGGTATCGGAGATCTTATCATCAGAAGAAAAAGATGACCGGAGAGGTGAAATCAGAAAGAAGCTAGAGAGAGGGGAAGGACCAGTTAGCTTGGCCGACTTAGCACAATACTTTATTACCAGGGGCAATTTATATTTCAAAAATAAGGGAGGTTGGTTGTCCAGTTGTGTGGACCCTGAAGAGGCTAAGAGAAGATTGATCGAAGTACACAAGAATAGCAGTGAGACTACTGAGATTCCTCTATACAGAAGGGTGCAACGGGCGGGGTAATACTGGCCCTCAATGAGATAAGAAGTCGTCATCGTATAAAAAGAGTGCTCGAAGTGCTGCCTTTTCTATCAAGGGACATAGTACAACTTCATTGACCAACTACAAGATTAGAGACAACCCTATATGGACTTCTTAATAGATGGAGTAGTGCCAACAGATAAAGATGATGCTACGAAGGTAAAAAGGAGAGCACCGAGGTACTTGCAAGATGGGTGGCTATACCAACAAGTCTATCATGACAGGCTCCTAAGGTGCATAAGAAGTGAAGAGGTCAAAAAGGTGTAAAAGCAAGCTCACGAGCCATGTCACATTAGGGGAGCCAAACTTTACGATCAGCTAATGATCTTGGGCTATTACTGGAATTCGATGGAGAAAGACTCAGATGATTTTGTTAGAAAGTACAAAGCCTGCCAGCTACACGAAAATATGATCCACGCCCCTTCAGTGGACCTGCACTCTCTATCCACATCATTCCCATTCCATAGTTGGGCCTTTGACCTGGTAAGAGCCATCAACCCTTCGTCACGAGAAAAGATATGGATTTTAGTAGCCAAAAAATGTTTCACGAAGTGGGCAGAGGCCATACCTCTCAAGAAAGCCACTGTGGGGGTAGTAGCTCAATTCACGAAGGAATACATTATTTTCTATTTTGGCGTCTCGAATGTGTTTTTGTCGGATAATGGTAACCCCTTTATGAATAGCGAAGTGCGCTTGCTCACAAAAAAGTATTTCATCATCCATCACAAGTCAACAGTGGCCTATTTGAAGTGCAATGGGTAAGCAAAAGCTACCAAGAAGACATTGGTGAATATTTTGGCAAAGATATTAGAAGACTTCCCTGCCACATGGGATGACAAGATCCCCAAAGTTCTATGGGCCTATCGAACGACGAAGAGAAATCTAATAGGGTACACAGCATTCTCCTTGGTATTTGGGATAAAAGATGTGCTGCCGTTCGAACTCGAGGTACCTTCTACTCGTTACAACTTACGAAGTGCTATGCTCCCTCACAGTCACCATGTACAACTTGAAGCCTTGGAAGAATATAGGTATAATGTTGCGAGACACTTCGAGGTATACAGGAAACAGTTGTCCAGCTCTTATGAACAGTTAGTAAGGCCAAGGAAGTTCAAGGAGGGAGACTTGGTTTTAAAAGCATGCACGAGACACATAAGGGGTTTGTCATTACTAAAGTTCGAAGCAAATTGAGAAGGGCCTTACATCGTTCGAGCAACCCATGATTCGGGCTATTGTGAGATATTTAAGCTGGAAGATAATGTGACTTTCAAATTGAATAACATGTGGTTGAAGATTTATTACGTCTCAATGTATGTCCTGTCACTCCTATTCAATGACTTGTTTTTTTTACACCATAGATGTGTGCTTTGAAGCAATTGGGCTCGCCTATTTAATATAGTCAGAAGCAAAATTCATGGGGCATATGCTCGATCAATATTTTATTTTCACAAGTCCACTGATTGATATATTTATTATAAATGATGTACTTAGCATTGATGTATAAGCGTAGCCAATATTCAAGTAAAATAACAAAAAGGAAAGGAAATACCAAAATTGCTAATGTTTCTTTATTTCAAATAAGCGATTGCATTGTGGTTACAACCAAGTTTGAAAAATTTAAAAGTTCACAGAAATGGGCAAGACCATCAAAAGAAATGCTGAATAATGAAGCTAGGGGTCGTCCATGATAAAGCGAAGATTCTCTGAACCAAGTAGCCGGTGGTGATGCGGGAGAAGATTCTTCTCAAGCTGGCTCTGCTCTATAACAAGGTCAGCTAGATTCTTCTGGAGAATTTCTCGATCCTGGTAGATGGTTTATAACTCCTGCTCTTTTTCAACCAACTATGCCTCTACACGAGCAACCTCCTCGCAAGCCTCTTGCACTACTTTCTCAGTTATCAGCAACTGAGATTCCAGACCCATAAGTTCTTCAGAGATAGACATCTGCTCACGATGGGAATTCTGGCGGCGATCATAGATGCTGGGAAGATCACTCTTCTTAAAACTCCACAGCAGCTCCTCCACCAGCTATGTTATGGAAAAACCATCATTAGTTAACACGGTAACCCTGCCTAATAAAGTTTTGACAGTGTTAGGGCTAAGGGACATAAGGGGGTGCTGAGAATTTCCTCTAATACCATCGCGAGCCCAAGCAATCGGCAGGCCATCATCCCAAGAATTGGCTGCAGATGGTGAATAGTAAAGGTCGAAGGAAAATAAGCCAATAATTGCTCGATCAACAAACAAGGACTCGTAATCAGAATAGAAGGGAAACTGGCCAAAGTTTATCGCACAACCACCTCGGGGGATACCTCAACCGATGAATACTGAAAATGCTATCATTAGAAGATGGCTGCCGGGTATGCGAAGAACTATCACTTGCCTGCACTTGAGGAGCGCATGGTGTAGGAGTATCACCAAGTATATGGACATCGCCCAAAGAAGCAACTGAAGCTACTATCGACGCTTGAACTGACTCTTTAACAATAGGATCCACTTTGAGCCTATAAGTTGCTAGTTGATCGACCTCCACGTGAAATGCAACAAACCATTGAAGTTAGCAATAAAGATAAAGGAAAACATGAATAAAAACACTATGCTAACTTAGAGATTTATGCCAATAAGACTAGGCCCTCTTGACCCTCGGTTATGAAAGATTTATGCTTATAAGACTAGGCCCGCCTGACCCTCGGTTATGGGAGATTTATGCTTATAAGACTAGGCCCGCCTGACCCTCGATTATGGGAGATTTATGCCTATAAGACTAGGCCCGCCTGACCCTCGATTATGGGAGATTTATGCCTATAAAACCAGGCCCGCCTGACCCTCAGTTATGGGAGATTTATACCTATAAGACTAGGCTCGCCTGATCCTCAGTTATGGGAGATTTATACCTATAAGACTAGGCCTGCCTGACCCTCGGTGATGATGCTAAGATGTAGCTCCACTAGATAAGAGATGATGATCTCAAACAGTAATAACAATGGCAGTAATAGAGTTATGTATGTGTATAAGTGTATAAGTGTATAGAAGGGGATAAGGATAAGAGGAATGAAGATAGTGATGTATAGTGGTTCAGCCAATTAGGCCTATATCCACTGTGAGTGTGTGATTCACTAAGTATGGGCACTAATGGCCTTGGATACAATGCTCATAAGCTCACTCTCTCTTTACTGTGTGTACAAGATCTTTCACTAGGGTTTATATGATCAATCCTTTACAAGGTTGAAGATGACAAGTATATATAGGGCTTGGGGGGAGTAGTGTACCCCCAAGCATGCATTGTGCATGTGAATGATGATCTAGCCAATTCCCTGTTGACACCTGGCTATGCCACTTGTGGTTAATGATGACAAAATACTCCCTCACGTGAGGGGGTGATATTGTTATAATGGTCTGGTCCATGTGCTCTATGAGTCCCACGCGCACTGTCCCACGCGTCTCCCAAATCACGTGCCATGATGATGTCACCCTCGACTTATGATGGTAGGCCGAGAATGAGGTTGATGCTAGCATACTAGGTCTTGACTGTTGGATGTAGGATTCACGTTGTCATCCCCTCATAGGGTTAGCTTATCACTTGGTCACCCCGAAGACGAGGCTTTTATCTCCACGAGCTTGGTCTCTGGTCAAAGTAACTAATGGGGTTGGCATCCTCACTGTCGTCCTGTCGTCCAGTCGTACTATCGTCATGTCGTCCGTAACACCCCCGGGTAGTAGAGTAAGGCCCTCATCCTGGACGAGGCTACCCTCGGCCTGGCCGAGGGTGTATTTTGGTATATCACTCGATTATGGGAGATTTGTGCCTATAAGACCAGGCCCACCTGACCCTCAGTTATGGGAGATTTTGATTTTAAAGTCCTACATTACTAGGCATGCCCGCCCCTCGATTATGGGAGATTTTGATTTTAAACCTAACATATTTATATGCAGAAGATAGATAGAAGAGTGGAAATACCTCAGGGCATCACTCATCTGCAAACTCGCGAGTGGCCATCTGGACCACGTCATCCCCTTCAATCACACCAGGAGCTACTAATGGGAATGACTTTGGGAGGCAATCAAACCCCCCAACCTCAGCAACCTGCTCTTGCCTATTCTCCATCGTCTCAACCATATGTTCCTATTCACCATCTCCTTGGGTAACTGCAGCTAGCTCAGCAACTTCTTAATTTAAAATGGAACGACCCGAACACAGATACAAGCATTTGGTCATTCGAAGGAAGGTGGGTTGAGGTAACAACTTGGGCAATTAAGGGCGCCTGCAACTTAGAAGTTAAAAGTTAGATAGCAAGATGAAAGAGAAATAACAACTCAGATAAGAAAACAAACTCACCATAGGCAGCGAAGGGATGGGCGCAAGGGACTTCGGTACATCTCCAGTAGCTCTCACATAGGAAACATCCCTCTCAAGGCCAGCCTGCTCGTACAAAAAATAAAGGTCAGGGGAATAACAGTTGCTAGATGTAGTATCAGATACAACTTCCCCTAGGGGAAATGGGTGACTACCTGAGAAATAGTAGAGGCTGCTGCTTCGAGAGGAAGATTATCTCCAACATCATTATGCGCATCAACCTACACACCAAATTGAAATAAGAAAAGATCAAGTTACAACAGAATGAGACCATCAACATGAGAAAGAATGAATAAATGCGGGATAGTTAGAGTAAGAGACGTCAAGAGACTTACTTCCTCTTCCATCACATCCTCAAAGATTTCATAATCTTGGGGAGGCGAGTCAGGTTTTGAGGATGAAACCATCACCCTCAACCTACGCCTACGTACTAACGTAGTATATTCCTCCTCTTCCTCTTCTTTTTCTTCTTCCTCTTCTTCCTCTTATTCTTTCTCCCCCTCGCCATCATCATCATCATCTTCACCAGCATACCCACCAGACAAATGCTCCTCAGCAATCTCCTCCTCACTGGACTCACTCGACTCCTCCATCACAAATTTGATGGGGCTAATCGTTTTCCTCTTTTTACTACCCCCAGAAGATTGGGGTCATAAGAAAACCCACGAGCAGGCATCTCGACTGGCATGGAAGCTCTGTCTTGTTCACTAAAATGTTCCCAAGTCTCGTGAAGATGATCCACCATCTGGCTTACCGCTTCATAAATATTTGGGTCAGGAGTAGAGACCAACGGAGGTTGTGGAACGGCTTTAAGCTTCTTCAAAGGTGCCTTCCGAGTGGCCCTAACTACTGCACCCATTAAGGCAACACGAGGAGACTCAGTCCTTCTAACTGACCTAAAAGGACCAGAGGCAACATCGGTCGGAAGAATGGAAGGCTGAGTAGTTTTATTTCTCTTCACAACCTCCTGATCCACAGGAACTAGGGGAGGTAGCTCGGGGGGGGGGGGCATTGGTGTTGGCTGTACTGAGGGGAAAAATAGAAGATTGGGTGGTGCAGTTTCTCAAACCCAACTCAGTGGGTAGAAACCTCTCAACTTCGGGATAACGGGGTTCTTTAAGAAGGTTGATTTGAAGGTTAACCAATTGGTTCTACCAGAACACATTGATATACCTTATTGATCTTCCTCCTCGATCTCTCTTGCTCAGGATCATAGCATTAGCAGGATAATGGTCACATAGACTGATAACAGTGGAAGTGAGGAAATTCGAACAAGCAAACGAAAAGTTAGTGGGCTTCTCTCGGGTGAAATGGCTTATTAGGGGGGGGGGGGGCTTGATCATAGCCAAACTGCATGGCTACCCGATGGGGGCTATACACAAAGTAAAATGATGACCATTCGATATATAAAGGCAAATATGAAGGGATCAACAACAGGGGGACACTATGCTCAGGAAAATTTCTGGTAAGGGCTTCTTCAATAGGAGCAATGGGATGCTCCTTTTCACTAAAGAAATTATTTATAAAAAAAGGGCTTACCCCAACATAAGGTCGAGGATTTAATCGCTCAGCTCGATCAATCAGAGCTATCAGAGGTTTTTTCACACTCTTATTATTCCAACAACAAATATGGGGGACTCTCACATCCTGTGAACCAGGGAAGTGGACAATGGGGGCATAATTCGAGAAATGAGCGTAGAGGAATGTCGTCAAAAGAATATTGCTTGCATAGTTAGACGCATTGAACCTACCAATGCTTCGAGCGGAGTCTGTAGACACACGATCTAACCAAGTGTACAGAGACCCAAGAACAATGACAGCGAGGGGGATCTTTACACCACTGGCCATTCGAACGTCCATATTGATCAGGTCCTTCTGAGGACAGTCATGGGGCTTACCCGAAAGGTATACCTTCGACAGCATTACCCATATGTACCTTGCCAGCTCAATTTTGGACTCAAAGCCTTCCCCAGTTGGAGGCTGCTCAAAAATTTCTTTCCCTCGAGGGTTCTCCCTAGCAGCCTCACGGGCCCTAATGACAGTCTTCTCCTCAATGAAGTAAAAGTAACGGATGACATCAGAGTAGGTGCACTTGTTATAAGTGACCATACAATCCTTTACAATAGCTTCTAACTCGCTCCTCAAAGTTTTCTCTTCACTAGAGACAACCTCCACCAATAAGGTGTCAAATCCAGCAGCTTCCAATCCCAACAGTTCGCGCATATCCTCCAAGGTAATAGTAAACTCACCCTAGGCCGACACGAAGGTGTGTGACCTATGGCTCCACCTCAACACCGACAGTTGCAAAGTGGTGGTATTCTTATCCAAGGTAAGATCACCCAACCACATGGAGCAAGATAAGCCTACGAGGGCCAGTTGAACAGAGTACTTTGAATGGATATACTCTGTCCAAGGGCCCAACCCTTCACTAGTACTAGAGAATGCCTCAAATTCCACCTTAGAATAGGGGAAATCACCACACTCTATATGAAAACGGTTAACAGTAACGGTGGGGATATAAGTGAAGTCTTTAGCGTCTTCACCTTCTTCCATCAGTAAGTTTGGCTCCTCAGTTGGCACCAAAGCATCAGGAAATTGCTCTGCCGTCGCCCAGAAATGATCATTCTCTCCAAAGTAAGGGGCACAGAGGTATTCTTCCCACTAAGCCTGGCATGCCTGGGTGGCAGGAGATGTGCCCTTGACGAAAAAATTTCTCTTTACTGGTGCTATAGCAGAGGAGAGAAAAGATAATAAAAGATAATGGAGAAAAATAGGTCAAGAAGTTGAAGAAGGAAAGAATTTATTTGATAAACTCGTAGAAAAGCTTGAACTCAAAAAGTTAAAACCGAAGGTGACTTTGAACTAAAGAGGTGTCCCCTTTTATAGGGGCAACAGAATTCCAAAAGATGATAAAAAAGTGACGTTTGGAAAAATATAATGACGGCGTTTCATAATTATGTGGCTGGCGTGTTAGCCAAATGAACATGGTTACGAAAGACTAAAAGTTGCTATGATGATAATGATTCGGGGAACGGCGCATTGAATGATTGCATCATCTTCACGCGCTTGCCCCGACACTGCCATGTGTGACGCATTGAAACATAAATGACAGCTGTATTTAATGACAAGACCCCCTGACATGCTTTATTAAATGCAACTGTCATTTACGTTTCAATGAGGAGTGTCTTCATGCGCTAGCCTAGGATAAATATCACTCGAGCCTACTCATTGCTCACCATTTTTAGTGAACCTCCTCGAGTCATTCGATCTCCCTCAATACTTTCCCCCTCGAGGTCACCTCCTCGAGTTACCTTGGGTGCCAGCCCGCCTGACTGATGTGACTAGATACCTAACTATGGTCACTGTTTGAATCACTTCCTGACATCACGACGTGAGACATTTAGGGACTCAAGAATGTAGCACTCAAGTGCCTTTATCCTTAGGATGGCAGATCTAGTTCACCAAATCTGACCACATAGCCATCCTAGAGTAAGCCTCAAGCTGATAAGTCACATCCCTTATTAATGCACTCAATACTTCCAACCAATAGAATGTTTTCCCGCCAAAACTACCAGATTCCATGCATTAAATGCAGTATCTCATGAATTTAATGCACCATATCAGAGGGATCGAGAGCATGCTGACTGGAGCAAGTTCTCCCCCATATAAATAAGACTAAACAAACAAATAAAGGAGAGAGATGATCCAGAGCCCAGAATTACTACCCAAATTTCCTCATACCAGAGAACTCTCATGAATGCATTAACTACCCCACACATTCAATGCACCCATCATTGGGCATTAACTGGGATTGAAGTGCCTGCCTTGTCTTTATTGTGCCTAGAGTGCTTGTTCTTTCTCCCTCCGACCACGCTACCTGCTGGTCCCATTCATTTATTATGTATTCCATAAGTTTCTCATGTTAATATGTTCTTTAATGAAACTTTTAACATTGAATCTCTCTGCCTCTGATTCGCCTGTGGCTCTGACCTATACTCTATATCTAACGGTGTTACTCCCGATCTTGATAAAGGGTTACGCCTCACTTAATACTAATAGTATTTGAAGAACCCACATCTTATAGATTTCATCTTTGACAAATCACGAACTAAAAGTTAGTACAATCTCTTATAAGTCTCAAGGTCAAACACAAGAGGTTTTACCCAACTAAGTTAAAATACAGGGATAATTAGACATTCCTAATACACTTGGTGGCCACAGATAACTAATATTACAACTTAGTTCAACAAAAGTATTCACAGTTTTGTCTAAGAATAGAATTAATAGAATCTAAGGCATTACAATCAGATTCAATTACGAATCAAACATTTATCATTTAAGTGGGACATTTAATCAATAAGCCGATTAACTAGTCATTAAATAGATTACCTAGTCGGCAATAATATTAAAAGCAATTACAAGCTTAAATATAAAAGATAAAAATGTCTTAAAGAAATTCATTTCAGTTCAATAAACATAAATTACAAAAAAGGGGCAACCAAATACAAGATACAATTTATTCCATTGGACGCTTTCCATCCATCTTGATCATCCTAACATGAGGTTCATCAAGGGTGCTCAAATGATTAATAAAATTGAAAGGCCTTCTCCTAGTACGCCTACTAGCGCTCAGTCGATCAAGAAGATGTTGGGATGCACATACTCCACTTCTTCTTCATAACCAAAGTCTCCAATATATTTTCAAATCAAACTTTGAGGAATGGCATCAGGAGGTATCTAACTGAAGTCAATTGAGAAATGAGGACCAGGGTAGTCTAACATCTCTATGTCATGTCAGTGCCACAATTTACTTCAACAGAGCAAGAAGGTTCATCCAACCCCACTTATACCCTTCATTCATGGCTTGCTCCATGTGCTTATCGAAATAAGTCAGAGATTCATCATATCCATCCATCCAAACAACTCTGGGTTGCTTGTGAAAATGGAAAGTAAGTTGGTATAGATTATCTTGAAGTTTTTTTGTGGCTATGTCTTTCTCCTTGAGCTAAGAATCTTAGTCCTCCAGAGTCTTCTTGGTTCTCTCCTCCTCAACGATTGGCTGAACAACTATACTTTGCCTGAGGGCTTGGACAGGTTTGGTCCTTTTCTTTTGCAAAATTTCCAGCTTCTCCAACAACCTGACATTCTAAGTCTCCAAGAATGAAAATTCTTCATCTGGACTAATGGTGGTTGATTTCTTTAAAATGTCAAGCTCATTTTTAGTGCGTTATTTTCTCTCTCCAACATGGCAGCAATTGATCAGGTATTTTCCAATTATTGATTCAAGGCAAATTCCTTCTTGTGCAAAGTAGAAAAGATGTCTTTCAACTTCTTGTCAAAGCCACTACTTTCACTTAATGACTTAGATTTGGCTTCATAGTCATAATTGAGCAATGCTTTGAAAATTTTATGATCCTCCTGCATCCTCTCAATCATCTCATAATAATCGACATTATTGGATACAACTCTATCCAAGAGGCAATGAATATGGATGTAAGATTACTTTACTTGATCAAAAACATCTAGGGCGAGCAAGCCTAATAAACCTTCCTCGAATAAAGGAAAATGGCCAGCCTCAAAGAGTTTTTGCACCCCATAAGTAGGTTGGATTCAACATAAATAGTAGTTTTTTTCCTGGAAGTAAATTGAAAATGTACAAGTATGAGTATATGTGGCAAATTGAGAAAAATAAACAACATAGAATATACTAATCAACAAGAAATCAACATCACTTGAAAATTATAAACAACTAAGAAATAAAGGTTCTTTCATTGATCAAAGTCATGATTACAAAGTTGGGTACATCAGATAGACCGAAGAAGAAAAAGTTAAAGATACATGAAAGAAAGGACAAAAAGGAACTGGCTAAAAAAGGAGTTAAACCTTACCATTATCCTTATACTAGTATTGGCTGGAAGTAGGTAGGTCGGCACTAACTTCTGGCGCCACTAACGATTCAATGGGCATCATTAAAGATTCTCCAGACCTTTCTTTGTCATCAAACTCCTCATCCAGGTTAAGAGGAGTGCATGGGTCACGCCTTTATAAAATCTCGGAGTTGGCCTTTGTGTCGAGCACCTTCAACGCCTCTGACCAGCCTTCCTTGAAGGATAACTTCTTGGCATACTCAATCTGGGCAAAAGATGCAAAAAGACCTTTCTCCCAACTATTGTCAAAGGTAGCGTCCTTGTTCTTCTTTCCCTTAGCCTTTAAAAAAGTAACTTCAAAAGTCAATTCAACCACTTTATCTTCAGCAGTTTGGGACCGATTTGCGGATTTTAAAATATTTTCTTCGATAGCTTTGGCTCTGCCTTTGACATCCTTCAATTTATTCTCCGTATTTTGGACCTTTTATTCAGTAACTTTTATTTTTATCTTCAGTTGCAACTGCCCTATTCTCAACTTCCTATAGTCTCTCATCCCAGGATTTTTGTTTCAATTCAAAGTCCCTCTGGGAAGTTTTCAAATTGTCTTAGACCTTCAAAGGACTCCTATAATTCACTAGGGGAAGACCTCAGTTGGTCGTCCTTCTTCTTCATTTGGTTAAATTCAACCAAAAATTGCAAAAAGAGCAAACAATCAGATGTCTGAAAACGTTCATTAACATGAAGAAAAAGTAAAAGGAAAGACAATTACCAGGGCCAAATTATGACATCCCTCTCAGTTAGCCTTGACCTGGGCATGAGGGATGATGCAACTCGATCAGTAGGGAGAGTTCCAAATTTGATTAAAGTCCTAGCCAATCCAGGATTAACAGCTATAAAAGCTAACCCAGTATCACCTAGGTCAACTTGAAATTTTTTAAGCAAATCTTGTTGGTCAGCTTAATTTTTCTTTACGACCAATTCTTATTGGTCGGATTGGACTTTCTTTGCTTGCCTCTGAGGGTCAGGCAAGCCTTTCTTTAACCTCTTATACTGAGGTTTAGTAGCTTGGATCTCTTCAGTACCAAGAACTTGAGGCCTTTTATCGCTTGCCTAAGATTTCTTCTCAACTGGCTTCTTGCCGGTATTAATATTTTTCTTGGGAGGAGGAAACAATGGCCCACTCATTAAATTGGGCCTCTTTCTTTTCACCATGTCTTTTGAAGGAGAAACAAAGATCTCAGAGATATCAAAAGACTCAAAAGATGATAAAGTTCCTCCCTAAATGAATTCGCCCCCAGCTGATTCAGCTGCAGAAGAAGTAGACACAGGATCCTCTTCCAAATTGATGGTAATTAGGGGCAAACAAGTGTTGGTCGGGCAACAAAGGAGGTAATAGATCTCTTGTACTCTAACAACACTGAAGAAGCTGTGGATGCTTTTCTCCAACTCTTTGATTAATTCCCCGTAAAAATTTGAGCTCTTCAAGATATATCTCACCTTATTTGGGACACCACTTCTTACTCTCCTCTACATGAAAAAGAAACAACAAAGTTAGTCGGGAGAACTAAGAAACACATAACAAAAGAAGAACAAATAAAGAATCAAATTACAACCTATAACATTCCCTACTTGGGGACACCTGGTCCCAGTATAAGATATTCCCTTTGGAAGAGGAGCGTGTTGCCAGTTTTAAACAACTATACCATATTCCCAATAGTCCTTATTGCAATCTAGTAAATTCACTACTAAAGCCCTGTTGGTCTGCATAGTCTTCAGATAGTATGTGTTCTCTCTAATTGTACCTCATTTATACTAAAACATCAACTCATGGACCCCAATATGAATCCCATAAATCTCATTCAACCTATTGACACCATTTATAACCCGCTAAGTGTTTGGTGCCACCCTAGCAGGAACCACGTCAAAATATTGGAAAAATTAAAGGAAAAGAGGTTTGGGTGGAAAAGTGATCCCACACTCAGCAATAAATAAGGTGGGGATCCAGTGACCATCAGGAAGAGAATATATGTCTATGGGACCTTGTGCTATTTCTAAATCTACCCAAGCTAAAAATTTTCTTTATTCTATAAACTCGTCTAATGAACCCTCATCCACAATGTGAATTATGGTAGAAATAAAGAAAATGATGGTAAAATAGAGAAAGAGGAAAAGCAGGCTTATAAGGATCTAAGGGTGACTGAAAGAACTGAAGAAAAATGATGGAAAATGAAAAAGCAATAAACAATTGTACAAAGAAAGCCTGAAGATGAAGGATATAAGTGCAAAAGATTTTAGGTAAAAAGAAATGGGGGGAAACTCCTACCTATTTATAGGTTTCCTCGATAAATGGGAACAAAATGATTAACTGAACAAACGATTAAGTTACCGTCGGTTGCACGCCTCCCGAAGCTTTAAAACACCATCATACCCTTTGACGGTTCAAAAAAGTTTAAATTATTTATAAAAATGCTATTATCAACAGTACCCATGAAACTTGTTACAAATGTGGTTAGTCGGTTACCGACCAAAAACTCAAGTAGTATGTCGAGCAACATTCGGAGAAAAATACTCCATAATTTCGATCAATCATCAAGTATGGATAATTGGGGCTTTTATTGTATGTAAAAATTATCTCCCCACGTGGATTAATGAAATACGGACACCTGTCATCCTAGGTGGCCTTATAGTTTTCTTGATCGACATCAGAGGAACCTAGTCTACTAAAAGGTTGACCAACTCCAAAATTTGAACCATCAAGGATAACAAAGGTTACTTGGCTAAAATGATGACCAACACTAAATTCCAAAGAGTCTTATTTATTGTACACGGATGTAAATACTTGAAAATATAAAGGCATTCCATCTAGATTTTTACACCACTATAAATACAGAGTACTCCCTCAGCTCAAGGGACAACTCAATCATTCTCCAGCAAACCATACTAAGCTATTGTAATCAAAGAAAATAAAACTAACAGTGGACGTAGGATTTCTTCATAGCCGAAGCACTTTTAAAATCTCTTCTCTTGTGTGTTTGATTTGAGTAACCTACCATATTTTATCTGTGATTATAAATTTGGATTAAGTCCATTTATAGACATCAACAACAAAATTATTTTTTATTAATATTTTTTAATTATATTTTTTAACTACTCTAGCTTGAGAATAATTTAAAATCAATATGGTCAAATGTAAAATAAACACTTTGATTAATGATGGCGGTGTAACATAAATTACAAAAAAAAATGGGAATGATACAAAACAACTATAAAAGTGGGGGTAAATACACAATAATCCTTAATTATATATCATTAGTATATGTTACGTAATTCTGGTGTTTGAGGTACTTCGTTAACAAGTCAAAATTAAAACTATTTAAGATATAAAGCTTGAAATCTAAGTGCTTGTGTATATTTTAATATTTGAAGATAATGATTTTAAACCCCACTAAAAATTAAGAAGCGAGGGTAGGGGCGGTAAGACAAAGCTCCCCGGAACTAAATAATATTCAAAAAGAAAGGAAACAGTTGGGATGCTAAAGAATTTATTGTTAGTATACATTTTAGTCAACTTAGTCTGGAATTTTTTTTGACTTCAATAGTCTAAAATGGGTTAGAATATCATTAAAGTTAACTTTGTCGATGGCTTGATTTAACTCTCGTTGGAAAAAATTTAATGGAGACGGTATCATAATTAATAAAGCATTAATGGTTTTTAAGAGCCATATGGTTGAAATGTGTGTCAAACAATTTTTAGATACAAACATGCGTATTTAAGTGTTAGATGCGAATGCATGCCTCGAATACAAGTAGATTCCGTTCACATATAAAATCGCTCATCGAACCTGACATAAGCGTTTGTTATATAATACAATTATTAATGCAAACCTAAATAGTAAAATAATTAAAATAAAATACAAAATAAATAATTAAACTTAAACTAGTGTTGAACGCATTTTAAAATACTTTTTTAACAATAAAGGTACAATTATAACTTCATAGATTTTTCACTCTAGTTTAAAACTTACCATTGACAGTTGTTATATATTTTCATTAGCCAATCTCATTTTTAGTATTATTTTAGAAGTTTTCTTGATATTAATGTTGATGAGGATAAAATAGATTAAAATTAAAATTTAAGTATATTTTTGTATATGAGAAAAAAATTGACGCACTAAATCTGACAATCTCACAACCCACATAATGAATGTAAATAATTATAAATCATACACAAAGAACACTAAGATGTATGTGGTTAGACAAGCTTCCAACATCCATGGGGATTATAGTTTTTATCAATATTATGGATGTTATAGTTACAAAAATTTGAATACATCAAATCCTTAGCGTGAGTGCCATGAAGGTGAAACACCCTATTTTATAAGAAACAAATACATGTTTTTCAGGAATCTCAGATTGTACTCAAACGAGACTCGATTACACATTTCTATCTTCTCGTGATATCATATTGGTTTGATGTGTTTATCAAATAATAACACGTCTTAATATTTTTTTCTTACTCATGTGGGACCGAGTATTCCTTTGAGTGGGACATCCCAATATTATGCCAAAAACTCACAATACATATGTACATATTATTTTCGTTACTTACACAAATGGATAATAAACTTTACCTTGTTTTCAATCTAGACACAAACATTTTTTCTTACCACTTTGGTCATTGAACTTTTATTTGTTACGATGATACTCCATAATTTTAATATTTAGGGTGGTCAGTCCTAAATACACAATTTACAAGAATCAAACAATTAATAACCATTTTAACCCAATAATCCTTTAAATAACATGAAACTTAATGTAAAGTGTAAAAACTTTGGCATCCTATTAAAAGGACTTAAAGCATGAATTATAAATGATAACTAAGATATAAACCTTACACAAAAATAAACCTACACTATGAATCATTTTTCTTCAAACACGTTGTTACACATAAATAAATTGTTTAAATTGCAACATAAATCAGAATTATAGTATTTAATGATTCACAATGTATTAATTGATCTATAACTTTCATTGTTGTGTACGAACTAAACGAAGCTTGAATCTTGATTCTTGATTAATTCCTCTTAAATATTATTTATCCTCTCACATAGATTACCTCTTGAAACTAGAGTTTTAATTATTATGTATTATGATGCTTAAATAAGGTTATAAATATATTTTAAATCCCAAATCCGTAACTCTACAATGGGCCCACTTTTGGACCTCCAAATAAGTCCAAACCGCTAATCAAGTACTCTTACAACTTGGTCCAAAGTTATACTTACCCAGGTAACCAATTTGTAACATTAAAAATACTCACTACACCATATCGGAGATGGTCACGGACCTCGACCATGACGAGGGCCATGGCTCATGGACCTCGGTCGTGACCATTTTGGCCTTGATAAAAAATAGTGGTCATAGACTTCACATGTGACCGTAAATGGGGGCCATGATCTCTCCCTAGTAGGTGTCCAAATGTTTCAGGGATTTCTCCCTTCTTTCCTCAGCTAAATCTAACTCGTGAGTTATTCGATCATCATTATGTTCATCTTCAAATATCTCCAATCTGAGTGTTAAAAACCCGAGTTCTAAGGGATGACGACTTCCACACCACAGGTAAGGGATTACAGATTTTCTTTTATTGGATTTCTTTGCATTGTTCTGTATGTCCGAAGAATAGAGGGAAGTTCATCCAGCTATCATTCGTTGGCATTATTTAATTGGCATTTGATTATTGATAAGAGTTTTGTTGGTTATCTCTGCTTGTCCATTGCACCAGGGAAGACTACTAATGCATAGTGGATTATGACTCTCTGTTCTGTATAGAAATCATGGGAGGAGTCATCGTCAAACTTCGTTTTGTTATCGATGACCAATTCTCTTAGTATTGTGAAGAGTGTGACGAGGTTCCTCCAAGCGAATCTCCCGGCGTCTATTTCTTTGATGTGGGTGAATGGATCAACCTCAACCCACTTTATAAAGTAGCCAGTCGTCGTTATTAAATACCTTTGATTCCTTGGTATGGCAGGTAATGGACCCACTATGTACATTCCCCAATTAATAAAAGGCCATGGACTAGTGAGGGGATTCAGATCTCTCACATATTGCTTGATGATTGGCAAAAACTGATGACACTTGGCGCACTTTCAGACGAACCTCAGAATATCCTTTTGCATAAAGGGACATTAATATTCTTGAGAGACATCTCTATAGGAGAGTGATCCCCCACATATATCGGTTTCGCACCTTCATATATTTTGCTTAACAGTCCTTCCACTTGATATGGGTAACTTTGCTCCGATGAGGAATGTCTTTCGAGATGTGACGAATCCAGAGGAAAAAAAATAAGTTCCTCCATCACGTATTCGATAAGAGGCAACTGAGTTTATCTATCCCTTGTCAAATGATCATTGATTACTACTTAAGCTAATCGTCCACTTAATCATCATCATCCTGGCTTTTCTTGGACTTATTATGTCTTGCTTTGATGGATGACATGAAGTAACTGTGAGTTGCTTCTCGATCTCCCCTAATATCCACCACCCCATGGTCGTTCAAGAACTTGAGTTTCTGGTGAAGGAGAGAAGGGGCAACTTTCATATCGCAAAGCTATCATCTTCCCATTATATTGTTGTAGGTAGTATCCGACTGCATGACGTGGAATTTAACCTCCTTGTTGGCTGGACCGACCTTATTAAGTATCTTGATCTTCCCCAGAAGGTATATACGTCTCCATTAAAATCAATTGGTGGCCCTATGTTAGTATCAAGGTCTTTAATGTTGAAACCGGTCTTATAGAGCACTATTAGATACATTATCTCCGAAGAGCTTCTTTGATCCACCAGTATTCTTCTCACATCATAGTTCGTGATTTTTAGGGTGAAAACTAGAGCGTCCTTATATGGTAGGTTCACGCCGACTAGATCATCATTGGCGAACATAATGGCTCGATCAATGCCAAAGTATCCTCTCTCCATTTTGGAAAGGATAAATTTGAACAAGTCTACTTAAAAAGACTATTGAACGTTAGCCTCAATTATCACTTTATCCCCGATCTTTTTGCCATTGCACTGAGCTAGATTGGTTATCTGTGAATGGCTATAGCCACTCTTGTTGGGGAAGATCCTCTTCTGCCTTTTTAACTGCACTAATCTTTATCAAAATCTTTGGCTTCGTTGTGTTAATTTATTCCTTGAGATGCTCGAATTGAACGAGCTCATTCATATGCTTCTTGAACATTTTGTAGTTTTTCATGAGGTGTTCATGATCTTGGTGATAAATTCATCTGAGGTTAGCATCCCTATTATTAGGATCGATGGACATTTTTGGATGCCTCTTGAAGTAGGCCTTATCTTTGATTTGGGGATGATCTTATAGATGGAATTTTTTGAAGACCATCTCTAGTGCCTTATAGTTGTTCTCATTTGCCTGAAATCTAGGGTGACCTTTGAGAGCTTCATTCCTGAACCTTTTCTTGATCGAAGAAGGTTGATTACCTCTTTTAGGGTCCTTCTTAGGTTCACTCTTCTTCTGGTCGATTGGGGCATCTATTTTGATGAGCTCATCCTCCACCTTGGCATAATTCTTAATGTGTCACATAAGACCATCCATTATATAGGACGGTTTCATCGTCAGGTACTGATAGAGGTCATCCAATCGTTCCAAGCCAAACTTAAATAAAAAGATTGATAGCTTATCGTTACAATCATCAATCTCATTGTATAGATCCCAGTATCTCTGTGAATATTTCCTGAGAGACTTTCCTTTCTTTTTCTTAAGAGAGATTAGCGAATCAACCTCCTTAATTGCCTTACTATTAGTGATAAATCGAGCTGTGAACTGCTCGGCCAAATCTCTAAAAGAAGATATCAATCTGGGGGGGTAGTTTCTCAAACCACTTTATATCGATCTCCCACAGTGTAGATGGGAATCCACGACACATTAGGGAATCATAATGATTCAAAAGAGACATGGTCTATAGGTAGTGCTTGATGTGATGGCGAGATCTACCTTCTCATCATATGTTGTAACCTTTAGCATAGAGAACTTCTTCGGTGGTTGTGGTTCGAAGGACTCTATCTTAACAATAAAGGGAAATGAGGAACCATGCCCCAACACCTTTCTAGCCAGGTCCTTGGGAGTTCGAGTCAGATCTGGGTTCAATCTTACTTCCAAATAATTATAGTCACTTTTGTTTGACAGTGCGTCTGAATAGGCAAGCTTGTTACTTTGCGTTGACTCGGATGGATGAAATTGATGGTGATTGTGGTTGATGAAATTTCTCCTTGGAGAACGGTTGTCACGCCATTGGTTATGGTGTGTCTTGAGAGGGCTCCTTGAATGAGAGGCCCTCCTAGTTTGATGAGAGTTGTGATTTCTTAGAGAGCAACAAATCTGCAATCTTCCGATTGCTAAGTTGATTATATCCTCAAATGGGTGATATCCTGATCACGACATTCCAGTCTTTTCGCATAAATGTTGTCCAGTCAAGAAGCAACTCTTCCTTCTGATCGCCCAATCAACGGTGTGCGGTATCAACGACTTGGCCTGATCTCCTGGGGGGCCTTGGACCTAGAATGTCCTGGCAATGAAGGGAGCTTAACAGGAATGTGGTCTCTCTTGACGACACGTATCTATGATTGGACGCAGCTCTTCGCGTGCATTTGGTGAGACTTATTTTCAGTCATGATGATTGTTGGGCTAAATGATTTTGGTAATGGTGAGAATTTAAGTTTTTCACATATAACGCTAAATTTTAGAGGATATTAACCCACAATAAAAGTAATAATTAGATATTGGCCCCTAAACAGTTATGAATGCAAGAAAGGAACAAAGAAGACTAGATGTACGTGGTTCAGCAGAGAGGTCTGCCTACGTCCACAGGGAAGGGAATGAGATTGATTTATTATTCAGGAAGGATAATGGCGATTGGAGTGCTAGGATTGCTAGCTGAGAATCCAAGTCACCACGTGCAGGTTAAAATCAAATCTTCTCATAATGGGTGAGGTCACACTTAGTTTTAAAACTAAGGATCGTAATCCTCTAGATCTCTTCATGTTTATCTTGATCATCAGTCATAGAGCCCTATAAGGACTAGTCTTCCAATCCGCTAGTGTGATCTTCCAAGATTTGGACTTATCTCTTTATATATTTGTGGTCTTTCAAGATAAGTCATGCAATGTCCACATGACACAGATTCGTCTATTCTCCGTTCGGTTGCTATTGTAGATTTATATTTATAAGATTAATTTCATGACTTGGGATGCATAGATTGTATGTATGTAATATGTATACATTTTACATATTATGTCAAAATAGCTCATGGTGAGTGATATACCATTAACCTAATGTGCAAAGTTGTGTTAATAATATTGAGTTGAAGTAATTACAATTGTAAAAATTATATTTTGAAAAATGAGTCAATCGTTTAAAACTTATAATGAAGGTTGTGGTGCAATTCAATTACGCCTTACAATAGGCAATCCAGTAAATGTTGGTGTAATTAGAACCGATAAAAGATTGGGCATATGAATTATAATACATGTATGTATATGTTGATGATAAGACAATTAGTGTTAAGTTCCATTTATTTATTCTATATGATTCGAAATATTATTATTAGAAATAGTGACTTTCTCTCACAATAAATATTGGTCCTTAACGGGTTTAAATAAAATGTCATTTTGTAATTAATGAAGTAGAGAAATATTCTTTGATTTGTTGATTATATATTTTTATTGTTACCATAGTGCTACATGATTTTTCGTATATTTGTATTAATAATTGTGTTCATTATATTAACTATCTTCATATTATTACCATCACTTCATTTTTGGAAAGGAATTACTATTGAGGGTTGAACGAATATAATCTAGAAAATGATGGGCATGTTTTTCACTCAAATCGAGTTTAGACTTTTTAATGGTTTGTATATTTGGATTCTAGAATACCAATTGGTATTTGTGTTAAATGCAAAGTATTTTCTTTTATACATGCATCTAATTTCCTAACTCAGGTGTATAAATCAATGTTTGCCGTCCATCATATTTACTAAGTGTATGAATGGGAATCAAAGTTTTTAAGTAGAGTTTAATTTTGTCACTAAAATATGTATTGCCAGATTTATATTCAGACTTGATAGAATTTGTGACGTTTGTATATATATATTATTTCTACCCAACCATTACAATAATAATACTACATATGTCCCAAATTAATAGTCATCACTCGAAAACGTAGAATTTTAAGGATTTACCCAATCAATGACCAAGATCAAGAGTTGTTTACTATCATGGAATTTTATTCGTTGATTATATATAAAAATAAAAAGGGGTATTAATATCGGACGACTCAAAAAAGAAAGCGGGATTATTAATTTTTAATAGGGGGAATATAAATTTATTTTTGTTCATAGTAAATTAGTTCATTTTAGTTACCTACTACACTAAATTATGTTAGAATAGGTGTATTCATCTTGTATAGTTTGATATAACTTAAAGTTTTTAGTTTGAGGGTGTTACAATATCACGAATAAAACCCTATTATTTTTAAAACATAAAATTCCACGTGAAACGTACGTGTGTAGCAATTAATGTAATGAAAAGTGTCTTTAACGGTAAGAGAATGTGGTTGTGGGATTGGATATTTTTCTAAGCCACCTCACATGAAATATGAGAAATTTAGTAAATATGCAAAGCTAGTGGGAGCTTAATCATTTAAAATTTTTAACTTAGTAATAATTTTGTTGGGCAATCATTTATATGCCATTTGAACACTATTAGACAAGACTACGAAAATTTGTAACCATTTAGTAACGTTGCACACACCATGTTCTAACTTTGCACATTTGGATGAGTTGCTGTGTAAAAATTATATATTCTCATTATTTTCTTTTGGGATCAACTAGCTCTTAGAGCATCCGTAATAGTGTGAATCGGCGAAAGGTAGGTGTGAGGCGCGTGTGTCTGTTTTACCTTTCGCCCAAATGGGTAGCAAGTAATGGGGGAGATCCTACGAACTTCTATAGTTCGTAGGAACTTCTTACGGACAAATGAAGTCCGTAGGAAGTTCTTACGAACTATAAAAGTTCGTAAGAACTTAATGGTCACATTTAAACGGTAACATTCCTCCGTTTATATATTCAGGAAGTTTCATCCTTCTTCTTCTTCATTCTTCTTCATTCTTCTGTATCCGTTTATATTTATTCAGTTTATCTTCTTTCTTCTTCATCTTCTTCTGCATCTTTTATCTTCTCCATTTTCATCGATATCGACACCAAAATGGGCAAATTGTCACCTTTCAGCCGGCCAGCCTTGTCAAGGTCATTGACCGTGACAAAAAAATACGCGTTTTATGTCACGCTCATTGACCTTGACACGACCGTGACAACGAATTGTCACGGTCATTGACCGTGACAAGTCCGTGATAAATTTAATTGTGTCAAGGTCAATGACCGTGACACGACCGTGACAAGGTCAATGACCGTGACACGACCGTGACAAAAAAAGTTGTCTCGCCTCGAAATGTCACGGTCATTGACCTTGACAAGGTGAATTTGTCAAGGTCAATGACCTTGACAAATGGGCAGATTTGGTGTAGTGGATAATCTTCTTCCTCCATTTTCTTTTCTTATTTACTCAAAATTTGTACGTACCAATCTCATATAATTCAGTCCAAACTTTTTATATATTTTTCCTAAATTTATTCATATACTCTCAAAAATCATTCCATTTATTCCCAAAAATAATTTCAAATCAGTCCCAATCTAGATATAGAAAATCCTCCAAATCAGATCTTGTCAACATGATGGAATTAGGTAGAAAATGGAAGAAATATATTCATATCGGGAAATCAAAAAAACACGGGTCGACTTCAACGACAATTTCCGATTCTTCCGCGCCGATTCAATCGTCGAATCCCGTAATTGACAACTATACCCGTATTTACGACGGGGTATCACACGCGTCGGACGACGAAACTCCGATAATAAGCGAAAATAAATTCAAATTTCGGGAGAGTTGGGCGGGGCCAATGAAATTGTACAAATTGATTCAAGAGAGAAAACCAGATATCAAAACAATTATTGACAGTGTCGATTTTATGTCGAATTTCTTTTCTATGGTGATGCCCAATTCCGATCAATGTATTGTGACGACGATGATCGAACGTTGGTGGAACACGACGCATACCTTCCAACTACCATATGTCGAGCTTGCATTCACTCCGCTGGACTTCACAATGCTTTCCGGTAATAATTTATGGCTTATTTCGTTCTACTTATATTCATAATTATTTCAAATTGTGAAAATAATATGTTATACTTAAATTCATAATTAATTGTTTGAATTATATTTTTAGGTAATTATATTTATAATTATTTCAATATATGACAAAAAAATTGAAAAATGTACCCGCATTCCGATTGTGTCAATATATGAAAATAATTATTTATATTCACTTAATGTTTCAATATGTGAAAATAAATAGTTGTACTTAAATTCATAAATGATTGTTTGAAATATATATTATGGTTTTCATATTCATAGTTATTTAAATATATGACAAAATTTTAAATATATGTACCGACATCATAATTGTTTCAAGATGTGAAAATAATATGTTGTACTTAAATTCATAATTAATTGTTTGAAATACATTTCTAGGTAATTATATTCATAATTATTTCAATATACAACAAAAAAATTGAAAAATGTACCCGCATTCCGATTGTGTCAATATATGAAAATATTTTTTTATATTCACTTAATGTTTCAATATGTGAAAATAAATAGTTGTACTTCAATTCATAAATGATTGTTTGAAATATATATTATAGTTTTCATATTCATAGTTATTTAAATATATGACAAAATTTTAAATATATGTACCGGCATCATAATTGTTTCAAAATGTGAAAATAATATGTTGTACTTAAATTCATAATTAATTGTTTGAAATACATTTCTAGGTAATTATATTCATAATTATTTCAATATACGACAAAAAAATTGAAAAATGTACCCGCATTCCGATTGTGTCAATATATGAAAATATTTTTTTATATTCACTTAATGTTTCAATATGTGAAAATAAATAGTTGTACTTAAATTCATAAATGATTGTTTGAAATATATATTATGGTTTTCATATTCATAGTTATTTAAATATATGACAAAATTTTAAATATATGTACCGACAACATAATTGTTTCAAAATGTGAAAATAATATGTTGTACTTAAATTCATAATTAATTGTTTGAAATATATTTTTAGGTAATTATATTCATAATTATTTCAATATACGACAAAAAAATTGAAAAATGTACCCGCATTCCGATTGTGTCAATATATAAAAATAATTTTTTATATTCACTTAATATTTCAATATGTGAAAATAAATAGTTGTACTTAAATTCATAAATGATTGTTTGAAATATATATTATGGTTTTCATATTCATAGTTATTTAAATATATGAAATTTTTTTAAATATATGTACCGACATCATAATTGTTTCAAAATGTGAAAATAATATGTTGTACTTAAATTCATAATTAATTGTTTGAAATATATTTTTAGGTAATTATATTCATAATTATTTCAATATACGACAAAAAAAATTGAAAAATGTACCGCATTCCGATTGTGTCAATATATGAAAATAATTTTTTATATTCACTTTATGTTTTAATATGTGAAAATAAATAGTTGTACTTAAATTCATAAATGATTATTTGAAATATATATTATGGTTTTCATATTCATAGTTATTTAAATATATGACAAAATTTTAAATATATGTACCGACATCATAATTGAATCAAAATGTGGAAACAATATGTTGTACTTAAATTAATAATATTTTTAGGTAATTATATTCATAATTATTTCAATATACGACAAAAAAATGTACTTGCATTCCGTTTGTGTCAGTATATGAAAATAATTTTTTAAATTCACTTAATGTTTCAATATGTGAAAATAAATAGTTGTACTTAAATTAATAAATGATTGTTTGAAATATATATTATGGTTTTCATATTCATAGTTATTTAAATATATGATAAAATTTTAAATATATGTACCGACATCATAATTGTTTCAAAATGTGAAAATAATATGTTGTACTTAAATTCATAATTAATTATTTGAAATATATTTTTAGGTAATTATATTCATAATTATTTCAATATACGATAAAAATATTGAAAAATGTACCCGCATTCCGATTGTGTCAATATATGAAAATATTTTTTTATATTCACTTAATGTTTCAATATGTGAAAATAAATAGTTGTACTTCAATTCATAAATGATTGTTTGAAATATATATTATAGTTTTCATATTCATAGTTATTTAAATATATGACAAAATTTTAAATATATGTACCGGCATCATAATTGTTTCAAAATGTGAAAATAATATGTTGTACTTAAATTCATAATTAATTGTTTGAAATATATTTTTAGGTTATTATATTCATAATTATTTCAATATATGACAAAAATATTGAAAAATGTACCCGCATTACGATTGTGTCAATATATGAAAATAATTATTTATATTCATAATTGTTTCAATATGTGAAAATAATTAGTTGTACTTAAATTCATAATTGATTTTTTGAAATATATTTTATGGTATTTATATTCAAAATTATTTTATTATATGACAAAATTTTAAACCTTCATGCAGGCATTCCAATTGGACAAGGACGATCCATTCAAAATCTACGAATTGAACAATATACAAATTTTGTTAATACCATAAATGAATTTTTCCCAGAAATTCATATACAGAGATTTACTGGTGCGTGAATTCCAGTTTCTGACCTTAAAAAATACATAGAAAATTTTGTCAAGGTTGAACCTTTACCAGATTATATGTCCTCAATCATAGCTCGAGCATTTTGGTTTGATGTATTGGGGAGTGTATTTTTTCCAAATTCTCACTCCACTTCCGACCTCGGCTATTTACATTATCTGGAGGATATTCCTGCCATCGACACATACGACTGGGGTTCGGCTACTTATGCCGTATTTTATGGTCTTTGGACAAAGCCAGTCGATGATCGTTGACTAGCGTTGAATGCATGTGGCAAATACTTGAGGCATATTTTCATTTCATCTTATTTATTAAAATTTATGTTTTATTACAATATATGTCAACTTATTCTAATGAATTAAATTTATTGACAAATTTTGCAGTATTTACATCACGAGTACATGGCCACGGTATGTCCTATTCTCGTCGATCCGTGGCCCCGCATATTTCGTTGGTCGAGGGGGAACAAAAAGAAAGTAAAGGGAGCACAGCGGTTTAACATCTTAAGCAGTCAACATCAGCTTGAGATGCGGTCACCCGAGTCCATTATATGGCAGCCATACGAGACTTCTGCCTACCGTGACTCTGATGTCATCTTATATGCTCGAGAGATATTGGGGTTACGGATGATTTTTTGGGATCCCTTATTTAAGGGTTTTTGGTACTTGGGTGATCGGGCCATCCGACAATTGACTGGGAGGATATGCATAACAGACAACCCATCATCAAGTTTGTGTTGTGCCTCAGAACACGATTTTCAAGCAGCTGCCGCCCAAAATTGGCCTATCGCAAATCAATACGTAAGAGATGTGTCACAAGAAGAGTATAATGCATATTGGAATGCAGTAGCACTCGGGCCATTACTACCGTCGATTGCCAGATATGTTAATGTAGATTTGATTGGAGTTGGTTCAGTGGCACCTTCGACGTTGCAAATCCCGCAAGCACCAGCACCGACAAATGATCCACATGTGTATGAGACACAGTTCTTTGTGGGTGGTTCTACGCACATCCAACCACCGAGGCAGAATTGGACGGTTGACGTAGGCCTACCGGAGGGGACTTCATATACTATAGATGTGCCGAGACCTGAGTTTTCAACCAACGCACCTCCAGCTCAATATTTGACGCAATTAGAATGGTGTCAGTCCTACGTCGAGGCAACAGATAACATTCGAGGTCTACGTCATTTAATATTACACGAGACACGTCAGCGAGAGGATCAACTCAAAGCACGTGATGATCGCATTGATGAGTTGGAGCGTAGACTAGCACGTTTTACTATGCCTAGTCGAGGGTTTGAGGAGGGTGGTACTAGTTCTAGTCGTCCGAGCGTTTACAGACCACACCTCGCCCCACCCTCTGACCCGGTCCCAACATATAAGGCGCAACAAGGTTGGGGTAATTTATTTGGGTCTGACCCTTACACGGGTTCACATGTAGATTGAGGTGCTGATTTTGAGTTCGGCCCGGGGCGCCATTGATGTATAATGTACAATTGAAAAATGTTAAGAATAAATTTTGTATTGTTGTCTCAATTTAATTGTGATGATAAATGTTATGATGTATAATGTCTCATATTTATGAAAAATATTATGATGTATAATGTCTCATATTTATTTTCATTTATTACACATAGAATGATGACAAACAATTATTATGATTGCTTTGATATCATTTATTATTATTGACTTAAGTAGTAAAAAAATAATACACGATCAAAATGATTATTAGGAGTATGTATTCAAATGCTTAGGTCGAACCTAGTAGAAGTACAACAATATGATTTTCCATTGCGCACTAAACATTTAGGTAAGTAAGATCGTTGCGTATCTGAATCAACATATTCTTCGTTGTAATTTGATATATTTGGTTCGTACTCTTCCCCATCATTTTCATATATGCATTCCGAAAAGTAATCATAACCGGAATTAGTGTAGTCTGAAATATCGTTATCTGATGCCAACGTAGAGTCGTTATATATGTTAATTAATTGTTCTTGAATGTGACGACCTGATAGCATCGCGCATTGTGCTTTGTGATAACTTTGTAGGCGCCTCTCCATCTGCCATATCTCTTCCTCTAATAAATCAAGACAAAACGTATCCGCTTCTTCGGGATACGATATTGGCCAAAGTGCGGCAGCCCAATTTTTTAGCACGGATATGTGATGGTAATGGAAAAGCACCTCCAGGTCACACCTTTCATCATATTTATCTCGCCATGTGAGGTGTTCCCAAGGATACACAACTCCGTCTTCAGGTTCCGAATTGGGAGAGATTATGAATATATGACCAAAGTCATTGAGAAAACGTCTAGAAGTATCAATTGGATATGTTTGGAAAATTATTTTTTTCCCATACCAATCGTTACCAACAATATCTGTGTAAGAGACATTGTAAATGGATGAATAGTAGGGAGATGAAGCCATTTTTGAAATATAAGACAATGGTAGATAAAAAATTGTTGCAATCCTTCAAATATATTTATAGGTAATTTTAAACATTCGCAGATATAATTTTATTTTACAATAGTAAAAAATATTTATAATAATACAAAGGCACACATACTAATGGAAAAGATAAATTATACAAAGGCACACATACCAAAAAGCTGATAAATTATCACATAGTAATTGTAAATCCTTATAGTAACTCTGTAATTGTAAAACCTTATAGAAATTATATATAACTGTACTAGTAACTATATATTGACGTATTAATTTGGTACTAGTTAATATACAGTGATAGTAGTAAATACATACAGTTATATTATATAAATGTACTAGTAAATATATATTGACGAAATTTATTCAGTAATATACAGTGGTAATTATAAATTCTTATAGTAATTAAAAATAATTGTACTAGTAAATATATTTCGACGTATTAATTTAGTACTAGTAAATATACAGTGGTAATTGTAAATCCATATAGTTATTATATTTAATTGTACTAGTAAATATATATTGACGTATTATATATAATTATAGTAAATATACAGTGGTAATTGTAAATCCTTGGTACTAGTTAATATACAGTGGTAATTATAAATAGTAAAAACATATACGGTAGGTACACATCCCAATTGACACTGGGTACACATCCCAAGTTTCAGAGATACCTCTGTAATTTCTGCATCCCAACTTCCCAAATACACAGGAGGTACACATCCCAATTTTCTGCATCCCAACTTCTAGAGATACCTCTGTAATTATTACGACAGATACACAGGAGGTACACATCCCAACTTCCACAAATACACAGGAGGTACACATCCCAATTTTCATCGATTCTTACGTTGGCATTTATTTACCTGGTACACATCCCAAGTACCATGGCAAACCTCTGTAATTATGATGACACAAAATAAACAGATCCCAAGAAATTTATAAATAGATCGGTAAATGTTGATAAATTACAATACAACTTAAATTATTAAACTTCAAAGCAAAACAAATCATGGACTCCTCCAGTTCTAGCGATGAGGGCCGAAATCTTATGCTACAATATTCTCAATTTAATAAAGGTGGATCATCTGATGATTCAGACGAGGAGATGATAATTATGATGGAGATTACGCGATGGTGTGCTGAAAAAAATATAATTCGCGATGGGAAAGAGCTCGAAACCAGACGTCGAGTTAATCGTAGGAGAGAAAGGGGTCATACAACACTATGGGAAGATTACTTTGGTGAAGATAAGGTATATAATGAGTATTTTTTTCGAAGGATATTTAGGATGCGGTATAGTGTTTTCAATCGCATCTTTGAATCTGTTTGTCTTTATGATAACTACTTTGTTCAGAAGAATGACGCTTGTGGTCGTATAGGTTTAAGCTCCCATCAGAAAGTGTTGGGGCAATTCGACTATTAGCTAACGGGGGTTCCCATGACGTGTGATCTGAGCAGTATGCCATGAGTGAAACCACTCTATTAGAAATAGTAATTAAATTCACAGAGGCAATTGTTAGGATTTTTGGTCCCCAGTACGGTAGAAATTCGACCGAAGGCGACGTCACAAGGTTACTAGAACAAAATGCTAGTAGAGGTTTTCCAGGAATGCTAGGCAGCATAGATTGCATGCATTTGGCGTTGGAAAAATTGTCCAACAACATGGCACGCTCAATATAGTGGTTGTAAAGAGTCACCTACTATGATCCTTCAAGAGGTTGCCTCCTACGATCTTTGGATTTGGAAATCATTCTTTAGGGTGCCTGGTTCTTGCAATGATTTGAATGTCTTGCACCGATCTAATGTCTTTCAAGAATTACGCAATGGGACGAAAACTCCCGTTAATTACAATGTTAACGGAAATTCTTACGACATGGGCTACTACCTTGGAGATGGCATTTACCCTCCGTACGCTTTAATAGTAAAAATATTTAGGAACCAAAATGGTATTACACAAAAACAAAAATTATTTTGCAAGTACCAAGAAGCGTGCAGAAAAGATGTTGAACGTGCGTTTGGTGTATTACAAGCTCGATTCGCTTTTGTTCGGGAACCTTGTAAATTATGGAATAGGGCGTCACTATCAACCATTATGAAATCCTGCATTATAATGCATAGTATGATTATTGATGATGAACGTAGAGATTGTCCATAGCAAAATGAGTACGAACACAATGATGAAACACCTGTAATTATGAGGGGCCAAACTAATTTCTACGACTACCTCATACGGGATGCTAAGATAAGAGACGCAACTAAACATCAACAATTACAGAATGATTTGGTAGAGCACATTTGGAACACCCACAGTGATGAAATGGTCGGTTGATGAATTTATTGTATTTTTTATTTTAACCGTTGTTAAATGTTTTGTTTGTTCCATTTTCAATTTGTATTTGTAGGATTGTCGTAGTGATCATATAAATGTTATTCTATATAAAATAATGGTTTAACCGACAATATTATATAAGCGAAAATTTATTCAACAATACTCACATTTCATCTATTTAAGGGTGGCATTTCATTTATTAAGATGGATAGTGAATCCCTCTCCATATACCGAAAAAAAAACGAAATACAATTATGAGGGTTCAATACATCATTTAAAAACACTACTAGTCATTAATTGAACCGCTTGGACCAGACGACCCGACAGAGTTCGATTGCAAATCAGATATCGCAGCTTCGGTCGCAGTAACCATCGTTATTAGGTCATTGAACCTTTTAAAATGAAACTGCTTTTGTATTTCATTCATATGGGTCATATCCAGCTCCATGATCTACGATTGCTCTCGTCCTAGGCGCACGAGCTGATACTTCTTTTTGGTGAGTTGATCAACTCGCTTCATCTGAATGAACGCATCCATTTGAGAGTCAAATTTAAGGGCACGATTATTCTTCTACTCTTGCTTGCTTTTAAACATTGCATTGATGTCTTCACAATGTTTGAGTACTGCCGTGTTACAATCCAAGCTGTCAGAACGCGCTCGTTGACGTGCACGTTGTTTCTCACCCTTCCTGCCTGGGGGTCTATCCGGTACGTCTCGTGCCCCCGGAGTGTCATCTTCGCGTACAAGTGTAGGGCTGTCGTCGTTCCCCGCTGTATTTTCCAAGTCAAATTTTGGTAAATCTTTTAAAATTTGATAGCAGTTATCGAACGTAAAATGTTTGTTGGTTTCGGCGCGGTACGCGTCGCGTGCATTGGTAACCGCTTGGAATTCGTTTGTCCCGCTTCCCATATTCTTCATTTGGTAAGAAAGCTTTGCAATATATAGCATTATTTGATGCGATATATGATTATAACGTGTTGATAGCATGGATCTCGTACGAGTAATTGTAATTCCATGCGTGACGTTATACTCATCTTTCACAGTGTCCCAAAATGTGCCCGATGATATTGAGTTTCCTTCAATACTTCGAGCTGTATATTTTGCATAAATGGTACATAATACTTCGTCCTCAAAAGGAGTCATATTAGGTTGTCGAGATGTACCGGAAGTAATCGGTTGAGAGGAAGACATATTTTTTATACAAATAAAATATATTAAGAATGGAAATAAGAAAATGGAAGAGAGGACTCTCAAAATTTATAAAGGGTGATAATAATAAATTGTGAAAAACTTGGCCCTATTTATAAAGAAGAGCCCAAAACGGTGTTAGATTTTACAGCAGTAAAAAGGGTTTCCTATGAACTTCTTTTGTTCGTAGGAATTCTTACGAGCTTCTGAAGTTCGTAGGAACTTCCTACGAACAAAAAAAGTTTGTGAACTTCTTACGGACAAAAGAAGTTCGTAGGAAGTTCCTACGACCATCAGAAGTTCGTAAGAAGTTTTTACTGATTCAGTATCCATCCGGTAACTACAAATCCTTTACCTTTCCTCTCTTCATTTTTGCCAACTGCCTATCCCCATTGTACGTCTACAAATTGGTAATTTTACAAATTTTTTTGTCCAAACTTTCCACTATTGTGGATGCTCTTACGGAGTGTCTGAACTTTGGAGCACAATTCTTTTGCATCATACATGCTTACAGAGAGGAACAACGTGTTTTTCATTTCCCGATGGCTAGTTTTGAGGACCTATCCTTCATCGCACTCCTTTTCCTTCCGTTACAATTGTTAGTTAGCTTTTAGATAAAGGGAGTGCATCTCAAGACTCACAAGTGAAAGGGTCTCCCTGCACATCATGTTATGGTGGTTCCCTCAAGCTCGATAGTTGGCATTGGTGAATGTAACTTTTGCAAACATAAAGGTTTACAGGAAGGCTCAAATGTCCTATATTTGGCAAGTAATGGAGGACAACATTTAAATCACCGCACCAATCGTTCTAATCCAAGATCTAAAGCTCCTGACTTAGAGATCATCAATCCATCCACTAGTACACGGAAGTCTTCATCATGGGTTTTATTTCATTTGATTGAGCGAAGCAATTATAAAATTATATTCCCATTCATTAATTCAATCTCTTCTCATTGTACGACATATAATGCCTTCCCTTCTTAGTTTATTATACTCCTTATCTACTCATGCCCCATTTCTAATTGTTAAATGTTGACAACACTTTTATGTCAGTAGCATGTATTGCCTCTATTGCTAGTTGTCATCTTTCTCTTCCTGATGCCTTGACACTCCTCAACTAAAAAAATGTATCATATATCGATTTGTCAATTACGTTATTCTAAATAATCACTTTTTTCCATTCTCATTCGAAGGAGGGTTGGGTGTGTTAAAGGAACTTTGAGTACCATGTGTTGCTATATCCACTGTTTTTTGTTATTGATTCATCTGAGTCCTGTTTCATTTAAATATACATTATAACAGTCTTATATCTATAGTCAATTATGTGATTCGGACTAATCACTCTTCTCTATTCTGATTCCATAGAGTTGGATGTGTTAGAAGAGCTTTGAGTACCACATGTTATCTCTGGTGTTGATATGTCATCATTTAGTTTGAAACTCTCTTCATTTGACTTTTACTTTATAGTTTGTTAGTCTTAGGCACATTTCCAATTATCGTATGAGATTTTGGACTTTTACCATATGCTGAGGAAACATTCATTTTAATAATATTTCTTAAAGTAGTGGACGTATACTTGAAAAATTCTCGACTCCACCCTTTACTAAAAGTACTTCAGTGTCCCTTGCTCCTTTTGATTTGATACGCTTTTTTGCTGTATGGGGAGTGGGAACCTGCTCCCATTGCTACTAAAGGAGGGTCTAAATTATGGGTTTTTAATTGATGACTATACTCATGAACATCATTTGACTCTTTAAATATGTAAAGTTATTTTTGTGCATTAGAACTCAGCACTATGCAACTATCATTTGTTTCCAATGTGATTTGGATTTCGAATACGTCTTCGGCCTTCAATGTCGCCCATTTATGTGAACAATGGTAGCTATGCAATGCCTTTTTTATGTGTCCAAACGTCATAAATTTCATACCTAAAAGCCGCAAAGAAAAGACATATTTTCTATGTTATTTGAAGGAATAGAGCCCAACCTTTCAATAAGGCGCTCTCTCTTTGTGTGCGCGTGACAACCCTGATATAATTATGATTAATTTTGTTTGAATCATGCGTATCTTAGGCGATATGTATAATGTGCTATTATTATGTCTAATGTTAAGTTATTATGTGTAGTATAATCCTACATTCATAAAGTATGAAGTATCAAATTAGTTACAAATACACAAATTTTGAAGTTTTCGGTAGGAATGTTCATATTGAAGACTAGTTTTGACTCGTGTTCTAAAAAACGCGCCTAAGCGGCGCCAAGGCGCGAGACTTTTTAGATACGTCAAGTTTTGGCCCTAGGCGTGGATCAAGGTGTGGTCAACGATGGTCAACGTTTTTGGGGTAAGACGTGAAAAAACGCGAGTTTTTTAGAAGGCGTGAAAAAATGCAATTTTTTTATTTTTTTTCTTATTTAAAAAAAAATAGTATTTTAATTTATAAATATTTAGACATATTTTTAAGGTATGTACCATTTTAGTATTTTTAATAACCATGTCATAGTAAAAAAATATTAAAATATATTAAAAAAGGCCTAAACGTTTTTTCACGCATTTTTACGCCTAAGACCCGCCTAAGCTTCTAAGGCTTAAGGCTTGGCCTCCACGCCTCGGTCACCCCCGCGTTTTTTAGAACCTTGGTTTTGACCTTTATAATATAATAATTGATTTGAGGTGAAAACTAGATAGTTGTAGATATATAGGTTAAGTTTGTAATATAAAAAACGTTGTGTTACAAATAGAGGTCCGAGTAAGGAGTTATGCTGAAATTATGAAACAAGGGCAAATATGTCCATTTGTTAAGTGGTATTTTGTCTTAATAGTACACCATGTGTTATAATTTGATTGGTTGGAATGGGAGGCTGGTTTGACCGACTTTAAACCCTTGTAATAACCTCCTCCTTCAGCAAATTTAGCCGTGAGAAAGTTGGAGTTTGAGGAAAAATAATTGTGAAGTTTTGGAAGAAGAAAGTGGGACAAAAATTTATAGGAAATTACGTAAAAATCCCTAAGGTAATTATATCCATGAATCTTGTTATATTTTTTTGTGTTACTTATTTAAATGATAGAAATCATCATTTGTTTACTAAACTCCCATGTCTTGATGTATATGTATATCTAGAGGCAAGTTTAAGTAAAGTTGAACGTGTAAATCCTTGAAATTACTTCGTTTAGAAACCTTGTGTATTCAAACTTCTATATATTTTCGTATACGTACTAGAATTGAGTAATTCCAGTTGGCGATTAAAATAGACTCATATGTGTATAATATATCCGAAAATTATGTAAAAATACAAAGGAATGAATCTTCGGTGATAATTTGAAGTTTAGGTATAAAATCTTCCCCATAAGAGTTAGTCCGCATACCACATGTTTGAAGTTTTTCTTGGCATAACAAATGAACCCTAAAAATTATGAAAATTGTATTCAATATGTTTACTGATATTGGGTGGAATATCATATAAAGTTATAATATAGAAAAATTATGAATTTTTTTTGAAGTTGACTGAGCGATAAAGGGGCATATATGGCAAATTTGCTATATAGTAAAGAAATGGGCATAACTTGCTGTAGAAACGTTGAAATGATGTGCCGTCTTTTGTAATGAAAACCTAATATGATAAAGATTGGATTATCGAGAAGAAATTAAAGTATGTTTGGACTATGAATTGGATATGTTAAATATCTTAACATGAATTTGGATGGAATTTCATTTATGATGAATGATTTGAATGGAATCATATGACGCTTATAAATTGAGTTACGTTTAAGTTATTATTTGGATTGTTAATATTCTTATAATGATACTAATATTGTAAAAATGATAGGAAGGGAAGAAGAACTGGTTGAACAAGTGTCGGACAAAGAAAAAGAAAAATCCTGACAAGTTGCCAAGGTGAGTGTACTTATGATTGTTTCATATATAGATATGAAAATGATATGTTGGATATGAATTTAGCTCTAAGAGCGGATTGGTTTGAATACTTCGGTATTCAGGATTTGTTTGGATATTCAAATATGTAGGATTATTTGGGTCTTATGATCCAGGATTGGAATTGGACAAAGATCCAATGATTTATTTTTTCTTATTACAAGGATTTGTTGGAAATTCTGTTCCAAGATTTGTTATTGCTAATGGGCAGGATTGTTTGGATTTTATATCCACAGATTTGATATAGAACTGTCATTTTATTGCAGGGAATGAGTACCTCACTAAGCTAAATTTTTACGGTTTATATTTTAACATTTTCAGGTTTGTACACTGCCAGCTAAGATATCACATGATCGATGATTTTGAGAGCTACACCGTTAGAGAAAGCTGGGGTTGGTTATGAGAATTTTGTCATTGTCACACTGAAAGTTGTACTACACTCACACATTGTATATATTGAGCTGGCATGGGTTGATCTGATGATTGTAATAGTTAATCATAGTTAATCACAGTATTGTATGTCCGCTTAATTATGACTCTGATGTTAATTATGTTGTGGTACAAAGAACAATATTATGTTTATTATGTACATTATACATGAAAATATTGATAAATGAATTACATTTTAAATGGACTGAAGATTATGATTTAATCATTCAAAAAATAAATAATTAGAATGATTTTGGGTTTGGGGTGTGACACACACTCTCCCTCTCTCCATTTTTCGCCACTAGTTAAACACATTCACAAATTTTAATCAAATCAAATCAAATGAAATCAAATCAGGTAACTTAACTTTGTTATCTAATTTTAGTTTAGTTTTTCTACCATGAACCCCACTACTTGTTTTCAATTATTCAAATAACAAATGTATATGTACATTCTTATTTTAAGTTAATGGAGCATATAAGTTTAGACAATATATATGTACATTTTTTTGTTCTTGTGACATACACGATCGAGCTAAAAACTATTTATTCGGAAATGTATGACATTGATGTTAGATGATATAAATAGTATTATTTAGTTGGGTATAAAAGGAAATCTTATTTATAATTTTATACGAGGTCACAAGTTTAAGACTGCCCCTGCCTTTAATAGGATCATTCATTATTCTTGTTGCAGAAACCTCGAGTGGCCGAACAAATACATCGCCACATTTCTTACACTACTCAATCCTTTTTTGTATGCTAATGCCCTACGACCTTTTGGGAAAAGTAGTCATCACCACTACTCACGTAATAATTAGGATTCCCACTTCTCTTAATTATAGGTGTCACCTTAGCTCCTAATTCATTCTCTAAAATTTTATAAAGTGCATATGTTTTATCCTATGTCCCCCCGTTGAGTGGACTATATTGCCTCTGCCCTTTTTATCATACGTGTTTTTCATTGGTTTGGTCAAAGGGGTACAAATGTTTTGACCTAATTGCTAAAAGATTCTGTATCTCGGCATAATGTGTTCCTCAAATGTATCTCATTCATCCTTATGCCTAAGAACTCAAAATTTGACTAAATAAAACTCTCAATATTTGAGTAAATATGATCTCCCTAGTGTGGATCCCCTGATGACTACCTTACTGCACCATTTTCTTGTAACTTGTCTCACAAGGATGTTACCCTCTTTTATATACAATTTCTCGCTTGGCATTCTAAAAGGCGTCGGGAGGAAGGCGGGAGCACTACACGTGGCGATTGTTATTTTAATTTTAAAATACAACACTACAAAACCTCGAATACTAGCACAAACTTAACACTTTAGTACAAAGTCTATGTAGATAAACCAACGTAGCAATAATATTACTTGCACCACAACAAGAGTCAAATAAATACACACATACACACTATAAGGCCGAGGAAAGACTGCAAAGCATCGCCTAGAACTTTGGCTAAATTTTAAACAACTATTCTCCCTCACCAAATTGTGATCCAGCTTCTAAAGATATGGATTATATCTTTCATCACCACTCTCAACACCCTCGCAAACCTCCTGAAAGATTTAAAATTCCTAACTCTTGTTATTCTTTAACATTTTTTACCTTTTTGAAATATGTTCCTCGTCTTTTGAGTTCGCCTCCTATAAGGAGGTTGTCTTAGATCTCCTTTAACAACACGCTATGAATAAAGAAGTTTCTAAACTACATAAGAGTGGCACGTGTATTTGGTGGCTCTTCTTCCTTGGAAGAGGGTCGCGAGTTCTCATTTGGTTTTCAAGATCAAGACCGGTATAATGTATTTGTTGTATGGTATAAGGCACACTTAGGTGGTTAGGGGTTCACTCAGACTATCCATAAACTTTTGCCAATTTAGCAAATTACCATCGTTGTACCTTAATGGTTGTTTTTGTTCGCTGATGGTTTCTATCACAACTAGATGACAATAATGTCTTCCTTTAAAGGTTTCTCATGCTCTTAGAGAAGTTAGACAAGTTTACAAGGCTTCATTGGGTCTTTTGGCTTTCTCTGTAGCACTATTCTAAAAAACCCGCCTAGGCTCCGCCTAGGCACACCTAGTCTTGAGGCTTGGGAGAAACGCCCCGCCTTAAGATTTTGACGCCTTATGATTGGTAAAACCCTTAAGGCGTACTTTTTCTCTAAAAACAACAATGCTCTAGTGAAACGATATCGCCTTTTAAAGATTTTTTTACAAACCGGACCATTATCTCATCCAAAATAATCAAATAGTATTTTTATTTGCAAATATTCAGACATATATTTATGATATGTACAATTTTAGTATTTTAATAGCCTTGTTATGATTAAAAAATATTAAAATATATTAAAAAGGCCTAAACGCCTTTTCACGCCTTTTTACGCCTAGGGCCGCCTAGGCTTCTAAGGCTTAAGGCTTGGCCTCCACGCCTCGATCACGCCCCGCGTTTTTTAGAACCTTGCTCTGTAGTGATCATGACCAATTTATATTTTATTCCATCAACTTCGGTAATACTTCTTTATGTAAATGAAATAATTTTAGTTAACAATGATGCTAAAGAAATTTCTTGTCTCAAATCTTATTTACATCGCCAGTTTGAAATGAAGGATTTATACTTCATGGTATTAAAGTTGTCTAATCACGTAATGATTATTTGCTCTCTCAAGTTGTTTAATCACGTAAGAGTCATTCATTCTCTCAAAGATATAGATCATTTTGGGTCGCAAGTCCACCACCATGTTTCATGTTTTCCTTAGTGATTACATGTTATCCTGAAAGACTGAACAAGGAAAAAATAATTTATCGTCTCCTGTTCTTCATTGAGGGTGAATATCATGTAATGACTTTCACCACCGTTGAAGTAGTTATTACTTACAAAACTGGGCCTTTCCATTTCCAATTAGCACCTCCATATATTGCGATAACAAGTGTCATTCAGATTGTTCACAAAACAACTTTCACAAGCGTGCCTAATGTATATGTGGTGCCGAGAAATAATTGTACTTTTATTTTATTTTTAGTGCTTTACAATTATTAAAATAAGTTAGTAATCCTTTGAGAATATTCTAGTTTAGGCTAGATAGGTTTAAATGATGTCATGGTTAATGCCCACTACATGTGACATCACCGTATTCTAGAAGCTTCTCCATTACTCTTGTGTATCATGTAAATATGGTGTCCCACTCATTTGAGAGAGATGAATATATGAGGAATTGAGAGTTACCGTTTACTATACCTAAATATGTGTAATTTCCTTTACATTTACATCAAATTGGTATCACGGATGTGGTTGACACGCTTTTTTGTTAATGGTTGTTGGGTGGCCTGCACAGGTTTACAAGATGTGGAGTTTAACTATGTTGGTAACTTCTTCTCGATATTTGAGAATGAAGATGAGGATCGTTCATTGGGTTATTTGGGCCCCTCGATGCATGTTTATGTGGACCCGCGTTAAGAGCTTTTCGCGTCCCATTCAGAGGTGACCCTTATCTACACATTTGATGATTGAGCTTGCTCCGGCCAAAGGGTGACTCCACTTTCCTTTATGGATCCTTCAGCACTCGATTCCTCATTGCGAAAAGTCTTGGGGTATAGTTTGCAATGGATTGGGTTTGTAACTACTTATGTCTAGGGGTGTGCAAAAAAACCGACCGGCCCGAAAACCGAACCGAACCGAAACCGGCGGTTTTTTTTAGCCCGGTTCGGTTTACGGTTTAAGAAATTAAAAAACCGACCATGTCGGTTCGGTTGGCGGTCTAGCCGTGGAAAAAACCGAACCGAACCGAACCGATATCAATATTTATATTAAAAAACTTATATTTTTATATGCAAAATCCATTAACCAGCCTTAAAAACCGGCCAAAATCGAAAATCGCCCAAAAAAAACCGCCCAAAACCGAAAACTAACCAAAACCGAACCGAGTCGAAACCGACATAAACCGAAACCGACGGTTTGTTTCATTGTCGGTTCGGTTTCGGTCTAACCCTTTCCAAAACCGAACCGATCGATTCGGTTTGGATTGCGGTCCAAAACCGAACCGAACTGACCCGTGCACACCCCTACTTATGTCCACATTCCATTAGCATATACGCGAGTCGATTTTGAGGACGACTTCTCTTTCAGATGGGGGAGTTCGGTGACACTGGTGCAACTTCGATGATGTTCTCTTACCTTCATACTCGAAGCGAGCTTTTTCAAATGGGGGAGAATGATGTATGTGCGAATCGAGAAAAAAATGTACTTTTATTTTATTTTTATTGTTTTTTAATTGTTAGAATAAATGAATATTCCTTTGATAATATACTCGATTGGGCTAGATAGGCTTAAGTGGTGTCATGGTTGATGCCCAGTACATGTGACATCACCGTATTCTAAAAGCGTCTACATTTTCTTGTACCCTATAAAAAAAGTTCCCCCTTTATTTGAGGACACTAGCACATTTTGTGAGATATGAATATATGAGGGGTTAAGATATATGTGATACTATTCCTAAATGTGTGTGTGATTTCCATTGTGTTTACATCATTACCAAGCACATTAAGATTTATTGACATCTCACTCGTCATGAAGGCATTATCTCCTTGTCCTTTGTTTCCTCCATTATGCACTTGGCGAACTTCTTCAACGCACTTTTAACTTTGACAAACTATCGATGCTTGATGTTTGACTGATCATGAAATCGTCCCCAAGGATAGTAGTAATATTAGCAGTTTTTAGTTATATGTCATTTCTTATCCTTTGGGGATATTTTTTCTATTGGACATCTCTTCCAATTTTGTAATATGAGAGCTTACAATTGCTGAGTAAAGAAAACTCACAAGCAACTAAAAAACTATCTCCAAATTGGTCATTTCTAAAGGCCCTTGAATAGGCATAAAATCAAAATATTTAAAATGCCACAACTCAAAATGATATTTTACTTCATTGGTGTTGAAGTTGTCTAATCACAATAAGAATAATTTGCTCACTCAAGTTGTCTAATCACGTAAGGGTTATTTGTTCATTAAAGGATGGCCATCCCTTGTGCCACAAGTCCACCACAATGTTTCATGTTTGAAGAAGGAAAGAAATGATTTGTCGTGTCCCTTTCTTTTACCAAGGACTTCCACCACCACTGAAATAGTTTTGATCATTATTTACAAATACAGACATTTCCATCTCCAATTCTAGTTCATTCCGATTGCGCATAAAACAGTTTTCACAAGCGCACCAAGCACATAGAGATCCATTGTCATTTTCACTCGTCATCAGTTAAAGCAAGGCATTATTTCCTCGCCTTTTGTTTACTCTACGATGCAGTTGGCCGAATTCTAGGGGAATTCTTCAACGCCCTATAAACGTTGACAAACTATATGCTTGATACTAACTCGTCATAAATTTAGGATGGGGGGTAGTTATGGGTATTTTTGTATCCCTTGGGGTTCTGCTTTCTAATGTACTACCAATCCTTTTATTTTGTAATACGAGGCCAGACAATAAATGAGATACACACATTTCTATGTTTTTCTTCGCTTCTCTCAAATGGTTTGTCCAAACCATAACTGGGTTTTAGAGAAAACTCACAAAGAGCTAATAAATTATATCCTACTTGGTCAAATTCATAGGCCCTTGAATAGGCATAAAGTCAAAATGTTTAAAATCCCAAAACTCAAAATGTAACGCAGGCTGGTGAAGGTGAAATAGCAACAGAGTTTGAGAAACCCAGAATAATATTTGTTATCAGCTCTAATTTAAGGTAATAATAGAACAAAAAGTAATGACACCTGGCTGAAGAGATCACAAAGAAATGCAAATAAGTAACAAAAAAGAAAGAAGAAACAGTTTTCTTATAGAATTAACATTCAAAAACATAAACCTACGATACCCAAAGATTATGCAGGTCACAGAATATCATATCATGCCAACCCATTAAGACAAAAGAAACATATAATCAGAGAAGTCAATTGCCAGCCTATTTGGGGAATAACAGCAAACACTTGGTAGGCACTGCGGACTCATCAACCAGCGCATATATCCTTCAACTTATCTGCTGCACCTTCATCTACCGAATACTGCAATACAAGGATAAAGAAAAAAAAAATGTATTATAAATATTCAATGTGAGTGTTCGTTGAGATAGAGGGGGAGAAAGGGGACCTTATTGAGGACCCAGAGGGAATGGGTATAAGTCCGATTGAAGAGGTCTTGGAGGAATTGGGAATCGTTGGTATCGACCTCTCTGTAGTTGACGAAATTTTCTCTGGCGTATTTGGCGTAGTAAGGTCTGGAGTCCTCTGGGAGTCGCCTCACCAGCCTTAGGACCGCGCCGTAGGCCTTTAATGCCTTGTGCATTTCTGCTCCCAACATCAATCGGATCTTAACTCAAAGAAATAAATCGTTTTTTGTTTTGATTGGAAATGCTGCCTTCAATTTTATGGGGTTGTGGGAATGGACCGCATTAAGACCACCTTAAATGGAGTTTTTATTAATTAAATGCTAGTAATTGAAAATTTATTTTTTGGGGCATTTAGATATCAACCCCTCTTAAAAGATTAATATACATATAGACCCACTTTATTTGTGATTAAAGAAATCGGCCCTTTAACCAAAATTTCACTCGTTCAACTGATTTTTTAAGAATTAAACTTTCCAATATATCCTTAACCAAGTGAGAAAGAATCTAGTTTTCTGTACCAAAATTTATTACATGAGCATTTTTTTGTATGAGAATTTTTTACTACAGTTTTACAGTATCAGTTTTAAGGTATCTAGTTATCTGTACTAGGGTATCATCTGTTTCAGTTTTAAGGTATGAGCATTTTTTGTATTTGCATGTTGAAGAAATGGGTTATATATTATAGTTAATAGATTAAGTTATTTGTGTATAATATAATATTTACATATCATATATTGAGACATAATTTTGATATATGGTGGTATCTTGTTTGGTTATAACTTGTTATTGGAGACAACAGACAACCAAAAACAGTGGGCTTCCATTGTTAACATATAAACGTATTATGAAAAAAAATTTGAACGACTGTTACTCACCTAAACCCTCAAAGGTCAAAGAACTTTGTAAATTAATTTGTGTTTTAAATATCTAAGAGAGATGCATGTAACTAACTATGGACATAATCGTCTTTTGCAAATAGAAACAACTATGCCCATGTGCAGGTAACTATGCCATGTATGTAACAGGTGACCGAATATTCTGGGATGATCTGTTATGTGGACCGACATATAGGTTTTATATTAACTTGGGGTTGTATATTCAAAAAGTATTAGCTGAGGGGGAATCTCATATTCTCTATTATTTTTTAGGGGTGGAAATGCAAAATTATAGTACATAATTAAAATTCATAGCGAAACACGGTGGCGACATTTGTCGCCCACACACGACGACGTGTGTGCACTTCATAAATGTTTCGATTATTTTACTCTCTTTCATAATTTGAAGAGACTCTATTTATGTGACTCCATTACTCTTTATCACATTACCTTTTGAATTACCAATGTCTTAACCACGCCTCTCGGCTCAGTGGTATAAGGCTGCCACTGAGACAGTCTTGGGAGTAGATTGGGTTTGGTCCCCAGTTCGTTTCCGGCACTGTTAAAATAATGCTTGGCCAGCGGAAGCCACGAACCGCGAACGTGGATTAGTCAAGTTGTGCTTAAAGTTGGCGTAGACACCACGTGGTATGATACCCCCCAAAAAAATTACCAATGTCTTATGCATATCTCATTACACTCAATGAAAACAATTACCATATGTAATTAATAAATAAATTATTAAAACCATAATGCATCCATTACAATACCACATTTTTTTTCATACAACCATACACAACTTTATCATTTTATATCTATACATCTCCCCTTATTAATGGAGCACAATAACACAAACAGTTTTCTACTATATTAAAATGTGTGATTACTGAGATCTAAAACCCATTTCTCCCCTTCTCATTTTCCTCCAAATCTAAAAACCAAACCTACAACACAAATCCCTATCCAAAATCACTATTCCGACCACCTTTCGGACCCACCATTCTTTATACTGTTAATGGAATATCAGACCCATGATTCTCTCTCAGTCTCCCTCTCATCCTCTTTTTCTTTTTTTTCCTGATTTTTTTTTATCTTTGAGTTCAGATATGTACTTCAATCTGCAAAATTCGATTATTTTTTCTTTAAGGTTCGCAAAAAAAAAAGAATCAAGTATATGCTTCAATCTGCAACTTTAAAAATGACCAATAGATCATCCACAATCCAAGATTCACTCACCGAAGTTTAGTCCAGATCCGGATCTTTAGGGTTTGGATTTTTATTATTTTTTATTGGGTTATTTTTTTATTTATATGTTTTTTTTAAATAATAAGGTATATTTATGTGATTTAGTAGAAGTTCTATGTGGTTCATCCACCCAGGTGAAAGTTTTTGCCATGTGTTTAGTGTAAAAAAAATCATTTTAACTTTTAGTTGTTTTAGTTGATTTTGGTTTAATCTAATTAACAATGTTTGAAGTTCCAAAAAAATTTCCAATGTTACTAAACGGATTTTTTTTGTTTCATTTTAAGTTTTTTGTAATCCAGACCATGTGTATTTTGAAGAAAATCTTTATGCTAAAAGCTTGTTTACAAGGTTAATAACAAACTATTATAAATTGTGTAAACTCCGAATAAACTTTTTGGGCAAAACTCTTTTCGAAAAGAACACAGATGTGTTGTACAAACTTTTTGAATGTATAGTTTAGATTCGATAATTGATTACCTTTCTTTTAAATTTTAAGAAACATCTGCTAAAGTTACCATGAAGTCCCAATCACAAAAACAGTTAAGAATATTCAAAGGAATAGACACGGGAATTTTTAACGTGGTAAAACCCTTAATCAAGGGAAACATCCACGGTGCCCTCTACGGCACAAAATAAAAATTCACAAGAATAAAGAATCAAGTTACATCACTTAAGCAAACACACAAGGATCCTAAATCTAAGTTCAAAATTATACCTACATGAGCTACTCCACTCCAAAGGTTTCTGACTAGAACCGATCTCTTCTTTGTTACTCCTTTGCCTTTTCTTTGACCTCATTCTCTTTGAATTCTGACTCCGACAACTCTTTCAACTTTTAATTCTCAAATAAACCACTGTGTCTAAGTGTTAGTGTGAGAAGTGTTTGTGACGTGCACTATATGCATATATGCAACTCACCCTCTCAGATTTATTTATACAGACAATCCTATCAAATTACAAATAGATCTAGAATGAATAGGATATTTCCAAGTCTGTATTTTACAAATCAAGACTTCTTGATCTTTCTATTAATCCACAGATCTCAAGGTTACTTTTCTCAGAAGACGGCAAAAGTCTTAGACAATTTCAGTATTTTGAAAATATTTTCGAAATTGTAAACTACCAATTGAGATCCAAACTAGACTAGAAGTCTATATCGTAAAAATAGAATCAGAAATAACATAAAAAAATTGATTCAAACGATTTTGTACAAGAAACTTCTAACTCAAGATCAGATCTAAAAGAGCAACCTTGCTTTCAAAAATAGCCAAGGTATTTATGTGTCTCTTTTTATTTTTTAACACGTTTATTTCACAAAATGTGAAATAAAAACCAAGAAACACAAACGCTCTTAAGGACTTGGTTTTTCTTAAAATCCTAGAAGTTTATTTTTCAAAAACTTTGGAATCAAATGGATCTGAAAACAGAGATCCAAAAAGAGAACTGAAAAATATGCGTGTGAAGTTCCCTGTAGAAAATCTCCAATTCCAATATATGAAACTTGCTATTTTCTCAAAGATGAGTTTTAAGAAAGACTTAAAATGAAAGAGGTCTTCTAACAGACGTGAACTCAACTAACAAACCCACAGAAACCCTAGATTGGCTCTATCTCTCGTAGTTTTTGGTTTCTGGTAAAGGTGTTTGAAGTTAAAAACTGTTTGGGTTGAAGGGATTCGCTCAGAGATGATGAAGTCCGAAGATGGATTGATCTTCTTCATTTTCTCTCTATTTTTTCTCTCAATTTTATTCCCTTTCTCTCTCTTCTATCTTTTATTTTCTCTCTGGGATGATTTTAATAAAAGTCTCAAAATACTGAGGGTATGTCTGGTTTTATAATAGGTGAAGGAAGGATCTGGAACATCGTTTGCAATCAAGGGCTGAGATTTAATCACATAGTTTGACTAAAGATCTAATGGTTTATAACCAACCGGTGAAATGAACGAATCTCATTGGATGAGAGTTAAGCACTGGGATTGAAACACCACACATGTAGGCCGTTGATAAAACTAATCCAAGGGTTGAGATTGGTGATTGAGGTTGAGTCTGTGAGAAAACACAAATCTATATGTCTAGCTACCAACGCTTGTATGGACAAGATGAAAGTGAAACGCGTGTTGTAAAATAATTACAAAGACACTTTATAGTCTCTAGTGCTTTTATAATCTACCCAGGCTAACTTTCAGCGAACAAAATAACTTTTTGAAATCCAAATTTCAACCACAACACTTTTAAAATCACGTTTTAATTAATTCAAAAATTATTTTAAAATTGTATAAACTGTTTTGAACCGAATTAATTTGATTTTGAAAATTCTTAAAGTGTTGTAAAACCAATAATGCAAATAAGATAAATATATAGTGCAGTGAGAGTGTCCTATTAGTGGTTTTAAGGTTAAAAATAACTTCCCTATAAGGATTGCTTTGGATTTGATTGCTTCCTCCTCTTCCTTCTTCTTGAACCTTTGGGTATGGAGCAACTCACAAAGACTAATCCTACTTTGTCTCAATATCCAAACTAGTTGGAACTCCTATATAATGTAGACTTAAGTAAGTTAATTATATAATGTGTTCTCAATCTCTCCCTTTGGATATTAGAGATAAAATTCCCTTGAGTATTCTGAACTCGTGGGTGAAAATTGAAAAAAATGTAGTTGTCCTATACAAAGGTTTCAACTACCCATTCCCATCATAGAACCAAAAATAAGGTAAAAAAAATGCATCACTCAACTATATACAGACTAATACCCTACAAAAGAGTAAGAAGCTATACAACGGGTCTGAAATGCCCGTGACAAAATAAACACTGAATGGCATATTAGTTGAGTTAGAATCGGGAATAAATAAAAAAATCGCTTAGGTATACTCAAGATCTTTTCCCCCAATTTTTCTCAAATATACAGGGGGTATAAATCACAAAAAAATAGAGTCGATCATAGAATATATCAGGAACATGGCAGAATCACAGAATATAAGCAAGATACTACCTATGTTATAATAAAAATTAATTGAGAGTTATCATGCCTATAGCTGTTTGCAAATACTCAAAATGTATGTTGTCTAATGGTTTGGTAAAGAGATCTGCGAGTTGATTTTGAGTGTTCAGATATTCAATGATGAGATCTTTGGATTTGACAAGGTCACGGATAAAATGATATCTAATCTTAATGTGCTTAGTTCGGGAGTGTATTACAGGATTTTTAGAAATATTAATAGCACTTTGGTTATCACAAAACATGGTTAACTGATTTTCGGTTATACCATAATCTCTAAGCATCTGTCTAATCCATAATAATTGTGCACAACAACTACTATTTGTTATATATTCATATTCAACACTAGATAAGGAAATACAATTCTGTTTCTTACGCGACCAACCTATGAGATTATTGCCTACGTAGTAGCAAGCACCAGAAGTGCTTTTACTATCGTCAGAACAATCGTCCCAATCGGCATCGGTGTACCCTGCAATAGAACTAGTTGTGTCGTTTGTGTACCAAATGCCAAATTTTAGAGTACCGTTTATATATTTAATAATTCTTTTCACACTTAATAAATGGGATTATTTAGGGTTACTTTGATATCTAGCACATATACACACAGCGAAGGATATATCAGGTTGAGACACGGTAAGATACAACAAACACCCTATCATACTTCTATAAAGAGTGGGATCAACACTTTTCCCGTTATCATACTAAGCTCTAGGAGCTTGTTTCAATCCATATAAGGCTTTCTTAAGCCTAAAGACGTAGTCCGGGTGTACAGGATCAACAAATCCTTTTGGTTGTTCTACGTATACTTCTTCAGATAAAATTCCATTTAAAAAAGAGGATTTAATATCCATTTAGAATAATTTGAATTGCATATGATAAGAGATGGCAAGAAGGAGACGAACTGATTCTAGACGAGTAACAGGTGCAAAAGTTTCGTCCAAATCAATTCCCTAAATCTGGGAGTATCTCTGTGCAACCAACCTAGCTTTATTTCTAATAACCTCCCCATTTTCATCAGTTTTGTTTTTAATAATCCACCTTGTCCTAATAACCTTCGAATCTTTTGGTATAGGAACAAGATTCCACATATCGTGACTCTTAAATTGGACTAGCTCTTCTTGCATAGTATTTATTCAAAATGAGTCAGAAAGGGCAACACTAAAATTTTTAGGTTCCTCAAGAGAAACAAAATAAGAAAATTGTTCCACTTGTCGAAGTTGGTTTCTAGTTTGAACTGGTTTTGAAGGATTATCGATAATGGTTTTAGTGGGATGATCTTTAGAAACCCAAGTGGGTACTGAAGGTATCTCAGGTGGCAGTGAATCAATATCATTTTGGGGATCAATGGATAAATTAGGTTCGTCCTCATCAAATGCTACTGGTTGAATCTCACTTCTCCTTACACTAGTGTCATCTACAATTACATTAATTGATTCCATAATAGTTTTGGTTCGATAGTTAAAACCATGCAAAGCTATACTATTTTGGGAATAACCAAGAAAAATTCTCTTTCTCCTCGGGTATCAAATTTTGAAAGTTTCTCTCTATCTTTGCAGATGTAGCAAATACTCCCGAAGGTTTTAAAATATTTTAAGTTTGGCTTTTTGTGGAACCATAACTCATAGGAGGTTTCTTTAAAAAAAATTCTGAGTTAGATACGATTAATAATGTGACACGCAGTTTGGAAAACTTCAACCCAAAAATATCTAGGGAGATTCTTAGCATGTAACATGGCCCTAACCATTTCTTGTAAAGTCCTATTCTTACGTTCAGCTATACCATTTTGCTGTGGGGTTTTGGGGGCACTAAACTCATGTTTATAGCCATTAGCTACACAATACTCAGAAATACCAGACTCCTTGAACTCTCCACCCCTATTACTCCTAATTCGACACACATAGGTATCCTTCTCATTCTCAATTTTTAAAAGGTTCATTGAAGGTATCTAATTTTTGTTTCATAAAAGCTACCCATGTATATCTCGTAAAGTCTTCCACTATAACTAGGATGTAATAGTTTCCATAGAAACTAACAGTTCTTAAGGGACCCATAAGGTTAGGGGTGTAAGCGGTACGGTTTGGTCAGTAAATAGTAGATACCAATACCAAAACCAAAACCAAACTCTAGATGGTAAAACCAAACCGTACCAGTTTACCACCTGGTACACCAAAATCAATACCAAAACCAAACCGGGTGGTATTTCTATTTTTTCGGTAATTTCGTTTTTTTTTCTAGTTTCGGTAAATTCTGGTTTTTTCTGGTTTCTTCTGGTTTCGATAAATTCTGGTTTTTGGTTTCTGGTTTCGGTTTTTTATGTTTCGGTAACCAACACTAAAAGTCCCCCAAAACCAAAAACAAAACCAACCAACTTTTTTAAATATTAAAACCAAAACCAAAACCAACTTTTTTCTCATTTCGATAAATTCGGTATCGTAATTTTGGTAAATTCGGTACGGCACGGTAAGTTTGGTACGATTTTTTCTAGTTTCATAAAATTCGGTACGGTAATTTTGGTAAATCAGTTTTTTAAATATTAAAACCAAAACCAACCAACTTTTTTGCTGTAATTTCAGTTTCGGTAAGACTGGTTTCTGGTATTTTAATATATGAAACCAAAACCAATTTTTTTCGGACCAAAATGGTACGGTACGGTAAAAACCCGTACCGCTTCCACCCCTACATAAGGTCCATGTGGATAAGTTCTAGAGGCTTAGTGGTGAGGACATATTTAACTTTCTTGTGAGGGGATTTACTTATTTTGCCTTCCTGACAAGGTCCACATATAGTATTAAAAGAATTTTTAATTTTAGGTAACCCTCTAACTATCTCTTAGGAACTCAATCTTCTAAAAGTATCATAATTTGTCTGTCCCAATCTATTGTGCCATAGATCAAAATCCTTTAATCTGGCAACATGGCAAGATTCAGAATTGGGGATTGCTATGTAACAGTTCGTTGGGGTTCTGTTTCCTGTTAAAATACAATTAACTTTTTCATCCATAATTTTGCAATCATTTTTTGAAAAGGCAACTCAGTGATTGGAGTCACAAAATTGTGATTTACTTAAGAGATTAGCTTTAAGGCCTTTAACTAAGAGAATATCATTCAGTTCAGGAATCCCATGCTCACTTAATGTTCCCTTACCTATGATCTGAGATGAAACACCATCTCCAAACATGACACTACCTCCAAGGAAGTAGATCTTGTTTTTCAATTTCGTTTCGTCCCCGGTCATATGCTTAGAACATCCGGAGTCTAAGTGTCATCCAGTTGAAGTGCTTTGTGCCTTTAAAGCAGAAATGAAAATGTTGCACTTGAGCTGGGATAATAGATCATCTTTTTTAATCCAAATAGGTCTGGTTTTAAAAATTTTGTTGCCTTTTGATTTAGAAAAGGTTTGAGGGGTCTTTCTGAATGATTTTTTCTTAGTCTTGGACCCTCCCTTTTTCTTTTTAGAGTTATAGTTGTTTGTGGCCTGTCTAGGAAGTACATAACTATTTCTTAATTTCCTAGAATAGTTAAAGTTTAGGTAGGTCGGGGTGTATAACCTTTTCTAGAAACATTCATCAAGAGTATGGTCGAAAATGTCACAGTAGGAACAGTACTGATGAGTATAGGACTTGACTTTATTACTAAAGTCTTTGAAAATTAGCTTGGATCTATTGGGTATAGTAGTCCAGTTGTCATTGTATTTCGATTTCTGTCTTTGGTTTCTGGAAGACGAACAAACATATTTGGTCTGATTGTTTGGATTCATCTGTTGATTGTACTGATTATGTGTTGCTTGAGAAACATTGAGACTAGAGTCACCATTTTGAAAATTTTGATAAGTTTGGCCTTGTTTTACAAAAGTAACGTTTTCAGGAGAAACTTTGGTCTTACTTATGTGCACTATTTCTCCAAAGCCTAAGTCACACTTATCTTCAGAGTTAAATTTGCTACCAGTAATTTTTTTTTCATAAGACTTAGTTTGTGTTTCAAAGTGTTGGCATTTTTAAACACATTTGAAACTATTTTTTTTACTCTTCCAGTTCAACAAGGGTTGCCTTGTACTTTTGTTCAAATTCATGGTTCTTTTAAATTAAATATTTTATTTTCAAGGCATAGTCTTCAATCTCAGTCTTGTGAGCAACACATTGGGCATTATAATCTTTAGTGTTCTTCCTAATGGTCTGGTTAAGCAAATCGATACGCTCACTTAAGGTTTTTATCATTTTTTCTAGGCGATCACTCTTCTTAATCGTTTTAGTATATAACTCATGTAAATCAGGTAGATCATCATCTGACTCGCTAAGTGCATCGTGTGAAGTGTCCTATATGTTTTTGATAGTTTCTTTACTCATGCACACGTTCAATTCGTCATCAACATTATCACTTTAAATATTACACTGTCTTTCAGCAGTAATAGGAGCATAATTATCAGCAATACCATTAACAACATCAACAGGCTAGCATGATAATGAGCAGGAAAACATGCATTATCACTACATATTATCTTAGCAAAGAAAGACATGTAGTACTCATTTATCTGGGTTGACTCTATTTCATCCTCATCAGAATCACTAGAGTCGTCCCATATCTTACACATATTGGGCTTGTTATTGTTATTAAGACTAGTTAGACATTTACTAGTAGTAACCTAGTTTACCATAACGGTGACATTTAACATCTTTTATGTCAGGTTTAGGTCTGTTGGGGTCATAGTTCTTCCTGTTGTCATAAGTGTGTTTGGTATTGTCTCTATCATGAGGTATGTGAAATTGATTGCCTTGATAATTTGATTTGCCTTATTTAGAGGCTACAACATTTCTAAATTTCAAAATCTTTTTGAAATGCTTGCTCATAAGAGCTATCTCATTGTCAAGGTTTTCCAAATCATAGTTTTCAAGACAATCAGTGTCAAAATCTAGAGTATTCAATTTAGGCACTGGCAATTTAGAAGAAAACATAACATTTGAACCAGAGGTTTTATTATTCTATCCGGTCAATTGCTTTTTGAAGTCTAGTTCCAATTATACAGTCTTCAGTTTATTTCTAAGTAATTCAGGGGTCATATTAGGGTCATTCATTTCTTCAATGGCATATCTTTTGTTGTCAAATTTAGATGGCAATGACTTAAGAATATTTTGAACAATTTCCTTTCTACTGTAGGTTATACCATTGGCATGAAGTTTTATAAAAGTATCAGTTAACCTTATGTAGAAGTCGTCAAATGATTCATTATCATTCATAATTAGGGTATTATATTGCTATATGCGCATTTGAGTTTTTCCAGCCATAACACGTTCATCACCCTTATGAGCAATGACTAACATGTCCCATGCCTCTTTTAAAGTAGAACATATGGATATTGTTTTGAATTCATGTTCGTTAATGGACATAAAAATGGCATTCTTTCCTTTGTTATTATCTAGAGATTCTTGTTTCTCTTCCTTAGTAAATTCACTGAGAAGTTTCTTAATTCTTGTTGGATCAGTTGCAGAAGTAGGTTTAGTAGGATGTTCAAACCCTGTTTCAATAATTTCCCAAACTTCATCACCAAGGGTTCCTTGAATAAAAGTAGTCATTCGTACTTTTCAGTATGAAAAGTTGTTTTCATCAAAGAGAGGTGGTCTGGATAGGTTACCTAACTTCTCAAATATTTCTTCCATATGCAAAAATTTTCAGAAAGAAGTTTCGAAAATAATTTCTCAAGTTTCAGGATCACAAAAGGTTTTCTTGCTTTGATACCAGTTGAAGAAATGCTTTAATGCTAAAATCTTGTTTACAAGGTTAATAACAAATTGTTATAAATTTTGTAAACTCCTAATAAACTTTTTGGGCAAAACTCTTTTAAAAAAGACCACAAGATGTGCTGTACAAAATTTCTGAATGTATGGTTTAGATTCGAAAGTAGATTACCTTTATTTTAAATTTTAAGAAACATCTACTAAAGTTACCATGCAGTCCCAATCACAACAACATTTAAGAATATTCAAAGGAATAAACACAGGAATTCTTAACATGGTAAAACCCTTAATCAAGGAAAACATCCACGATGCCCTCTACGGCACAAAACAAAAATTCACTAGAATAAAGAATCAAGTTATAGCACTTAGGCAAACACACAAGGATCCTAAATCTAAGTTCAGAATTATACCTACATTAGCTACTCTACTCTAAAGGTTTCTGACTAGAACTGATCTCTTCTTTGTTGCTCCTTTGCCTTTTCTTTGGCCTCCTTCTCTTTGAATTCTGACTCCAGCAACTCTTTCAACTTTTAAGTCTCAAATAAAGCATTGTGTCTAAATGTTTATGTGAGAAGTGTTTGTGATGTGCACTATATGCATATATGCAACTCACCCTTTCAGATTTATTTATATAGATGATCCTATCAAATTACAAACGGATCTAGAATTAATAGGATATTTCCAAGTCTGTATTTTACAAATCAAGACTTCTTGATCTTTCTATTAATCCACAGATCTCAAGGTTACCTTGCTTAGAAGATGGCTAAGGTCTTAGACAATTTCAGTAGTTTGAAAAGATTTTTGAAATTATAAACCACCAGTTGAGATCCAAACTAGACTGGAAGTCTATATCGTAAAAATAGAATCAGAAATAACTTGAAGAAATTGATTCAAACGATTTTGTACAAGAAACTTCTAACTCATGATCAGATCTAGAAGAACAACCTTGCTTTCAAAAATAGCCAAGGTCCTTATGTGTCTCTTTTTATTTTTGAACACGTTTTATTTCACAAAATGTGAAATAAAAACCAATAAACACAAACGCTCTTAAGGATCTGGTTTTTCTTGAAACCCTAGAACTTTATTTTTCAAAAACTTTGGAATCAAATGGATCTGAAGACAGAGATCCAAAAAAAGAACTAAAAAATAGGCGTGTGATGTTGTCTTTAGAAAATCTCAAGTTTCAATATATGAAACTTGCTATTTTCTCAAAGAGGAGTTTTGAGGAAGACTTAAAATGAAAGAGGTCTTTTAATAGACGTCAACCCAACTAACAAACCCACAGAAACCCTAGATTGGCTCTATCTCTCATAGTTTTTGGTTTATGGTAAAGGTGTTTGAAGTTAAAAACTGTTTGGGTTAAAGGGATTCACTCAGAGGTGATGAAGGACGAAGATGAATTGATCTTCTTCCTTTTCTCTCAATTTTTTCTCTCAAATTTCTTCCCTTTCTCTCTTATCTCTCTTTTCTCTTTTAGTTTCTCTCTGGGAAGATTTCAACAAAAGTCTCAAAATGCTGAGGGTAAGTTCGATTTTATAATAGGTGAATAAAGGATCTGGAACATCGTTTGCAATCAAGGGCTGAGATTTAATCATACAGTTTGACTATAGATCCAATGGTTTATAACCAATCGATAAAAAAACGAATCCCATTGGATGAGAGTTAAGCACTGGGATTGAAACATAACACATGTAGTCCGTCGATAAAACTAATCCAAGGGTTGAGATTGGTGATTGAGGTTGAGTCTGTGAGAAAACACAAATCTACCCGTCTAGTTACCAATACGTGTATGTAGACGATGAAAGTAAAACGTGTGTTATAAAATAATTACAAAGACATCATATAGTCTCTAGCTCTTTTATAATCTACCCAATATAACTTTTAGCTAATAAAATAACTTTCTGAAATCCAAATATCTACCACACAACTTTTAAAATCAGGTTCTAATTAATTCAAAAATTATTTTAAAATTGTATAAAATGTTTTGAACTGAATTAATTTCATTTTGAAAATTCTTAAAGTGTTGTAAAACCAATAATGCAAATAGGAGAAATATATGGTGTATTGAGAGTGTCATATTAGTGGTTTTAAGGTTAGAAATAACTTCTCTATAAGGATTTCTTTGGATTTGATTGCTTATTCCTCTTCCTTATTCTTGAACCTTTTGGTGGAGCAACTCATAAAGACTAATCCTACTTTATCTCAATATCCAAACTAGTTGGAACTCCTATATAATTTTGACTCAAGTAAGTCAATTATATAGTGTGTTCCAAATCTCCCCCTTTGGATATTAGAGACAAAATTCCCTTGAGTATTTTGAACTCGTGGCTGAAAATTGAAAAAATTTAGTTGTCCTATACAAAGGTTCTAACTACCCATTCCCATCATAGAACCGAAAATAAGGTTATAAAAATACATCACTCAACTATGTACAGACCAATACCCTATAAAAAGAGTAAGAAGCTATAAAACGGATCTGAAATGCCTGTGAAAAAATAAAAAATAAAATATTAGTTGAGTTAGAATCGGGAATAGATAGAAAAATCGCTTAGGTATACTCAAGATCTTCTCCCCTAATTTTTCTCAAATATACAAGGGTTATAAATCACAAAAAATAGAGTCGATCATAGAATATATCAGGAACATAGCAGAATCACAGAATATAAGCAAGATACTACCTATGCTATGATAACAATTAATTGAGAGTTATCATGTCTATAGCTGTTCGTAAATATTCAAAACATATGTTGTCTAATGGTTTGGTAAAGAGATCTGCGAGCTACTTTTGAGTGTTGAGATATTCAATGATGAGATCTTAGGATTCGACAAGGTTACGGATAAAATGATGTCTAATCTTAATGTGCTTAGTTCGAGAGTGCATTAAAGGATTTTTTGAAATATTAATATCACTTTGGTTATCACAAAACATGGTTAACTGATTTTCAGTGATACCATAATCTCTAAGAATCTGTCTAATCCATAATAATTGTGCACAAAAACTACTAGCTGCTATATATTCAGAGTCAGCACTAGATAAGGAAATACAATTCTGTTTCTTACACGACCAACCTACGACATTATTTCCTACGTACTAGCAAGCATCAGAAGTGCTTTTACTATCGCCAGAACAACCGGCCCAATCGGCATCGGTGTACCCTACAATAGAACTAGTTTTATCGTTTGTGTACCAAACACCAAATTTTATAGTACCCTTTATATATTTAATAATTCTTTCCACACTTAATAAGTGGGATTCTTTAGGTTTAATTTAATATGTAGCACAGATACACACAGTGAAGGATATGTCAGGTTGAGACTTGGTAAGATACAACAAACTCCCTATCATACTTCTATAAAGAGTGGGATCAACACTTTTCCCATTATCATCCTTAGAAAGTTTAGTTGAAGTACTCATGGGGGTTCTAGAAGGTTTAGCATTTTCTAAGCTAAATTTTTTAACTAAATCAGCAACATACTTGGATTGAGAAATAAAAAGTCCAACACTACATTGTTTTACTTGTAAACCCAAAAAATATCGTAGTTAACCCACAAGTGACATCTGAAATTCGGTATGCATGATATCATAAAAATTCTCGACTTGTTTAGGACAAGTGGAACCAAAAATATTGTTGTCCACATATACTTGTGCGATTAATACATGTTGATTTTCCTTTCTAACAAACAACGTTTGATTGTTTCCGCCACGGATAAATTTGTGAGACACTAGAAAGGTAGACAGTCTCTCATACCAAGCTCTAAGAGCTTGTTTTAATCCATATAAGGCTTTGTTAAGCCTAAAGACGTAGTCTAGGATCAACAAATCCTTTGGGGTCTTCTACGTATACTTTAGGATCAACAAATCATTCAGGAACTACATTCTCTTCATTTCTGATAAATAATAGGAACTCGCAGTTAAAACCGTCCGTAAGATTCCTTGATGAGCAAAACCTTCTTCTCCCCCAAACGTGGTGACTACCATTCTCACCATTTTGACATTTCTCCAACGAGTGAAAAAATTTTCCTTAGATTTTCACATCTGGGCATTCTTATATCCCTCTAGAATCCAAAGCTTCTAAGCCGTATACTTCCACCGAATAAAGCTACACTGCCTCCGCATGACTTAACTTCAACGTATGGTCCTTATCAAAGACCCTTTCAAACTTTTTCCCAATTTACTTCCCTGGGTAGTGAAAATTAGCATCACTCTCTATACTACAGCGGTACATAAATAAATATAACTACTATATTCTAGTAGTCGTTGCAGCAATTCATAAAAATGCCACAAAAGTGAGTGACCTCGACTGCGGCCCACCTCCCCAACTTCAACTTATAGCTCCAACTAAGCCCCACCTCCTGCTGCCCTTGTAATGGCCTTCCTTGGTTGCCCTTCATCGATCAGCACACGAATCTCACCCAAGCGTGCAAAAGATTTACTATAATCTTACATAATAGTAGGAGAACAAAATCTCACAAGAGGAATCAACAATCCTAATCATAAGGCTCTATATCAAATCGAAAGCAACGCTGAAAGCGTAGTACGTCCGCAAAGATTCCTAAGGACACTAGAAGCTGATGCTCTGATACCATCTGTGACACCCCGCCTAATAAAATACCGGGTGATCAATCCTATACCAAATTAAAACAGGAGTCTCATATGGTTCATTCTTAACATCACTGTCGAAAACCAATTTAATTACTAATAACTTATTAAACTGGCATCAAAATTTTATTTAACTAATCTTTTTAATCAAACCAACCAAGTAAAACAATCGCAATAGTTTATATGCAACAACTAATACAAAATAAAATAATCGAACTCTTGGTGCAATATAATACAACCAAATTGAATAGCCGTAAATCAAAATGCTGTAAAAGAATAAATGAATACAACTTGGCTATCAGCCCCGAATATTACGATAATGCATCCTATCTAGATCACAAGGATAGAAGCATCTAAAATAAACTTGCTTGCATCCACAGCTACTGCAGCAAACGTCTGACTCGAAGGAATCATCACCCGGGTGTCCCTATGTCTGGACACCTAATATATATAGATATATAACAAGAGAGGGGAAAAGAGAGAAACGGGTTAGTGACCGAGTTTTGAAAATATTTAGCAAGTACATAATTCCCATATTTTAAAACATAAAATCTCTCATATTTAAACTAGTATCGCACTCTCATGAGATACACCTCACCCTTCTTCTAATAGTGCACACCATACGTTTTAAACCTACTAGTTATGATACCCTGCCTAACTAATTGTTATCAGCCATCGTTTATGTCCTCATAGTCATCACTTACCCGACGTGATATAATATAGGTTGTACTATAAGCTATCACCTAAGATTAAAGATCTCAATTATATATATATATATATATATATATATATATATATATATATATAGTTATCAATTATAAATATATATCTATGTAATACGCCGTTCAGTTTCCAAAACTTTCACTAGTTTAAAATACCTCTTTCCACTTTAACATATAATATCCCTTATTACAAGTATTGTTCTCACTTGAACCTATAATTTACCTTTGTATTAACCCGGATGTAAATCTACCAGAAGAAGAAAAACATCTTATTCATTTTACACTTTACACCAATTAAAGTTATATGAAATCACATCTTCATATACAAGCAATATACTATAAGCAACAAGTATATTCCTACCTATTATAATCGTAAGTATAATAACCATCTCACCGTTCTATAACTAGAGGATGCAGTCTCATAGTGCTTATCCGCGTCCGGATTTACTCAATCAACCATGGTACCAAGCCAGCCTCACTCATGGTCATGGTAAAAAATGGTGGAGGCGGTTATATTCCCTCCTGAAAGTGGAATAACAATATCGCACTCATATGCTGGACAATATGACTTGGGGATATACTCTCCCTGCTCCTCAAGCTATGGAATTCATCCACATCGCGTAACCTCCCTGAATCGCATTAGAGAAAATATATAATCTGGCCGTCCATCCCTATGCCCGGGGAAGCCTGTGGAACCAGCATCTAAAGTACAAATATACCAATCACCCACAGATATATTTATTTCCGTATTATATCATATATATACTTTAATAACTCCCGTATATATAATATATATCACTTCTTAATATTTTATGGCTATAATTGCCGAACTCTTATAGCGATAGCCGATGACCCGAATGTTCCCATTCGTAATAGTATATAAGTATTCAAACACTAAAATACTAAACCCATAAGTATTCTTTTACTTAAAATTTAACTTACCTTAATCTCTTCTAAGATTTATAAAATCCTGAATATTCCAATTCGTAATACTTATAAGTATACTATCTACTTATCTTAATTCCATAGGTATCGCATCCTCCAACAATAGTCGTCAATAGACGTATCGGATAACCGCTCAATCATCTTTAGCCTATATCCTAAATTCCATCCTAGTAGCCTCGTAGGATTTACTCAAACATAATCGGCATATAATTACATTTTCTACGCGCACAATTATATATATATAATCGCCCGCCAAAATACCACCCCGAGTGTTACTCGTCCCAAACACCCCTATATTAGTAAGCCCTGGATTTTACTTTCAACTAACCCAAGGTAAACATCTCACTAAAATAATAATTTAGAAATCTCTACACTATTTTGTTAGGAACCCCAATTGTCTAACTCCACAACTTATTTTCCTCAAAACTACACATTAAGTGCCACACAATTTTGCACCCTCCTAGTCCTAATTAATTCCCTTAAATGGCTAGGTATGAATTTCCCTTAGTTGGATATTTACTTCATCAAATAAATAAGCTAGAAATAATTAATTAAGGAATTTCTCCCATATAAACAAAACAGATCGAAATTGCCAAAAATCCTGAAGAGTCGATCGATCGACTCTAACTGTCGATCGATCGACTCTAACTGATGATACCAAATTTAGTCTACTAACGTGGACCAATCACTTGAAGACACGTGTCAACCGACATGGAAAATACAAATACCTTAGACGAGCAACTTAAGCGTACCGAGCAACTCAGGCTCCCCGAGCAATTTAAGCGGTCCGAGCTACTTAGCGTGCAGAGCAACCAAATCAAGAGAATCAAAAGACAACTACGCATTAAATGCTCATTATTATCTTACAGATGTATATGTCTACTAGATAACAGCGCATTATCCTTTCATATGTATAGTCTCAAGACTATAAATACATTGTAACCTCCTCATAAGAAGGGGACTTTGGATCTCTTGGTAAACCTATTATCGAGATTCCAAATAAACAGTTAACAATACAAAAAACAGTGGACGTAGGCCATTATTATAAAGCCGAACCACTTTAAAAATCCTTTGTCTTATTTATTCATTTTATCCGTGATTGATTAATTAGAGATAATCTAGTTTTTTACATCAACAGATTGGCGCCGTCTGTGGGAATCGATTGTATTTATCGTTTTTCACTAAAATAATTCATCATCTTTGGTTAATAATTCGGAATCCAGTAATCGAAACACTGGGGTCCCTCCAAACCTTTCTACTCCCCCAAATGTTCAAGATCTGGCAGGCATAATGGCTAATTTAGCCCAAGGGCAAACGGCCATGCAAGAAACCATGGGTCAACTTATACAAACTGTTCAAGGTGGAGTGCCGGCCCAATCAGGAGTGTTGGCCCAATCAGGACAACGAAGTGTTCAAAGAAATACCCATTTGCCATCTTCAAGAACTAGAAGAATGTTATTCTCGGAGGCCTCTCAATCCAGACTTATCGGGTCATATCGTACTGAAAGATACAACAATCCTTTGTATCAATCGGGCTGGACTTCATCAGTATGAGCTGCTGATTCCCACCGAAATGTCACTCTCACCCCAGAAAGGACTAGTGAAATAGAGAGGTTGAGTAGAGTATCTCCTTTTGATCGATTGGGCCCTAGGAGGAATATAAGTCCTCCTAGTATTGTGTCGAGGAACTCTCAATGACCATCCGACCTAAGGGAAGGCTCTGCTCAATCACGCCCAACATCTCGTAATGAAAGGTCCCAAGAGGAAAACTCAACACGATCATTTGCTCGAACAAACATGCCCGAGGAAGGAAACGAAGCATGGAAAGGCTCTATTCAAAGGTTGGAGGACAGATTAGGGGAAATGGCTAAAGCCAAGAATCCTCTACAAAGAACTTTTATCCAAGGAACACCGTTCGTACAAGCAATTGTGGATTTTCCCACACCATCAAAGTTCAAATCTCCTGTAGTGACGCCTAAATATGATGGAAAAACTGACCCTGTCCTTCATAGAGAACAATACCAAACTGCTGTCGATATCTATGCGGTTCCAGATGAGATGAGATGTAGGGCATTTTCTGGAACTCTCACCGGGTCAGCCCAGATATGGTATAACAACCTTCCTCGGGGGAAGATTGCGACTTTCTTTCAACTGGCATAGCTCTTTATAAGGAATTTCTGTTTTGGAGAAAAACCAGTCAAACGAGTAGCACACTTACTGAGTGTTAGACAGAAACCAGAAGAAAGTAACAGGGACTACATTACTCATTTTAATAACGAGAAGCTTGAGGTAATTGATTACGAGGAGAAAATAATAATTACTGCTCTGATGAGTGGACTATTACCAGACAAGTTGTACTATACTCTGGCCAAAGATCCACCTAGGACCATAGCAGAACTGATGGCAAAGGCAGCCAAATTCATGAACGCTGAGGAAGCCATGGCTGTAAATAAGAGTACAAACACTAAGGAGATCAAGGTTGAGGTCAGTAAAATCGAGAAGAAGGATCAGAAGAATAATTATGGCAACAGGCAGTCGAAAGGTAAGCAAGCGCTGGAGCAGATGAGGAAGTATGGAAATTATACTCCTTTAAAGGTGGACATAAATCACATTCTGGAGGAGATCAAGAACAACGAAGAGATAGCTTGGCCAGAGAAAATGAAGGCAGATCCTGATAAAAGGGACAAGTCCAAATATTGCAAATTCCACAAAGACCATGGTCACACGACCAAACGTTGCATAGCTCTCCAGAATGAAATTAAAGCACTCATCAGGCGAGGAAAATTGGCTAAGTATGTTGATCGTCAAAATGGTGGAAATACCAACGAGCGAGTAAGGCAAAGATCTAAATCTCCTCGTCGAGCAAAAGAAGACAAGAAGAGAGACCACGAAGATGATCCAGAAGATGACCCCTATCTCCCCAAAAGACCGAGACAGCCAGAACGTGAGGTATTTTTAATACATTTTAGGTCATTTAAATTTAATGTTATTACAGGTGGAGATGCAGGAGGTGGAGATCTGACTGCAGAGAGAAAAGCTTATCTCAATGAGGCTCAAGCTTTCTCGTACGTCCAACGAATAAACTTGGCTGAAGATGATCACCTGAGGAAGGTGAATAAGGAAAAACTGGTCATTGGTTTCTCTAAAAACGACTTGGCAGGTGTATAATATCCTCATAATGACCCACTAGTAATCAAGATGAGAATAAAGGAAGTGGTGATTTCACGGGTACTGGTGGATAATGGTAGCTCGACAGATATCATGTTCTACCCATGCTTTGACAGTTTAAATCTGAAGTTAGCCCAGTTGGAGCCCTATCATAGGCCCCTCCTCAGTTTTATTGGTGAGGGACGATCAAGTTGGATATGCTTATTAGTACTTGTCCTGCTTGTCGAACAGAAAGGGTACGCTTCTTCATAATGGATAAAAATGTCCAATCAGCTTACAATATCATCATTGGAAGGGTAGGTTTGAAGAAATTTAAAGCACTACCATCTACTGTACATCAATGTTTAAAATTCCCAACCAACTTTGGAGTGGGAGTGGTGAAAGGCGACTAGAAAGTAGCTCGGGAATGCTACTATTCATCTGCCGAACAGGAGGAACATGAAGAATCCATAAAGAAGACTATCACTTATCAAGTGGATGAAATAGAAGTTACAGAGATTGAAACATTAGACCCTAGAGACGAGTCTCAGCTCGTAAAGGGCCAGGTCATGGAAGCTAACGAAAATATCATTCTGGATGAAGAAACACCCAAAACGAACAACCCAAATTGGTGCGTCATTAGATGAATCGATAAAAAAGGAACTGATAGCATTTCCGAGGCGCAGAAAATAGACTTTTGCATGGAGTCATGAAGACATGCCAGGAATAGACCCAAATTTCCTATGTCACGAGCTCAACGTGAACAAGGAAATCAAGCCAGTAAAGTAGCGAAGAAGAGTGTTCAGCCCTAAAAAGAACCAAGCTATACAGGAAGAAGTAGAGAAACTACAAAAAGCCTTCTTTATTGAGGATGTCAAATATCCTGATTGACTAGCAAATGTGGTGATGGTAAAGAAGAAAAATAACAAGTGGAGGATGTGTGTAGACTTCACTAATCTTAATAAGGCATGCCAAAAGGATCATTTTCCTTCGCCCCAAATTGATCAACTGGTGGATGCTACCTCGGGACACGAATTGTTGAGTTTTATGGATTCTTATTCTGGTTACAACTAGATTAAAATGAAGCCTGAGGACAGGGAGAGTACCTCTTTTATCACCCCAAGGGAAACTTATTGCTATAATGTTATGCCTTTTGGACTTAAAAATGCAGGTGCAACATATCAGCGGCTGATGAACAAGGTGTTTGCGGAGAAAATCAGTCATAATATGGAGGTTTATGTTGACGATATGCTAATGAAGAGCAAGAAACCTGCTGATCATCTAGTTGACCTAGGTCAGACCTTTGATCAACTAAAGAAATATCAAATGAAGTTAAATCCCACCAAATGCATATTTGGGGTACGAGAAGGTATGTTTCTCGAATATATTGTTAACCAGCAAGGTATTGAGGCAAATCCTGAGAAGATCAAGGCCTTATTAGAACTACGATCTCCAACTACGAAGAAGTAAGTACAAAGTCTCACAGGGCGAGTTGCAGCATTAAATAGATTTGTGTCACGAGCAACAGACAGATGCCTCCCATTCTTCGAAACACTTTAAAAAACTTTTAAGTGGAATGATGGATGCGAAGAGGCCTTTCAAGAGTTGAAGAAATATCTGGGGACACCTCCATTGTTATCCAGACTAGTGATGGGAGAAAGATTATACTTATATCTGGCAATTTTAGAGAATACAGTTAGCTTGTCATTGATAAGAGTGGAGAACGAAGTACAAAAACCAGTCTATTACACCAACAAGGCCTTCTAAGGAGCAGAAATTAGATATCCAAGGTTAGAGAAGTTGGCACTAGCGCTGATCGAAGCAAGCAGAAGGATGAGGCCATACTTCCAAGATCATACTATAGTTGTGTATACTGATATGCCATTAAGGCAAGCTCTGCATAAACAGAAGAAATCAGGAAGATTGATGTACTGGGTAGTAGAACTTGGTGAATATGATATAGTTTATGAGCATAGATCGTCACTTAAGGGGGCAGGCAGTAGCGAATTTTATCGCATAATTTACTCAATCTGATACCTCTGAAGAATAAGAGTTTAATACAGACCAACCCGTGGATGCTACAGGATCATCAAATTTAACCTCCGGCCAACCTCCATCCGTGGACGATCAAAAGAAGGTAATCAACGAGCAGCGAGAAGTGTTGGGGGAAGACAAAAGGAAGCATCAAATATTCCACCGAGGAGCTCTGTTTGACTAAGAGTTTGATAATGAAGTACCTGTGTGGAATCTGTATGTGGATGGCTCTTCATGCACTATAGGCAGTGGAGCAGGAATCATTTTAAACAGTCCGGATGATATTGATATAGATTATGCTCTGCGTTTTCAATTTAAGACTTCGAATAATGAAGCTGAATATGAAGCTATGATCGTGGGTCTTAGTCTGGCCAAAACCATGAAGGCAGAGCAGGTTGTTATATTCAGTGATTCACATTTAATCGTAAATCAAATTCTGGGAGTGTATGCAGCAAAGGGAGAATTAATGATCAAGTATCATGCAAAAGCAATGGAGGTTGTATCGAATTTTACTGCAGTTCAGTTGATTAGAATACCAAGATTGGAGAATGCAAGAGCAGATGCCCTAGCTCGGTTAGCATCGGCCACACGGACCGAGCTACGAAGAACAATCCCAATAGAAATCCTGGATGGTCGGAGCATAAACGAAGATTTAATGATGAATTTCATTACCCTTGACTTGGGACCTTCCTGGATGGATCCCATTATGGCCTATATCGAAGAAGGAACTTTGCCAATTGATAAACTCGCAGCTAAGAAATCGAAATATAAAGCTACTCATTACGTATTGACTAGTGGCATTTCGTACAGAAGAAGAGTTATAGCAGGATTACAAAGATGTGTCCATCCCTCCGAAGTTAAAGACTTGATTGAAGAGGTTCATGAAGGGTCCTGTGGAACTCATGTGGCAGGTTGGACTCTTTTGCAAAGAATAACAATGCAGAGGTACTACTGGCCAACGATGAGAGCTGATTGTGCAGCTTATGCTAAGAAGTGCGATAAGTGCCAACGTTTCTCTTCTATTCGAAGAACTCCCCAAGCATTGTTAACACCCATAACATCCCCTTGGCCATTCTCCATGTGGGGGATAGACTTGGTCGGACCACTTCCAATGACCAGGGGAAGATTCAAATACCTCGTGGTTACTGGGGATTATTTTACTAAATGGGTGGAAGCTGAGCCTCTTATTGATATGACATATGATAAGGTCTATCAGTTTATTTGGAAGAATATTATTTGTAGATATGGTCTTCCCCATGCATTCATCACCGACCATGGAACCCAATTTGACAACGAGGAGTTTGCTGCCTATTGTCATCAATCTAACATATTGAAGATCCACTCTGCGCCAGGCCATCCCCAAAGCAATGGAAAAACTTAGCTGACTAACAGAACCCTATTGAATGGTTTGAAAAATGTAAAGGGAAATTATATTAATGAGCTACATTCTGTGTTGTGGGCTTATCGCATCACACTACGAACGACGACGACAGAATCTCCATACATGCTGGCATTTGGGAGTGAGGCTGTCATACCTGCTGAATTGGGTCTACCCACGCATAGGGTGCTTAATTTCAATTCTCCTGTCAGTGACTTGATGAGAAGATTAGACCTGGATATGCTCGAAGAAGTTAGGGAACAAGCAGCAATCAGGAATGCAGCATATCAACAACGAGCAACTTTGTTCTACAACAAAAGAGTGAAGAAGTGTGATTTAAAGGAAGGTGATTATGTGTTGAAGAAAGTGATCCAAAAGCATAACAAACTAGAAGCCAACTGGCATGGACCTTATAGAGTAACAGAGGTTGTTCGTCCAGGGACATATAGAATTGAAACTTTGGAGGGAGAAGAATTCAAGAATGCATGGAATGCAGAACACCTGCGCAAGTATTATCCGTAATTGAAATTCCTATGTAATTCAGTTTCTTCAATATGAATAAAGAGATATTTCGCCCATATTTCCTTCTTTGTTGAATTTTTTTCCGAATATTAGTGTTACACACTACACAAACCCAAATTTAAAACAACACATCACCAACTTCGGTGGGTCGGTAACTCATTACCACCAACTCCGGTTGGTCGGTAACTCATAACCACCAACTACGGTTGGTCGGCAATTCAATTACCAACAACTCCGATTGGTCGAGAACTCATTACCACTAACTCCGGTTGGTCGGTAACTCATAACCACCAATTCTGGTTGGTCGACAATTCAATTACCACCAACTCCGATTGGTCGGTAACTTAATACCACCAACTCCGATTGGTTGGTACCAAACTAGGCAAGAAGCTGGATGACCTCCCGGGGTATCCACTGTCTAGGCAACCAGGTAATCCATATGAGAGTACTACAACTAAGCAAGAACATGGGATGAAAATCATTCCATTGCTTAGGCCCAAAGAGTGACAAGTCACTATAATCAAACAACAAATGGGATAAGTATAGTATATATATTTAGTAACCAACAAACAAGGACATTCTACAAATTATTTAGAAGAAAATAAAATGGCAAAAGATAAAATTTTTCTTCATTAAAGCAAAGCATATTACACAAGATATGAAGTCTAAATTCATTACATCAAATATCCTATTCTATAGGTTTCTTTCCCCCTGCCTTAGAAACAAGGTCCACCCCAGCTGGAGGATCATCTAATGCATAAGGGGAATTTATAAAGTTTAGATCTCACAGCATTCTGACATTCATTAGGGATGGATGATCAAGCAACTGTTCTGGATGAGCTATCTCAAAGTTTGCATGAAGACTGTAATCACCAAGATACTTGGAAATCAGGCATCGAGGAATTGCACGAGTAGGAATCCAACTAATATCAAGCTTAAAAGGAGGCACGGGCAAATCGAGCACTCCAGGCTCATAATAATCCCATAAGTAGTGTCCTTGCTCCAATTTTAGCACACACATAGCGTTCAACCATCCCTGCTTGTACCCTTCATTATTCGATTGCTGCAACTGGGCATCAAGATGGTATAGAGCTTCATTGTACCCAACTATCCAAAATTCCCTAGGCTGTTTGTGAAATTGATAAGTTAAACTTTCAAGTTGCTCGTGGAGTTTCTTCACCAGGATTTCTTTACTTTACAGAGCAGAACTTTGATTAGAGAGTTGCTCAGTGAAGGCCAGAATCTTCTTAGACATTTCTGCCAAGACTTGGTTCTTCGCCATCAACTGAACGACTTGATTCTCTAAAGCCAACTGAGTTCTCGCTTCTTCAATGGTGACCCGACCAGACCTTGCTCGTCCATGAGAAGATCTTGATCTACCACAAGTAGATGTGGAGGGACCTGATCGTTTCAAAGTTTCTAACTCATGTCATAAGTTAGCATTTTCTACCTCCAAGAAGGAAAAACCTTCATCATTAATGGGGACCAAGGCTCTCGAGGAAGAGGCAGCAGATTTGAGTTGTTTTATTTCCTCCTGTAAAGCAATGTTTTCCTGCTCCAATAATTTGGCGATATGTCTATGGTCTTCAACTTCAAGGTTCAGAACACTCTCCTTTTTCTCATAAGCAGAAATGAACTTGTCATATCCCTTGTCAGCACTCAATTGTTGGTATTGTTTCTCATAGCCTTGATGCAGAAGTGTGGTAGGTTCTTTGTACTGCAGTTGGAGTTCCTCGATCATTCCTTGGAGGTCTTCAATCATTTCATAGTAGGCTATATTGTGGGCTACAACACGATCAAGTAGGCACTTTAAGTATTGGTAAGCTTCAACTGCTCGGTCAGAAGCACCTGATCCAAGGATGTTAGTTATCTGGGCCTCATTAAGATCTGCATGACCGTCTTTGAAATAGTCATTGCATTTCTTCATTAACTCTGTATTATGAGATGATAAGATTTCCATCCTAGCCATAAACTAGCAAAGACAAAAGGAAAAACAGAATTAAAATCAACAATGATGCGAACAGAGCAAGTAAGAGGAATTCCAGACGAACAACGAAAGTTCATATTTTTATTCATCATAATCAAGAAAAACATAGTTCGGAGTTACATTCTAGAAAATAACAAAATAAAAGACCCGAACAACTTTACACCTTCTCCTTATTTCCTACGACTTCTTCGAAGGGTTTGGATGAAGGGGTAGGTTGCTCGGAGGGCAATTTTAGCTACTCGGTAGATCTGCTGTCTGGTTAGAGTTGTCGAAAGGTTGAATAATAGGAACAATAGGGACCTGCTCTCCCGTCATCATAGAAGACTCATCTGAAGCTGCTTCATCTTTTTCTTCTTCTCTAGGAGAGGGAGGAGGCCCATGAGTGTGCTGCTTGAACAACTCAGAATTCTCAGCAACCTTCAACTCCTGCAAGGCTGCTACCCATCCATCCCTAAAATATTTGACACTGTCATATTCCATTTGAGAGGATATGACAGCCAGGCCCTTGTTCCATCCCTTGTCCCAACCAGCACTGAAGGATTTTTTAACTACAACTTTTCTTTTTGCCTTCTCTAAGGAGGTCCTTTCCTTAAGGAGATCTTCGGTAGACTTTAACTTTTCTTATACCATTGCCTTATGTTGCTCAACATCCTGAAGCTTAGAAACGTTTTCCTTAGCAGACTTAAGCTTGACCTCAAGCTCCTTGTTTCTCTATTCAGCCTCCTTCAATTTTTTCTCCAACTCTTTGGAGGCAGTCACAGCCTGGTCTCGATCAGCCTCAACAGACTTGAATTTCTTCTCCCAAGCACCTTTGTCCTCCTCGTACTTCTGATGAGATTCCTTCAAAGACTGGGTTAGTCCAGCAAAAGCTTCTTTTACCCCACCCGAGGAGCTAGAAGCCGTAATAGCTTCATCCTTCTTCAAAATGCTGTTGAAACACGTCACAAGCTGAAAAAAGAAAGAACTTTAAGTCAATACATGAACATGATATTAAAAAATAAAAGGGTCAAGCTAAAGATACTTACTGAAGTAATGTGTTGAGCAGCCAGTGTAGTAAGTTTCTAGCGAGAAAAGGTGTCTTTAACACCTTGTGATTCTGTAACAGTCCATGATCTTACCAAGCTCACAGCAGAGCTCGGAGCAACAAGAGCTGGAACACTACCTTCAACATTTGAAGGTTGAGAGATAGGTTCAGCAGGTCTCTCAGAAGAACTCCTTTTTAATCTCCTTAGAGGAGAAGGAGCAGTTTCAATTAAAGATATTGTCTCTATTAAGGAGATGACAACAGTCTTACTCGTAGGCACAGGGGGCTTCTCGCCAGCTTCCTTGGCTGCAGTGGGAGGGGGTACATCTATATTCTTTGTCCCTTCTTTTGGGACATCTTGTTTACTTTTTTTTTTGCTTCCACATAGGCAGAGGCAGACTTATCAAAAAAGGCAGGAGCTATTCTCTTCTTCATCATATCAGTGATGGTAATGATTAAGTTAGAAGAAGAAACTTATACAGTGGTTTCAGAGGTTGGTACTTGGTCAAGATCAACCACCACAGGACGAGGACGAGCAATAAAAGACGAGGTGTAGCTTTTATATTGCAACAAGTAAGAAACAGATCTAATATGCTCCCCAGCAACAGATTGATGCAACCCCCAGATAAGTTTCAAATGCTTTATATTAACCTCGTTTTCCTTTGGAGGTTTCCTTTTACTGTCAACTGTAACAAACAAAAGCAAACGTCAGTGATACATTTTTTCAAGTACAAAGAATATAAGATTTCAAAAATAAAAATAACCTATCCCATTGCCATAAGGTAGACATCTGGGACCTTGGTATACATCATCTCCATTTAATGGAGGGTGTTGCTAATTTTTCATCACAACCCCATGGTCAAAATAGTCCCTATTGGCATCAGGAAGAGTGACAACTGCAGCTCTGTTCAAAAACCTAGTTTTTAAATAGAATGTGGAATCATTGATAACCCATCTATAGAAATACATAATTTTTGGAATCCCCAAATGAGTTCCATGAAGCTGATTTAACCTATGTACGCCGTTAACTACCCTCAATATATTTGGAGCTACTCTTGTAGGTACAATATCGAAATATTGGCAAAACTCCAAACACAGGGAATTTGGCGGGAAAGAAAAACCACATTCGACTACAAAAAGACTTGGGAACCAATGTCCCTCAACCAAAGAAAAATAATTAGAAGGGACAAAAATTTCTTCCAAGATAACCCACGAAGGGATTGAAAACTCAGACCGAAATTTGTCTAACGATTCAACAAGATAAACCATGGTGAATAAAGAAAATAAAGAAGAAGGAAGAAAATCTTACAGAGAAAATAGAGATCAGTTGTCAATGAACGATAGAAAGAACGAAGACACAAGATAGAGAGAAGATCAAGAGTTCAAAGATATAGATTTGAAAAGTGAAAAATGATAGAATTTCTGTCTCACTTAAATACTTTACCTCGAGAATAGAAAAAAACAATGATTACAAGGAAAGAAGTTTGCATTTTCGGCGGCTAAAAGAAGAAAACGGCACAAATATTGAAGCGATCGTGAAAATTCAAAATATATATGAAGCTTGATATTGTACGCTCAAAAAGGAATTATGTACAAGGAAAATTTTCCTAAAATACATAAAGACCAGTAATCCAAGAAGTTTTCAAGCAAAATGTTCCACACTCTCCTTCAACCTCAATTGTGAAACGTTGGGGGCTTCTGATGATACCAAATTTAGTCTGCTAACGTGGACCAATCACTTGAAGACACGTGTCAACCTACATGGAAAATACAAATACCTTAGATGAGTAAATTAAGCGTACCGAGCAACTCAAGCTCCCCGAGCAACTTAAGTGGTCCGAGCTACTTAGCGTGCAGAGCAACCAAATGAAGAGAATCAAAAGACAACTACGCATTAAATGATCATTATTATCGTACAGATGTATATGTCTACTAGATAACAGCGCATTATCCTTTCATATGTACAGCCTCAAGGCTATAAATACATTGTAACCTCCTCATAAGAAGGGGACTTTTGGATCTCTTGGTAAACCTATTATCAAGATTCCAAATAAACAGTCAACAATACAAAAAGCAGTTGATGTAGGCCATTTTCATCAGGCCGAACCACTTTAAAAATCATTTGTCTTATTTATTCATTTTATCTGTGATTGATTAATTAGAGATAATCTAGTTTTTTACATCAACACTGACTGTCAATCGATTGATCGAACAGGTCAATCGTCTTCTCCGACGGTCTGTTTAAGCCATTAACACACAACTAAGGTTTTTATCTTCTCTATCATCATCATCCAACCTCAACCAATAATATATTGGCATATAAAAAGGGTTCTAATCATCCTAGAACCAATAACCAACAATAAATTCCAATTAATTCCTAAGTTTCTCGAATTGGATATTAACCAAGTTTTATTCGTTCAAACCTACAAAACACCCTTTTTTATTCAAGAAAACCCAACCCAAAAATCTTTGTAGTTTATCATCACCAACTATAATATGAGATACACACTCTAAAGAATAAAGCAAGTAAACACTTGCCTCGTGGATGAAATCCGACGACCTCAAGTCGAATCCCGTGGAGTTTGGCCTGGAATCCCCTTTCTTCTTTTCTCTCTTCTCTTATCCCTTTTCTCTATTCTCTTTCTCTCTTTTAGGGCTGAATTATGAGAGAAATGAGGGTTATAAGGGTTTATAAAGCATATCCCTTATTATACCCAAAATTGACTCGTATACTCAAATGCGAGTCCCTACTAGTCTAAAAGTCCCCGAAACCTAAACGCTACCCCCGGATACTCTTTTCTGACTATCTTGGCCATTCCGAAACCAAACATGCACTTGAAATATTCATCCGAGTCACTTAACTAATTAAACCCAACACATCACACTACGCGTGTTTTCCAAATAAAATATTATCCTTCGTCACTTTACCCAACTGCAACATGTAATAAAAATAATCCAACTCATATACTTAGTCTCGTAAGAAAATATAACCCATGTAAATATTAATGCGACACTTGCAAAATAATATTTGCTACTCACTTTAAATTCTCAATTAATCAAATTGTACTCATAAATTCCAAAATGACTATTTATCGAAATTTCTCAAATTCAAAATTATACCCATTTATGTAATTTAAATATCCATAAAAGTGAGAGGTATTACAATTCTATGAGTTCTTACCTATTTGTTTAATTATGGAAATGTCATTCGGATGGTTAAAAACATAAAATTTTTAAACTTTGGTATTCTAATGCACCCTAAATATTTTTCTCCAACATACAAAAAAAAAGCAACTTGATGTAATGTTTGATAAATTTATTTATTGTTTGTATGAAAAAGTTATTAGGATAAATTTTGCATATTTATATTTAATACTTAAAATTGTTGATGTGAATCTCAATTCATTTTAGACTTTTGCAAGCATTTTAATAGTTATGTGATTGTTGTTTGTTCAGTGCAGAAAATAAAATAGCGTATGCTGCAATGAAAACCACTAAGACAAGGCTAGAGGAGCACCAGGAGGTTATTCCCATGATCACTCTCTCCTCCAAAAATAGCAAAAATCTAGAGAACGATTTCTTTTTTAGCTTCCACTTTTATTTAGTAATTAGTTTGGATCAGACCCATTTTTATTTTTTGTTCCTTATTGACCTAACCAAGTTGGGTATTGTTTTAAGATGTTAAAGGATTTGATTATCCATATTATGTTTCAAAATTTGGTTACTTTGTTTAGTTAGATGCTGCAAAATATTTTATTCCATTTTTGTTTAGTTGTTTGTTGGCATATTGATAACCACGAGTGCTAATTCATTTTTTGTTTCACGTTTCAGTCCAGGTTGTGATTTTATTTCATTTTTTTTATTATTCTTGACAATGGAGCTACATAGAATTTATTTTCAGGTTGTTAAAACTTTAGATTTTGGAGGTCACTTGAATAAGTGATGTTTAGAAATTTTAGGAGAACGTGCTAGAAATCGTACCAATGTTAATATACTATCATATATTATCTATATATATTATTATAACTGCACGCGTAAATTTTGTTGAGTCTAGAAATTCATGGTGCAACATGCCTTGTTACGTATTACATAAGCTATTTATAAAAAGATAAATCCTCTATCTTGATTTCTTGACTTAAAAGATGGATGATAGAAAATTCACGTCAATGATTTGAGATGAAAGAAACTACACATAATTTTAAAAATTAGGTTTAAAAATAAAAAAAATTCAAAAGAGGTACGATTTTGATAAAATTCCACACCCCCAAATAAAAAGGAACATCGTCCTTGATGTTAAGTAAAATGATTTTTAAAATTGAGACATAAGGTGGAAAGAGATTACAAGAAATAACCGCTAATGAAATGGATAGAGGTAGCCAAGAATAAACCTTTATAACAAGTGAGAGAAAAAAATGTACAAGTCTATAAACGTGGCAAAATATAGGGTGATGTGAAACACACCCCCAAACAGGATGAGACTAGTACAAGAAACGTGGGCTGCCTCCCGATAGCGCTAAGTTTAATGTCTTCAGCCAGACCGATGGATACTCACCCTAAAGATATGATCAAGAAAAGCACAGGGCGGCAAAAAAAATTGGGTGATGAGAATCACCCCCAAACAAGACTGAAGCGTCAGTCTTACTGGATAAAGGCTAAAATGGGTCAATGCATTTGTATGGAAAAGTGCATCACACGATGCAAAGCATCGGTGGACCATGGGCGGGTGGGGATTAGGGTAAGGGTGGAAAGGGTGAAGAGGTGTTGGCTACGGGCCTTGTTAAGCTTAAAGGTGAGGGCGACTAGGGCCCTATAGGCATGATGCTCTAATTGGTGAGGGAGGCGGAAGGATGTAGCAATAGAAATGGGGTGGGCCTCATAGAAATGACACAACCGTTCTTTGAATGGACGATGATAATGGTCGTGACATGACACGCCAGGGAGCTGTCGATGGAAAAAATCAACACCACAAGAGAGTGGTGGGTATAGAGTAACAATCTCGGTGTCATGAAAGTGGAGAGTAGCACCACAAATACTCTCATGGGTAGGGGATGGTTTGAGGTGAGGATCTAAAAATATATATGGAAACTTGAAATGTGTAAAATCAAGATCCAAACCAGGTGGTGGGGTAGAAGGAACATTGGGTGGGGTAAATGGTGGAGGAAGATGATCCAACTCAAGAGTGGGAGACACACTCCTCATGAGGCACAAAGTGATCCTCAAGGGCACTCACCGGAGGAAGTATGGAAATAAACGGGTGAGTCATCAACTTCTCTTCAAGAGTAGTATCATTGAATGTGGTGGGTGGGTAAGACGAGGCACCAAGATCAGAGATAGAGGGATCACTAGAAATATCAGGCTCAATGGGAGACATGCATGGTGGAACAGGATCCATATCCGGATAGGTAGAAACTATCTCAGATTCTATCTCAAAAAATTGGTGAACACTCGTAGCCGGAGATAACCTAGGATGAATATGTTCCTCGGGAACACAAGGGCGAAGCTCGATAGGTGTAGACTCGGGAATTTTTTTGGATTTATCGGGAAAGGGAATGTGAACCACAATGATGGGTTCATTTGTATATGGTGGAATTTGATCAGGCTCACTATCGAAAGGTAAGTCAACATAATTGTCGACTTGGGGCCCGGACCATGGAATGGTCTCAACTTCGAGATTCTCGAGGTGGTAGGGTTAGTCACACTAAAAATCCATGTCACAAGAGGACACAACATCATCACACTCGGGTACAACAATGGGTGGATCCATGGGAATGTTCGACTCTCTTGCACACTCAATTTCATTTAAGCATTGTTCAAGCCTTTGGAGGGTTTCGTTTTGAATTTGAGTGGCTTGCTCTTGCTCGAGTATGAACTTTTGCAAGAGGCTTTCAAGAGCGGATATGGATGATGGTGGTGGAGTGACGGGTGGCGGCGGTGGTTGAGGTGGACACAACTCGCTATGGTCAAGACTATACGGAGAATACTCAAATTAAGTGTGTGGAGTGGGGCCAAGTTCATCATACACGAAAGGATCGCTTTCGTGATGGACAATTGTTGGATACTCATGGGGTGCGTAGTGAGGAAACTAATCGTGAATGGGTGCACAAGGTTGCCATGACGACTGTGGAAATGTATGAGGATCCACAACATCGGGTTGGGATTATTATTGCGTGAAAGGCTGATCAAGCCTCCACAAATAACTAAAATACTCATACAACTCGGGATTTGATGTATTGGGATAATAGGCCGAGGTGGGTTTCGAAATAGTGTCAAATGGATACACATATTCCACGGTGGGGTCGGATGGATATGGAATATAAGGGCACTCATGGTACATGTGATCGTCATCATAACAATGGGTGCACAACAAAGGATGAAACACGTCAACACTTGACATTGAAGGTGATGGAAAATGAGGTGCATGCATGGACGGGTCAAGAGCATCAACGATACTCGTGAGAGAGGTGAGACCAATAAGAATATCATAAAGAGACGGCTTGAGATCACTCTCACATGTGTCGCGTGACAATGGAAAATGACCAAAGTAGTCCCGTAAGGGACGTTCTTCGGCCATGTATAGTGAAACATTTTTTTTGTAGTTTTTAAAAAAAAAATCAAAAGGAAAGAAAAGATTTTTGGATTTTCTATAAATAATGGAAGAAAATATTTTTAGATTTTTCTATAAAAATAAAGAAAGAAAATATTTTTGGATTTTGTTTTTATAAAAATGAAAGAAAATATTTTTGGAAGAAAAGGTGGGGAAAAATATGGACTCTTGATTTGGACGAACTAACTAAAATTGACTACTGAAAAATGAATTGGACACACGCAAGCTAAGGAGAAATTCTAACTAGCACATAGCCAATTATTATAGTTAAATTCAGTGAAAGGGGTAGTCAAATTTTAATTAAGTCCGCGGGCGATAAAAATCACGGAATTTTCTTAGTGATCGTCTTATCAAAAATATTCTCCTATTGGGATACCTAGTTGATTGATTTTAAATTTAGTGATGGCTAGGGTAGCACACAATGGTAAGCGAGTGAGTCAGGTGATGAAATCCCTTCTCGTCAGTGACCGGGTGTAGGTCTTAGTCAATTAATTCATCACACCATTTGAAAATATATGCGAAAGTGAAATCAAGTAAGAGCACCCAAAGCACACAAAAGAATTGACTCGCTCATAGGAGAGGCGCGAGGGGTTGAGAAATATACCTCCCGCGATTTTTAAGCCGTGGGGTGCCGAGAAATTTGAGTCGATCGGGGGGAGATCATGCCTATCTCAGTCGTCCCCGGGAGTCCTACCAACCCAAAGTAGAGAGGCTTCATTTCCTCGCCTTTAGACGCCCTCTTTCTACCTTGTCCGATCTTCCTATCACGCTTTCTTCGATTATTACAATTTCTAAAATGAAAAATAAAATAAAGGTGTCTCTATGCACCGCAATACAAGCCAAGAATAAAAATCCTAATACAAGCCTTCTAAAATAAAGAAAATGGTAATAAAAAGCAACAAAGTATGAGAAATAAATGAACGACAAAATGAATTCCGCTCCAAGTGCTTCACGCTCCCAAGAACGGCAACGACGCCATTTGATAACTTAGGTTTTGTATGTCGTCGTTGTTGAAAGCCGTGTTAATCAAAACCTCAAAATACCTGCAAAATATAACAATCTAAAGTGTAGAGGTAAGTAAGGGTATCAATCCACATCAAGAGGGTAAGCTAGAGACAAACTCAATTGTAATTCAAATTTTATTTTCTTTTTTTGGGATTTTTACATTTTCTATTTTTTTTAGCCTTTTCAAATATTAAAACAATTATGTGAGGTGAGGATGTGATAACACTAAACTTAAATGAAAGATCAAATGACAAACTAAAAGGAGACTAAAATGGAAAATAAAGTCTAATACTAAAATATGAGATAAATGAGGTAAATAAATTTGAGAACAATCAAGGAGTGGGATTACACCACAAATTTTAGCTATTCTAATTAATTAATTTAATTAATTGAATTCTCCTAAATTAATATCAAACATACAAATCAACTCTCGTTGCAAATGTAATTTTAATAGTAACCTTTTAAAAAATTAAGTTTAACACCCCACAACTCTAGCAAATAGATCTACAATCCTTTTAATTAATCACCCGCTAGGATCGATCAATTAAAATTTATGTAAATCTTAGAAAATAAAATAGAGTTGAAATTCAAGTAATAATACCCCACTTAAGAAACCCCTATCTCTAGTTCGAATCTAAAATGGGTATTATAACTAGAATTTTGATTTTCTCTCGAAAATCATTTACCCTCTCTCGAGACGTAAATTTAAGTGTGAGGGATCAAAATTAATATTCAAAGGGAATTTTTAATTAATCAAAGCAATTAAATTAAAATAACATCAAATAAGGGTTCACCCCACCCCTTGAAAGGGGATTTAGCCTAACATCATATTAAACATGATAATCAAACAATCAAAGGCTAATAAAATAAAGTAGAAGAGAAGAACAATCAAACCGAATCTATTTGAGTGAAATTGGACTCCAATCCTTGAATTTGTAATTTACATCCCTCCAATTGAGCATCCAAGTGATTTGCAATTAAATAATCACTAAATTAAATCTCTTACAAAATTTAACCTCACAAATATCTAACAAAAATAAAAATAATAAAATCAAACTATTTACAAAATGGTGTTTATCCTAATTTATTTTCTACACTAAACTATCTCTCTCTAGAATTCTCTCTACAAATTGGTATTCTAAAGCCTTTTCAAATGGGATCTGCATCTTCTTTTTATAATAGGTATGGATCTAGGGGTAAAAATGGGAGGATAAAGGTGCAAGAGGTTGTATAAGGTGTGGGAAAATGCACAAATGTGCATGAGTTGTGTGAGGTCATGTGGGAAGTGAGGTGAGGGAATAAAATCTGATTTGGCAAAAGGGGTTTTGGAGTAGAATGGAAAAAAAGGAGAGTAAAAGGTTAAGTGGCATCTTTTAACACATATGGGTTTGTGGTCATTTGGTTTTGTTTTGGCAGGTGTGGAGAAATCGTGGGAAGGGCTTTGAGAAATGAAATGGGTGGACATGGGAAATGGTTCTTGGACTTAGGTCGGAGGTAAGGCCGAGCGGGTTTTTGTTACATACCATTCGGGTTTGGGTTTTCGCTGCGCCGGACATGGGTCACAGTTCCGGATCCGCGGGTTCGGGTTTTGATTTTTCGGCCTTAGGTGGTCGTCGACTTGGGGTGTTCTCGGGTTGGGTTATATGGATGGAGGTGATAGGTAGGAGGGGTCGCCGGTGGGTTTGCTGCTTGGGCAGCTGGTGGACGGCGCTTGGGACGTCGCCGGACTGGAGGTTGGTGGCGAGCCGATGATTCTCGGGTAGACGCAAGTTGGAGGTGCTCACTGGAGCTAAGAATGGTGACTGATGGGAGAGGAGAAGGTAGCGACATGTTGGTATCGCGGGTTAGAGAAAATGGAGGTAATGGTGGTTGGATGTTTGATTATGCTGGATTAGGAGAGAGAGAGAGTGAGGTTGGGGAAGATGAAGTGGTGATGATTGGGTGTAGTGAGGGTGTAGGAAATTAGGGTGTGAGTATGGGATTTAGTTTAGGTGTAAATGGTGTGTATGTAAGTGGGTATATGTGAGTGTTAGTTGGTATGGAGTGTGAGGGGTTGTGTGTGTGTTTAATTCATGACCCCTAAAAAAATGTCTAACTAAAACTAATAAAACTAAAAATTAAATCCAAAAAAATAAACAAATAAAAATAAAAACTTAAATAAAATAAAAACTCAAGTTCTAAAAAAAATAAACTAATAAAAGTAAAAATATAAATTCCTAAAACTTAATAATATAACTAAAGACCTACAAAAATGTAAATCCAAATAAAGATAAAAAATAAATGAATTCCTAAAAAAAACCTAATCCTAATAAAAACTAAAAACTAAAAATCAATATAAAACCACATTAAATAAAAAGAAATAAAAAATAAATCCTAAAAATAAAATGATTCAAACTAAAAATTAAAAATATAAAAAAATACGAAAGGGAACAAATCAAACACACACGGCTCGAGACAGAGTTTAGGGTAGGTTAGGGTTACGTGATAAGGTATTTAACTCCATTCAATGTGCATTTCCCTCGATATATAGCTTTTGACATCGCAAACGGATGTTTGACCTACAAGATAAACATTTAAGCACATAAGACCTATTTTGTAGAGAATTAGCAACTAAAAATTGTCTATTCGGGGTATTATTTAAACACTTTTGGGTTCTTATCAAACCATGTTATGTTTCAAAATTTGGTTACTTTGTTTAGTTAGATGCTGCAAAATATTTCATTCCATTTTTGTTTAGTTGTTTGTTGGCATATTGATAACCACGAGGCTAATTCATTTTTTGTTTCACGTTTCAGTCCATGTTGTGATTTTATTTCAATTTTTTTTCATTATTCTTGACAATGGAGTTACATAGAATTTATTTTCAGGTTGTCAAAACTTTGGATTTTGGAGGTCACTTGAGAAGTGTTGTTTAGTAATATAAGAGAACATGCTAGAAATCGTACCAATGTTAAAATACTATCATATATTAGCTATATATATTATTATAATTGCACGCGCATCGCGAGGGTTGCACACTAGTTAACCATAAAGTTTGGGTCATATTCATATCAATCCTAAATTTTGACAATTGATTCATTTAATAAAAACCATTATAAGAAAAGGGGAAAAGAAATACAATTATTTGGAATTGTAAAAGCTAAACAATGGGAGAAAAAATAATTGCTACAAAAGACTTATCCAACCTCTACTTTCACCACCACCATCTCCGGACTCTGTCGCTGCTACCACTGCCTTCTTTTTCGAGCTTTGTTGACGCTATCACTACCATATTTTCCAAGCTCTACCGCCACCTCCATTATCATCGTCTCTCTTTCTCTTCCACGAACTCTTCATTTCATTTACCTGTTGCTTTCACGGCCACCATTACATCAGGTTTGCATGTGCATATGGATAATCACATGTGGATCCGTGAGTTATTTTTTCAAATTGGGCTCTTCTAAATGATGATGTCAAATTCTTAACTTTCACCACCACCACTATATCAGTTTGATATCCTGTGAATTCAAACATTTTTTCATATATTAATAATTTTTTTAAAGTCCAAATCATTTCATTATAATGAGATTCGATGAGTTTTTTATTATGTTTTCACACACTTTTGGTGATCGTTCATATGGATTTTTATAATTTTTTTGCTGATAATTTCACACAGTGGTGTTAAATCTATTTCATTATTGCTTTTACGATTTTGATTTTGATTTGAAAGTGAATTTTTGTTCAATTACATTTATGAAACGGTGTTGGTGTGTGACATTGGCTCGTATGGTAGCGAAGGTCACGGGTGTTGGTGATTTTGAATTTGTCCTCAGTGTTAGATGTGGGTGGAGGCGGTGGTTTTAAAATGGGTGGAGACAATAGTGGTAATGGAGGTGTAAAACTCAATATAATCTGTCTAATTAAACTATTAATTATTTTTTAGATTTAATTATTTTATTAATTGTAAAAGGTTAAATTTTATGTAAAACTCATTTTTTGGAGCCACGTGTCAGTAATTTAGTAGGTAATAGTATAAAAGATGCCGTGTAGGACTCTACATAAGCATTTGTATTATGTTTTTTAACGGAGATGTGACTGTGGATTTAATTGCTCAATTTTTAAAATCGAGGGTTAACATTGCAACTTTTGAAATATTGAGTCTAAAATTAAAAATGAATCCAAACCTCAGGGTTAATTTTTCATTTTCTCTTTATTTTTTAAAAATAAAAATCAATTTGGTTGCCTCATAAATTATTATTTTTGTAATTTTTTATTTGGTATTTTTTGTCAATAAATATAACTGTTTCGTCATTGTAAATTTTTTCAGACTTTGGTAGGTTTGGTGGGTCTTGTGGGTATTGTGGGTTAAAACTACTTAACCAAGTGGACCAATAATATAGTGACACATGTCAACATTATTATAAAACTTACCACACTGGATCATACTGGGTCGGCACAATTACTAATTAGTCGGCCTCCCTACCAGCCACCTTCAAGAAGCTGGATCATCAGCCATATGGAAGGCCACACGTGGGATATTCAACAGTCAACATTCACATGCACGTGAAAGGGCACCCAATTAGCTATTATTATGTGCCAGTGTAAATGGTTGAATCTATAAAGGAATTTCACCTCTTGATTTCCTATTGACTATAAATACTCCATCTCCTCTAGCTCAAGGGGAAACTTTTCATGATCCACACATCTTGTAGATATATTTCTGATTGGAATATAAACGTAACCCATTTCACCCGTGGATGTAAGCTCATTCTCATAACTGAACCAAGTAAAAATCCTTTAGTCGGTTTCCCTTTTTATTTATCTGTGTCTCTAATCTTTGTAATTCAATATCCAAATTTAAACCCAACAAATTTGTGTCGTATGTGGGAACGACATGCTATCATCATTCTCTACTCATTTCATTCATCATTATTCCTTGATTCCTTTTTAAAGGATGACTAAAATTCTAGAAAACAGTCTCGTTGGGGCAAAGCTTTCACCCCTTATGCTCTACCTGGTTCAAGAGACCTACAGGGAATCCTAATCAACTTGGCCAAAGGGCAGGAGGCGATGTAGGAAATAGTGAGACAACTTTCTCAATCACTCCAAGTTAGATCTACCACCGCTCCATACCACAGGAGAGAAGTGGCACCTCCTCCTGCTAGAAACGAAAGGAGAGGATATTCCAGATCTTCACATGATAGATCTTATCCCCCAGGAGAAACTTCCTCAATCATATCCACCAACTACTATGATGGTCGGTCTTTCACTTTTAAGCAACTGAGCGCTTTGAAAATGTTAAGCAAGGCCACTTCCTTTGATCGCCTTGGTCCCCAAGCAATTAGGGGCCATCATATGGAGCTAACTATATCCCGTGATCATCGTGAAGGATAAGTTAGTTCTAGATTTAACTTCCGAGGATTTATGCGTGCTGAGAAAACTTCACAGGAAGAAAGCTCAGCACGAGCGAATGATAGAGTTGTCCAAGCTGCTATAACACCCCGTGATTTTTTAGCCGTAAAAATATTTATTAAATAAAAAAAATTTAAAAATTAAATTTTTGGAATCTATTTAATTTTGATATGTAAAATTTTTGGTTTTTATATATAAAAAATAAGGTTTTAAGTGGAATTTAAATCGGGATTAAAATTTGAAAATTAGAACATTTTGTACAAAAATAGGAAGCATCCAACCTAAGGAGAAACAAAATAAATAAAAATATTCGATCATCGGATCAAGCTAAAGTTTTTTTAAAAGCTTCATCTCGCCTTTAGCTATAACATGTCAAAATTTCAGCCAATTCCAATGGTCTGATCATCCGGAATATTTTTTTAGTATTTATGTTTTATTAGGACTCAAATTCTTTTTGGTATATAAATATAAAGTGACGGATTTATGACTTTTAAAATACATTTTAGCCTTCTAAAAAATTATTAGCCTCCCATAATTTCATTCTCTCTCATTTACAAAACCTAAGCCCCATTGAACACAACTTTCAACCCAAGTTTTGAAGGCTTAAACCATGTTTTCTTAAGATCATTCAAGAGCGAGTCTCTATTAACTTTTAAAGAGGAACGCAACCATCCAATCATAATTTTCAACCGAATTTTTCTAAAGCATAAATACTTCTATTCTTTTTCTTCAGTATTATGCGTTTTAAGTATCGCCTATACTTTAAATTACATGTTTTTTGAAAATAAAATAGAAACCTTAATTAGGAAAAGTGAAATATATATTGGGGGTGTTTTTATGAAAAAATTTAATATGAATGAAGAATTATAATCCTTGTGTGCTTAGGGTAGATGTTGGATTTTTGTTAATATAGATGTAGATTTTCATGTAGAAAATCATTAGATTTATTAATTGAAAGTGACTTGTGAAATCACATAAAATTATGTAAGGGTGATAAAAGAGAAATTATTATTATGTGCACCATAAGTCTGCATGATGATGAAATTATATTAGTTTTATAAAATAAATTATTAATTATGAAGATTGATTGAACGAACGAAATTAGATTTATTTGTGATCTTATGAGAAATTGACATAATTGTTGATAAAATGTCTCATGCGACTTATTGTTTTAATTATATTTGACACCGCGGGAACGACAGTATTTTCGGGTAGTTATGCTCTCAACTTAATATTAGGATTATTTGCTAGGTCTAGGACTAGTAAGTATGTCTTACTTATGATTAACACTTTCTAGTTATGGGACTAGTTAGTGTAAATATTTATAGATGAGGTATTCCGGGGTGGGGATGAATTTTAGTGTCATTTCGTTGATTTGATAGTCTAGGCACGAGACTAGGAGGAAATTAATGGTAGAGATTCATCCTATATGATAGGGTAGGGCATATTTATGTTTTGGAGACCTCTAGGCATGGTACTAGGGGTAGATTTGGGGATTTATGCTCTATAATAGGGTGGGGCTAATATAAAATAATGAGAAATTGGGAAAATTGAGAATTAATCCCTAAGATAATAAACGGTATTAAAAATAAATTTGCGGCGTGAGTATGTGTAGGGTTGACAAAATACGAATCGACTGGCTATAGTGACGTGGGTGTGTGTGGTGTCACGAGTATGTGCGAAGATGATAGAATACGAGCCGACTGGTTATAGAGACGTGTCGTGCATGAAAACTCACGAGTATGTACACAACTGATGGAAAAAGAGTTGACTGGATATAATGAGGGGAATGGGTATGATGTGTAGAACTTTAAGCGTGCGAAGAGTGTGTGTAGGACAGATAAGGGGTTGACTGGCCATAATGGTATCGCATGAATAAAATAATTGAATAATTAAATTAAGTAAGGATAAGAGCTCATTTTTTAAATTATAGTGCTAATGGAATAATTGGACTTACACTTTAGGGTTGATGAGTTATAAGGGTAAATAACGTCAGTTTACTTTTACTCGCACGTTTATATATATCTCGTTTAATTTAAAATATTCTATTGTGATGTTTATCATATATAATAATACTATCTGGGTTCACGAACCCTAATTGGAAAGTGTAGCTAGTATTCACGCGGTGGGCTCTGATCCATTACGTTGACTAATATTTCAGGTTTATCGTTGAAGTAGCTGCATAGGAGTGATTGGAGATCTTTTTGGAGATGCAGCTGGAGATTTATTTGAGATGTTTTAGTAGTTTAGGATTTCTTTCTAATTCTGTCCCTTTTATTATGAGACTTTTATTTATCGATTTAGTGGGCCAATCGGTTCCACAGTTGTTTACGATTTTTGTCCCATATTCAAAGTTGCATTATTTCATTGGGAGTTATATTTATTAGGAGATGAATTTATTTTGGAGATTAGAATGGTGATGGATTTAATATTTCTTGAATGTTTATATTTATTGGATCAATTTGATTATTATCTTGTGGAAAAATTTTTATATGTCTTATATATCTGTCAAATGCTAAGAATGATAACTTATTTAGTGACGCCCGACGTAGTTTGGCGGTGGCGGCTGGCCACCTCACTTGCCAGAATGTGTGGGGTGTTACAGCGGCCTCAACCAAATATAAGTCGAAAGATCATTCTTGGAAGGTATCAATACAGTGACTAGAAGATCTCTTGGGGAAGATAGATAAGACTACAAAATCCCCTATAAAGGAGATTTGTGAAAAGACCTCCCTTTGTTCCAACCTGTGTGAATTTCCCCACACCTTCCAAATTCAAACCACCAGTAGTTATTCCTAAGTATGATGGTAAGACCGGCCATGTCCTCCATGTTGAACAATATCAGGCCATCCCTGATATCTATTATCTCCCTAACGAGATGCATTGTCGAGCATTCTCAAGTACCATCACTGGATCTGCCCAAATTTGGTATAATAATTTACCCTGAGGACAAATTTCCAATTTCTCACCAAACTGTTCATCATCGACCTATGTTTGGGAGCTAAGCCTATAAAAAAAGTAGCCCATTTATTAAGTGTTCGTCAGCGACTGGGATAAACTATTTTTGAATACATTACCCCCTTCAACATTGAAAAGTTAAAGGTGGTGGACTATGAAGAAAAGACTGTCATCACTGCTTTGATTAGTGGATTTCTTCTCAAGAAATTATATTATGCATTGACAAAGGAACCTCCTTAAACCAATATATAATTAAGGGCAAAGGCTGGTAAAATCATGAATATCGAGGAAGTTATGGATGCCAAGCAAGTTCTATGAGCCAAAGCTGACAATCAAAAGAGTTCATAGAATAAGGGGCAAAAAGACAAGAAGGTTGAGAAGCCCAAGAAGTATGAGGAATATACTCATCCCATCATTGATGTGCATCACATCTTGGAGTACATTAGGGGCAGTAGAGACTTAAAATGGCCTAGAATGTTGAAATCACCCCCTAACTTGAGGGACAATTCTAAGTACTGTGAATTTCACAAAAATAGCGGGCATGCCACTGATAATTGCATCCCCTTGAAAAATGAAATTGAATCTCTTATTCATCAGGGAAAGCTGACCAAGTTTATGGATCAGACAGAAGATCAAAATCCAGAATAAGATTAGAATCCCAGTGCAAACACAGAGATGACAAAAAAAGAGGTCGGGATAATGATTAAGAAGACGATCCAGACTTATCAAAGAAACCTCAGGAGCCAGAGCATGATATAAAAATAATATCCTTTGATTGTCATTTATTACAGCAAGAGATGCTGACGGAGGAGACGTAATAGCTAAGAGAAAAGCCTATTTGAACGAGGCCAAACCTAATTCTTACATTCGGCAGATCAACTTATCCGATGAGGTAGATGATCGACCCGAAAAGGTGAATAAAGATAAGCAAGTCATTGACATTTTGAAGAAATACCACCTTTAGAGTACATGAAGCAAGGATTGCTAGAATCTTGGTAGACAACGACATCTTGGTTGATGCTATGTTTTATGATTATTTTCATAGTTTAGGAGTGAGATACAGTAAGCTGAAACCTTATGATAGACCTCTGATAGGTTTCTTAGGGGAAAGGGTTTATGTTCGGGAAGTGCCCAGTTCAAAGTTTTGATTAGCACTTGGCCAGCTAGTAGAACCGATAAGATTCATTTATTCATACTAGATAAGAATGTTCATCATCCTATAACACGATCCTCATCAAGAGTTGGCTTGAAGAAATTTGAAGCGGTTCGTCTATACTTCACCAATGCCTGAAATTCCTTACTCATTATGGTGTCGGTGTAGTAAAGGGGAATCAGGTGGAGGCTAGAGAATGCTACTATACATCTGTCGACTAAGAGGAGATGGAAAAAATTACCATCGCTTACCAGATTGAGACCCTGTATCCTCAGGAGGAAGTGGATTTGGTTAAAATACAAGTTTTGGAAGTCACTGAAATAATGAATCGGATGCTGAAAGACCTGAAAGGACCACACATATTGGTTCAACCTTAGAACCATCCCTCAAGCAACACTTGATATCATTCCTTAAAGATAAAAAAAGTTTGTTCGCTTGGACTCATGAAGATATGTCAAGAATTGATCTGAAATTTATATGCTATGAGCTGAACATCATCAAGGGTGCTAAGCCGATGAAGCAAAAAAAAGATGGGTGTTTAGTCCTGAGAAGAATGTAGACATCCAGGAGGAAGTGGATAAGATGCAAAAGGTAAAATTAATTGAATATGTAAAATACTCGGATTGGTTGGTTAATATAATGATGGTGAAGAAGAAGAACAACAAGTGGCGTGTGTTGACTTCTCCAATCTCAATAATGCATGTTCCAAACATCACTTTCCTTTACTAAGGATTGATCAATTAGTGGATGCCATAGCAGGGCATGATATATTAAGCTTCATGGACACTTACTCAAGGCATGACCAGATTAAGATGAAGCCATAAGACAGGGAAAGTACATCATTCATCACTAGCTGAGGTACTTACTATATAATGTTATGCATTTTGGGACAAAGACGCTAGAGCAACATACTAGAGGCTGGTGAACAAGGTTTTTGAGGAGAAAATAGGCAAGAATATTGAAGTATATATGGATGACATTCTCACAAAGAGAAAAAAAAGGTATCGACTATATCAAAGATCTAAGACAAATATTCGACCAGCTTGAAAAATATCAGATGAAACTCAATACGACTAAATGCATATTTGGAGTACAGGAGGTAATGTTCTTTGCTTTCATCGTGAATCAGAGAGAAATTAAAGCCAATCTAGAAAAAATAAAAGAATTAATTGATATGCAATATCCCTTATGTAAGAAATGTGTATAGAAGTTGACTCGGAAGGCACCAACCCTCAACTGATTTTTTTTTCGAGCTATTGACAAGTGCTTATTATTCTTCAAAGTTCTTAGAAAAATCTTTGAGTGGAATAAGGAATATGGAAAAGCCTTTAAAGACCTAAAATAGTAATTGAGATCTCCACCACTACTCTCCACACCACTTATGGGGTAGAGATTGTACTTATATCTGGATATGTCTAAATTTGTCTTCAGCTCTGCATTAGTTCGACTGGAATATGGGATATAAAAGCCAGTGTATTACACCACAAGGATTCTAGAGGAGAAAAAATCAGTTATCCTTATCCGGAGAAATTATCCTTAGCCCTTCTTGAAACATCAAGTAGAATGAAACCCTACTTTCAGGCACATACAATAGTGGTTTACACAGATATGCCTTTACGCCAAGTAATTCAGAAACCGAAAAATCAGGGAGAATTATGGCCTGGTTAGTGGAGTTGGGAGAATATGATATACTTTATAAGCCGAGAATAGAAGTGAAGGTATAAGATGACAATTCGAATTTGCCTGTCGATTAGACTTTCTTGGAAGAGAGCTTAACCCCAAAGTAAATCGAGCAAACTCCTCTGAAATAAGACTCTACAGTCGACATACTTGAGACATCCGCTACACAGGAAATCACCTAGCAATATAAATAACAAAGAAAAAAGTTATTCATGCAAGGAATCCGAAGTGAAAGGAATTTTGCTAATGACATCCATATCTGGTAACTGTATGTAGGTGGATCTTCCTGAGTAGGGCTCATTATCAACACTCCTGATGACATGGATGTGGAATATGCACTTCATTTCCAATTTCAAGCCTCCAATAATGAAGCAGAATATGAGTCACTTATCATCATCTTAGAATTAGCCTTATCGTTGGGTGCCGAACATGTCATAGCCCATAGTGACTCCCAACGACTAGACTGTCCTCGGCAACCAAAATAGATCTCATAAGGACTATTCCAGTAGAGATCCTTGATCAATGGAAGCATAGATGAGGAGGTTGTCACCTTAATCTCCATGAAATTAGGACCCTCGTGGATGGATCTTATAAAAGATTACATTGACACGGGTCTGTTACCCGTCGACCCTAAAGAAGCGAGGAAACTAAGATACAAGGAATCTAGTTATGTGCTAAAAAGGGGAGTCTTATATAAAAGAGGCTACAAAGTGTCTTTGCTTTTATGTGTACACCCCACCAAAGTGCAAGGTTTAATCAAGGAAGTACTTAAAAGATCCTGTGGACATCACTCAGCAGGCCAATAATTGGTAAGACGAATAACAATGCAGGGGTATTACTGGTCAACTATGAATGCAGACTGCACTTTATTTGCTAGGAAATGCGACAAGTGCCAAGGATTCGCCTCCATACATAGAAAATCGGGGGCTACCCTAACTCGAGTCACTTATCCCTGGCCTTTTGCCATTTAGGGAATCAATTTGGTCGGCCTATTAGCAAAAATAAAAGAATGATTTAAATACTTGGTGGTGGTAGTGGATTATTTCACCAGGTGGGTGGAGGCTGAACCCTTGGTGAAAATGCCCTGTGAACGAGTCTTCCAATTTATATGGAAGCATGTCATATGTCTATATGGAATGTCGTATGCCTTCATCACTGATCATGGAACTCAATCTGATAATCAAGAACTTAAGGATTATAATATTCAGTCCAACATCCAGAAACATCATTCTGCCTCAGGACATCCTCAATGCAACGGTCCAACAGAGGTAACTAATAAAACGTTGCTCAACGGGTTAAAAAAGAGACTTGATGATGTAAAGGGTAACTGGATTAATGAATTACACATCGTTCTCTTGGCATATAGTGACACACTGAGGACAATTACTAACGAAACTCCCTACATGCTAGTCTTTGGAACAGAAGTAGCGGTTCCGACATAAGTGGGCCTACCAAGCAATCAAGTTCTCAATTTTAACTCACCAAAAAGTGATCTCATGAGAAGGTTAGACCTGGACTTGATTCAATAGGTATGAGAAGATGTTGTGATCCGAATGGCTGCTTATCAACAATGTACTACTTTATTTTACAACAGGTTAGTCAAGTCGAGCAACCTGAAGGAAGTATATGTTCTAAAAAAAGTAAAAAAAGAAACAAATTAGAGGCTAATTGACATGGCCCTTACCATAACTTGGTGGTTGTCTGACCAAGAACTTACCATTTGGATATATTTGAAGGAGAAGAATTTAAGAACCCCTATAATGTTGTGCATCTTAAAAAGTATTACCAGTAGTTATGAAGTAAAACTTTATGTAACAATTATGCTTAATAAGAAAGTACATGGTTTATTATCCTTTAAATTTCATTTTTATGTTTTTTTATAATAGGAAATGACAATCATCTTAGTCAACAACAAAATGCAAAAACATATGGGAACTCGTGTATGGCTTCGTCTTTGACAAGTCACGAACAAGAAGTTCCACAAAAGAAAAGTTCGTAGTTCTCTCAAAAACTTCCTGTATGACACTTAAAGTCAAGAACAAGGAGTTTTACCAAACCAAATTAAAAAATATCTTAAAACATTTGGTCGCCAATGATAATTAATACAAAACACTTAGTTTAAAAAAGACAAAGATCCATTTTGATAAATCTAAGTGCATTAGTAGAACCTAAGGACGGACGTTATGCAGATTAGTCGATCGGAATAGTCAACCAACTAATCAGGACGTTTAGTTTTTAAATAAATTTTAAATACATAATTAACATGTGTTTGTCAACAAAGATATTTTATTCAAAAGTTCACAAGTGATCATTACAAATTAATATTAAACCGTACAATACCAAGAAAAGATCCGGAATCGATAAGATGTGTTCCTTAAGCTGTATCCATCACTACAGGAGGAATATCAAGAGCAGAAGGAAGAACGGTAGAACTCTGGACTCTCAGCCTGTCATGACCACTTGATCTCGACATGTTCACCAGATGTTGTGGATCATGTAATCTAAAATTACCCAAATATTTTCTAACCAATCTCTGAGGAATGGCATCAGTGGGGATCCAATCAGCATCAATTCTCAAGGGGTGATTAAGGTAATCCAACACACCTGGATCATGCCAATACCATAGTTGGTCTGTCTTAGGAACTTTCATAACTACTAACACATTTAGCCATACCCATTTATGAACTTCATGTCACCCTAGATACACCAAAGCTTTATCATAGCCACTTATCCAAACTGCATTGGGTTGCTTGTGGAAATGGAAAGTTAGCCGATCAACCTTATCAGTGAGTTTCTTATTAACCTCATCCCTACTCTTGATTAAGGACGAGTGATCAACTAAGATCTTCTTGGTCCTCTCCTCCTCAATAGTTGGACGAGCAACTACCATTTGTTTAGAGGACTCGCCAGAATTGGTTTTCTTTAAAATTTCTAGTTCTTCCATTAACCTGGCATTTTCCAGTTCCAAGAAGAAGGCACCTTCATCTTGAAGAACAACCAAGGACTTTTTTACGCTGTCCAATTCATTCCTAAGGGCATTATTTTCCTACTTTAATAGGCTAGCCACCTCTCGAGCACTTTCCACTTCACGATTCAATAGGAATTCTTTCTTCCACAAGGTTGAAGAGATATCTTGGAGTTTTTTTTGTCAACCCCATATTCAGTGCTCAACAAGTTATACTTTGCATCATAATCTGCGTGAGGCTAGCGAAAGAAGCCTTGTGATCTTCTTGCATTTGCTAATTCATTTCACAATAAGCAACATTATTTTGCCATTGCCTGGTAAAAGAGTCTATGATTTTGACGGTTTGCCTCCATCACTTGGTTTGAAGCTTCCAAGTCGCACAACTCCTCTAACTCGTTTTCATTCAATTCCTCATGCCCAATGCCGAATAACTGAACACTTCTTCTGTACGTAACTTTCAGCAACTATAACGACATTTATCCTAGATTTAAACTAGAAAATAAGTCTATAAGCGTAACAGTTGATCAACAAGTTCTAAAGTGATAATACAAAAGTTTAACTCAAAGTTTTATTATTATTATTATTATTATTATTATTATTATTATTATTATTATTATTATTATTATTATTATTATTATTATTATTATCATTATTATTATTATTATCATTATTATTATTATTATTGTTATTATTATTATTATTATTATTATTATTATTATTATTATTATTTTAAAAAACCAATATATTTTAGAAGGATCTTGTTTAGATTACGAAAGGAATAAAATAGAACACATGCAAAATAAAACCTCCAACCAGCCAACAAGTTACACATTCTCCTTCACTACATCAAAAACAACAATCTGGCACGGTTTAAAACTATACCAGATCAAAACTAGCACGATTTTGAACTATTCCAAAATCGGGTGTTCTAAAATAGCCATTTTTATGGCAAGGTTTAAAAGTGTACCAGATTGGACCAAACAGGAACACTTCTGGCACACTTTAAAACTGTGCCAGAATTCGATATTTCTGGCACACTTTATAACTGTGCTAGATTGAGTACATTTTGGTACACTTTTGGTTTAGTTTTGAATTGTGACAAATTTTTGGATCAAAGAAAAAAATTAATTATAAATAATATTACCCAAAAAAATCAATAACATTTCCACTCTTTTTCGTACCTGTCTTTGATTAACAAAAAGTCAATAATAATATAAAACCAGTATGGCAAAAACGCAACAACACTAATACACATCCAGATAACAAGCCCATTAAAAATAAATAACTCAAATTCTATTAATTGAAAATTAGAATCAATACACATGAAATTCATCCCAATATATGAGGAAATTTGAATTTTATCTCAATTCATGTCAATACATATGAAATTCATCTCAAATTTCGCGGTCTTCTCTTCAAATAGCACTAACGTGCTTAACTCCTCATTTATCAAGCGGTGGTTTGTCTCTACATGCACAACCTTCGAACTTCCAATGAGTTCCAACCTATAAAACAAACATATAAAAAGAGTAATTAATTCTTATCATTTGACAAGATTGAAGGCCAACAATTTAATAGAGACTAATATATTTTCTTTCAATCACACAAGATCTGAAATCTAGTGCACAATTAAGTTAATTAGTAATAAGCCAATTAATATACTAACTAATTAATAATTACAATTGACATTAATTCCTTATACTAACGAATTAAACCAAAACAATTAAAATTACATCCAGAGTAAAACCGAGTATTCACACTGTGTAAGTATGGAAGGTTGCAAGGGTTTCCAGTTATTTATAGATTTTAGCATACTAACAACAAATTTTGGGGACAAATTATTTTTTAGCAACAATAACAATAATTTTAGAATACTAACAACTAAACTAATTAACTAATCTATTGAAAAAAAATTAACAACTAAAAATTTTAGCATACTGATCACATATATTGGGAAAAAAGTAACTAATCAGATTTACTGAAAAAAAGTAACCTAATCAAAGGAATGTGTTGCCATTGCACTACTTCATGGATAAAAGGAGGGTTGCGTGCTGCCGTTGCTCTGCTTCGGTAGGGGCTACATTTGGAGTGAGGGAGAAAAGAGAGGACTAGGACTATAGAGAATAGAGGACAGGGGCTGCCGCGGCTCTGCTTCGGCAGGGGACTGCCGCTACCCCTGTGTTTGCAAACAATGCTTCCAGTTACATAAATTCGTGGGGCGTTATAGGATACGACAACAATTGATCATTGATCAAAGAATGGGAGTGCTTCATATATCTTAATTGAAAATTTGGATAATATTAACGTTTAAGGAAATAAAAATGATTGAATGGGTAGTGCAAGAGGAGGCTAGCTCTATAGTTTACCAGTTAAGGAAGTTTTAGGTCATCAAAGAGAAGAAAAAATCCACAAAATCATACTATAGTAGCGCATTTATTATGCTCAACAGAATACTATAATTACTTTTCAACAGAAGCATTAATAAGAGGGAAGAATTTTCAATGTCATGATGATCATGTCCTCCAAATGTTCGACTATTTTTATTTTAAACCAGTTTATTAATAGATAATTTAAAATTTAAAACCTCATTCAACATCTATAAATAGCTGTAATACCTTACAAAAAATTGATGGAATAAATATATATATAGTTGAAGTCAATACCATCTAAATTTCAACTATTGTAGTAGCATTAATATCTACACTAAATCAAATATATGTTTAACTTGAACAATATAAGAATGATATATCCATTATTGGTAATATATTTTTGATATAATATGTTTAACATAAATGAGCATATAAATGTGTATTTATTCCATAGTAATTGTTTCCAACGTATATTTGAAGTATTGATCGTTTGCGTAATGATATAGTGCAATATATAACACCATTTCTTTCTCCCATACCTAATAGCAACATATATATGAAAATCATGAGAAATTAAAACTCTAAGTTTAGGTGATATCTCCTATTTTGAAGACTTACATGTATTAATGAAAAATTAAATGAAAGTCAATATGTTGTTGAAAACACATATGTTCACAAAAACTTTGCTACATTATTGCTCTCCATACATTGTTAAACTACGTGAGTTGTTCTGGTGTGTGTGTTATTTTTTATTTTTGCCAACAATGTTTTGCAACTTAAAAAGTGCCAAAATAAGATTTAATAATCATGTGATTAGAACAATAAAAGAGGTAGTAGAATGATGTGTCCATAATACTTAAGATAGAGCTCTGGCAAGTATACTAACAATGTAAACAGTCCAAGTCTCTATTTTGTATGCTAAATGTGTGAAAAAGGATAGAGTCCATGTTTTAGATTTTATCCAAGCTAATGTTGTTAATTTCCCATGGCTGGTATGGGGTGATTTTAACATAATGCTAAACTCAAAAGAATAAAGTTGGGGAAATCACATTTATCAAGGAGGTATGGGGTGATTTCAATATAGTCCTAAACTCAAAAGAAATAATTTAAGGAAATAGCATTGATTAAGGAGCTACTGCAGACTTCCATAACTGTATTTGTAATGCTAGTCTTATGGGTGTGGGATATCATGGTACAAGGTTTACTTGGGTTAACAAAAGAGGAGGTGATGGGAAATTTGGTTGAGACTTGACAGAATATTAGTCAATGTTGAATGGAATAATATGTTTGTGGAAGATAAGGTCTTACACTAGAATAAAAAAAAACTCAGACCATTCCCCTCTCTTAACGAAGGTTAGAACATCCTAAAGAATTTGGAATTAATGTGGTGTATCCCAAGTGTTCTAGAAATGAGTATAATGTTAAGTTTTTGGAGAACCGTGGTTAGGAAGAAACCATGAGTAGCAGTCGACTAGTCAAAAACAACTAAGATCTCATGAAAGTCCAAAGTAGCCAATTCAGTCAATCTCATCGAGTATGTCCTAATTCCAGTTCATTTTTGTTTATCAAGTGTGGTTTTTCTATAAAGATATTAGTATACAATGGACTGCACATCTATACTTGGTATTCTCTTTGTAGTCATTATCGGTATAATAGTGAAAGGCTACAAAGGTCGTGAATCCTATTTTATATATGTAGGAAATTTAGCTGATGAAATGTTAGGTATGAGGTTTAATGCAATATATATTCTCAAGAGCTAATGCAAGCGATGCATAGTTGCAGTTGGTTTTGATGTAAAATTTTCTCAGGTGTCGACAACTATCCATGATGACCTTATCGTAAATTACATTCAACATTTATATTTTTCCAAGAAATTGAGGTCATAGCGTTTATTGTGAACATATCTATTGCTTGGACAACAAATTCTACTAGAAATATTATTGCCTCCAATTTATCTATAAGGAGACAGCGTAGGGACAAAAATGTCACTACCAAACCTGTTATATGATCTACCGAATCCACCAAAATTATCATCATCACCATACACACGTACCCTCTTAGGGTCACTACCATTGTGGTACGAGGTCCTAAGTTTGAGGATTTCTTTAGTTCAACCCTCTTCATCTCAACCTGTGTGCCAGAAATATCGATCATATTTCCATCGACCACGATATTTTTACCAACTTACACATTTTCAAATGCAATATAGACATGATAAAGGGATTATCAATAGGATGAAAAACATTGGAATAAAACAGATCAGGGAAACTTATTGTCATGATCCCCCTTCGAGAATCGGAGGCATATTGGGAAAAGAATCTATGGGAATGGATAGATATATGTTCATTTATCCTTTTCTTTATTTTTTTTAATGTTGTATATATTGATTATATTGTATATGTATTTGTATGTAGGTGTACTATTAACCAACACTTCATGTTTCTGATAATCTTTATGGAATTAGTGTCCTACTCTATTGAGGTACAAGCGACCGGGAAAATTCTGCCTTATTCATCCGTTGAGAATCCTTAACTATCTATTTTTTGACTAGTGGTTTCCTAAATTGAATTCAACTCCTAAGATAACGGATCATAAACATTCGATTTTCCTTACGAAGGCAGTGTGTCCCTTACCATTTCTCTTACTATATTCATCAATTGTTTATGTTTCGATTTCATCCATTGAGAATCCTCAATTGTCTATGTTTTGACCTGTGGTTTCCTAAATTGAATTCAACTCCTAAGATAACGGATCATAAACATTCGGTTTTACTTACGAAGGCAAGGTGCTCCCTTTCCATTTCTCTCATTATCCATTGAGAATCCTCAAATGTCTAAGTTTCTACCATTGGTTTCCTAAATTGACACCAACTCCTAAGATAACGGATCAGAAACGTTCGATTTTCCTTACAAAGGTTACGTGCCCCCTTACCATTTCTCTCATTATATTCGTCAGATGTGTAAGTTTCGACGAGTGGTTTCTTAAATTAAATTCAAATCCTAAGATTATGGATCATAAACATATTATTTTCCTTACGAAGGCATCGTGAACCCTTACCATTTACCTCATTATATTCGACACCAAAAACCATGTAAGTTGTACAATTTATCTTCTAAACATGCAATCTTACCAAAATTGTTTGTGATTTTTGGAATGGAATGTTAATAGAACCTTAAAATAGTTCAGAGACCTGTGTTGCAGTGGCATCAATCATATGTGAAGATAGTGAACACCTTCCCCAATATAAATGAAGTTATATATATTGAATAAAAAGTCAATATGCAGAATCTGATTATCACCAAAATTGAACACACGATTATCAGTTTAAATAACTCTTTATTCGATAATCCCTAAACTTACCACATGTCTTAAAACCCATGTGACAATGTCAAATAAACTCCACATACTTATCAACCAAAATCTCTCAATACACATTCAAATAACAATGATTCTCGACATACAACTTCCTTTACCCCAACTTTATAGGTTTCGCCATATATCTTTAACATTATATTGTATATGTTTTTATACGTATTTCCTATATGAATTAACATTATATTATGCATCTTTAAAAACTTAATATTTGGAATACATGACACAGTCCAACGACATTGGGTGTGAAATTTTAATTCTAGGTCTAATTTAAATACCATTCATACTACAGTTACTTATATTTCATAAAACAAATTATACTGTTAGATTCACATCCTCTAGTACATTTTTTCCAAGATATCTTAAGTTGATTAAGTTAAAATAATCCCAAATAAATAATCTATATTAGATTCTTCTAGTTCGTACTGCTAATACAATTGCTCCTAGGCCATATATAGCAACAGAGGATCTAGTTTCCACATTTGCGATTTTCTAAGCAGCACCTACCCCTATAAATGCAACTTGTATTTAGTGACGTGTTATATTGTTTAAAATGCATTAACATAATAAAATATGTTATAAATTCTTTAGAAAATATCATTTTCGCCTTTAAAGGGAAATGTCACATTACCTTCTTAGGAACCCTACAATACTTTTTATTTTCATTAGTATTATGAATTTCTACCTTGTCCTCGTTTAGAGAAGTAAACTTGTAGCGTAAAGAACCACATTTTATACATTGATTAGATTTTTCATGCTCTTTCCAAAATAACATACAGTTGTTAATGTGTTACTTAAGTTTTTCAACCAAGAAAACACAAATCACAACATGAATCTAGGATTCACCCAAAGAACATAAAGAGATACCACCAAATTTTCCAAAATTAGACATGCATAAACATTATGTACAATACATACTTTTGTATTTCCAAGCTATTAAAAAATGGGACAATTCAAGAGCTCTCTCCACGGTCGTAGCGAGACCTCTTGAATGGGTATATGGTTTTTCTACATGTGTAACAAATTCATTATCAACATTCAATTTGTACCAAAAACTCATATATTAAAAAAACACAATAAATATTTAAAAATGTATTTATAAAACCCTAAAATGAAAAACACGAATCAAATCACGGATAAACTCTTGAATCAAATCTGGTACCTTTTGAAGAATACTTTGAACCCTAACTTTGGCAGATTGCGAATACCTTTGATGAAAATATCGCGAACACCAATCGTTATCCACATCAAAAGAGAGGCATCTGGTTAGGTTGTCTTTTTAAAGACTTAGGTTAAAAAATACATATTCTTTTAAAAAATACCTGAGCGGGATGAGTGGAGAGAGAGAAAGAGATGAGCGGAGAAAGATAGCTGATCGACAAGAGCTGCGTGAAGAGAGAGAGAGAGAGCGGACCGGAGAGTTGTGCACACACACACACACACACACACACACACACATATATATATATATATATATATATATATATATATATAGAGAGAGAGAGAGAGAGAGAGAGAGAGAGAGAGAGAGAGTTGAGCGGAGAGATGTCAAAGTAGAGAAATGGATACCAAAGTGAGTATAGTGAATATTTTTAGGGTGTTTATATTTTAGTCAAGTTTACTTAATTTTGGCATTGTTTTAAAGTGTGCCAGATTGTCACTAAATCGTGCCAGAATTTGGCACGGTTTTAAACTGTGCCAAAATTTTAATATTAGGGTGTGTCTAATCGTTATTTTTGGTGCAGTTATTATCCTGTACATTCTTCTCAGCTGGGTTGACTGTCACCACAGAAGCTTTAGGTGCTATTGAATATTCCCCCGTGCCTTATTCATCCTCTATCTCTTCATCAATAATAGGGGGAGTGCCAAGGTTGTTCTACTGAAAGAGTTTAAAATCTTCAGTAGTGCCGACCTGATTCAAGGACAAGGTCCAACCCTCGTTAAAAGCAATCTTCTTCATACATTTGATATGAAGGGCAGCAACAGCAGCAGCAGCATCAAAAGCCTTATTTGGGCCTTCATCTCTTGAGACTTTTTCTTTTCTTTAGCAAGATCTAAGGTCGATTCAGTAGTAGATTTCTCGATGTCCTCCCTTTCTGCTCGGCATCATTCAAAAGACCTTTCCACTTATCCTTGTCTATTTTATGAGCTTCCTAAGTGTCATATAGAGACGTCCTTAAGACTTTGAAGGCTTCTTCAACATCAGTGGATGACTCGCCCAGCTGGTTATCCCTCATTAACAATTGGTCATAATCAACCAGAAAGTGAAAATAATGCGAACACATGGCGATTAGAAGATATTATTAAGGAAAATAAAAATAAAATGGAGACAAGATTACGTAAATGAATTACCAAAGCTAAATTTTGGTTAGCTCTCTCAAGAATTCTGACCCTAGTCATAGGGGCAGCTACCGACCAATCTGCTTGTAGGATCCCAATATGGATTAAGCCCCTCGGTAGTCCAAGGTTCACAGGGACAAAGACAGAGGTTGGATCAGCCTAGGATTTCTGCACTAATTCCTACTAAGCTGGAGGACCCCTTCTCAACCTCCTGAATTGGGAATCTTTGGCCTATAGCTCTTTAGTACCAACTACCACGGGTCTTTTAGACCCTTCACCAGTAATGGTTTTCCTCTTCTCGACGGAGGGAGATATGGATCTAATCATCAAGTTGGGAATCTTCCTTTTTCCCATTTATATTGAAGATAGAATTATGGTAGGGACAGTGGTAAGATCTAAGGAATCAAATGAGGAGGAAGTTCATCCACAAGAAAAATCTCCTTTTAAAAAATATTCAGAAGAGCAATAGAAGAGACATAATCTTCTAAGTCTATGGGGGAATGGGGAATGCCTTCATTATGCCGGGAAATAAATGAAGTAATTGAACTCTTGAAATCCAGCAAAACAAATTTCGACCTAGGATAAGCTTTCCCCATTCTTTATTGAATCGAACAAATGAGTATCGGATTGTCAAAATTCACTTTAGAGTCATGAGGGCAGTCTTTTTTCCTTCTCTCTATAAAAGATACAAACACAATATGGGGACACCCCATTCTAAGACCCCCCTAAGAACTTCTTTAGGTCCATAACACTCACTCATTCACTGCAAACCCTACGTCATACCCTGGGTACCGATCTAGACTTTGGTTAAATTTTTCTCCTGAGAGAAAGCTCAATAATTCTTCTAAGGGCTCTGAATCCCCATTCCAATAGTCCTCGCCATGTGCTAATCGACCTTACGATTCAAACGATGTCCATTTTACTATCAAAAATTGATCTGAAGGCCACCGAGCGCTCTCGGGCCCTATTTTGACACCAATTAACTTCCTCGACTGGGAGGAATTTAATGAATCTTTGAAAAGATTTTAATATCCTTTCCAATGATCTACCCCATGAATAAATCGACCTTACGGTTCAGATGAACGTTCTGTTTTATCCCAAAAATTGATCTAGAGGCAACCAGGTACTCCCAGCTCCGTTTGACTCATGTCAACTCTTCAGATCAAATGAAGAAGAATGAATCTTTGTAGGGCTCTGAAAACCATTTCCAATGATTTGCCCCGTGTATGAATCAACCTTACGGTATAGACAAGCAACCCATTTTACTATGAAGAGTCACTAGGTGCTTTCGGGGCCCGTTTGACCTAGGTCAATTCTCCAAAATGGACAAAGCTGAATGAAATCTTAAAGGGCACTGAATAACATTTCCAATGGTCTGTCTCATGCATGAATCAACCTTATATTTCAGACAAACAATCCATTTTCCTTTGGGAATGTCTAGTGACCAATGGTCGCTTCTAGGCCCCGTTTGACTTTGATCAACTCTCAAATCCGGGAGAGGATCAATAGATTATTAAAGGGATTTGAATATATTTTCCAATGACTTATCCCATGCGTAATTTTGACTTATGATTTTCATTTTACGGCCGTTTTAAAAAAAATCTGCCTCAGACTGCCAATTAGCAACCCCAAAATCGTTCCTATCAATAGTGTGTCTAGGGTTCTATGCTGATAGACAAGTATAGGACCATGCCTTTCGGCACCCCCTTGGCCCTATAAATAGATTCCATTATTTTCATAGTCTTTTGAGTGAATTTCCACCCACCTCCTCAAACCACCATCACCTAATCTTAAGATCATCACATCTACAATCAAGATCTACTTCAATGTCACACCTCGTGTAATTTTGGCATCGACCGCCACCAAAACTAAGTCGGGCGCGAGTAAATAAATACGATACTTAGCATGAGACATATATGAGACATGAATAAATCAATCCACAAGATAAGTAATTGAATCAATCCCAAATTATAATAACACCTGAACGATGAAAGATCCATCACATGCTAAAACTTCGAATAAATCCAATCTCCAAAAATAATTTCATTAAAATCTGAATAAACTCAAACTGAATCCATAATGAAATATCTGAATAAAACCCATACAACTTTGGAACCGAATGGCACAACAAACCATAAACTAAGTCTCAATGTAAAAACGAAGGAAAAGAATCTAAACTAAACTAAAACCCAAAAAATAAATAAGTCCAGCTGCACCTTAAAGAAAATCTCCAAATAACCTATGCAACTTCTCCAAACTTATTCCTGGAAATGTTAGTTAACGCACAAGGTCAGAGACCCGAGCATGAATACACACTACTCCCCTCAAATAAGATTCTTGAATCCAGACAGTAGCATTATACATAATAAATATCACAATAGAATTTTTTAATTATGAGTATAATTAAACGCGGCAAGATAAATTACTAACCACCCCCAAGGTTCTGATTAAAAACACACCAATATACTTTAATTATCCCAAAGCCCCCAAAGCGTTAATTTTATTAAATTAACCCAATTTTATTATTGTTCTCACTTTTTATTATGGCGGTCCTCCCGCCCCGGGTGGTAATCCACCAAAGTGTCACACTTCCCCTTGTCAATAGTCAGCCGAATTCGTTTAAACTGTCCATCCCCCTCAATATGATAAGGTTCCACACACGACACGACATAAATCTCCCAAGCTGACTTGTTTAAACAGTAGATCACTGACACATTATGTCGCGACCAATTTTAATACCCATCTTTTATCTTAGTTATTAATTCTCATTTTCTCAATTTCATAATTAACAAATTATCCCACCCTTTTAATCGATGTGAGATCCTGAAAATATCCCTTAGTCCCATACCTACGGGTCCCAAAAGTACATATACATCCTAGTCTCATGCCTAGGCTAATGCGATGATAAATAAAACCTAAAAATCAGCCCACCCCCAGAATATAAAATCCCCACGAATTTACACTAACTAGTCACATACCTAGCAAGCATAAATTATAACCAATGCCTACCCACTAGTTCTATACCTAGTAAGCATCCTATATTCAAGGTGAGCAATATACTACCCAAAATCCCCTCTTCCCCGCGATGGCAAAAGTGAATAATAATTCACATAATACACAATTCATAAGAATAACATAGCACGTAACTCTAAAAGTCCCAATCCAATTTAATTCAATTAATAACACCGTCGTCGTTTTCAACATAATTATTTACGTTCAAAAATGTTAAATTTATTAACATGCAACAATATTCAATACGTCATAATCGTTCTATTTTATAAGTCATCTATTTTTTATAAGTGTGAGCGCGTCCCATTAACCATAAGAATAACCCCCATAAAATTCTACATGAGAACCTACACCCAAACCATAAAAATTCCAAAATCTAACCTACGCACCCAAGGGTTTCGAAGATTAAATCCTATTTAAAATTTTCATAAAAACAGTCCCAAAATTTAGTGGCCACTTTATCTATTTAAGTTACTAATTGATTTTAATCAAAAAAACATTATTGAGAGTTTAGGCGACATTTAAAACACATAATACTAAAGGAAAGGAATAGATTATTCATGCCTGGAATATGTTTGATAAATATCTGGTTGGGCTTTTCTTAAGAAAACACCAACGGAGTCTTTAATTCTTGAGTTAAAAATTATTTAAAGTTGGGGCTAGGGGTTGAAGATGAGAGAAAATATGTTTAGAGAACCTTACTGGAGAAAAGTCCGAGGAAAAAGTGTTTTAAAAATCCCAGCCCCATATCAGTTTGGTATTTAAAGGGTTTAAGAGTTAGAATACAATTAGGACTCTAATTAACCCACCGCCTCACCTATCGTTCAAACGACTGATACCTGTCGTTCAAACGAGATGCGATATCGTTCGAACGACATACGCATTTAGTACTTTACTTCATTATTTTCTCCTTTAGTACTTTACTTCATTACATCACACGTCTCAATTTCAAACTTTTCATTATTAATATTCGCACATATTTTATTTTCATAGAAAAACCCAAAAACAAGAAAAAGAATGTTCACTTTTAAATTTCAAATGGGAATTTCTCATCACACTTTCTCACAATGAAACACCTTTTTCTACACACACACATATAATAAAGTCCCCGTTCGGATTTATGGTCTAAGGCCCACCTCGTATTATCTTCGAACTACGTGGACTTTGATGCCCTCATGGGCTATGTAGGTGCCTTGGGTAAATCCTTATACTCAAGTCCTCCTACATACTTTTGTTACTTTATTCTCGTCATATATACATGATATATATATATATATATTCTTGCCTGCTTGTGTCTTATACAATATACGTAATCGTTCCTCTATAACGACTTGTGAATCGGCAAACACTTATATTATATTTTTTATTATTATTTTAGGAACAGTCTTAAGGACGACCTCGCTTCGACTTTATCCATGATGCGAATCGAGCGATTCCATCCTCTATTTATATTTATGAACATAAACACACACATCACGGAAATTTGCAGGAGAAGATTAACACAAGCCCATGACAGACAGAAAGGGTGGGATGGGTGCCTAACACCTTTCCATTCCATAACTTAGTCCTCGGACCCTTTAACTACTTGGTTTTGTAAGAACAAATTTCTAATCGAGTCAATTTGTTTGTAATTTTCTTAGTTCAGAAAAAATAAATTGAGTCTAGACTTGTAATTAATTCGAGAATAATTTGAAGTCTACAAAGATTCAAGAATGAAGGATTCGTAGTTTAAATCCATGAAGAAGAAATTAAGTCAAGTTGCATTATAATGATTGGGTTGTTCTAAGGTCACTCAAGTATGAATAATAAAAGGAATTTATGTGATTTAGAATTTTGTTTAAATATTGGATGAATTAATTGGTTTTAATTTATGGGAATTAAAATTAAAGTTTTCAAAACGCATTTTAATTATATATGAGCTAAAATAGTTTATCAAATATTCGGGGATTGGATTTAATGAAAAATCAATGTTGTTCAAACGACACCATAACTCGTTCTAACGACAAAGAATTATGTCGCTCGAACGAGAGCACCGCCTCGAATTTTGTGTTTCAGTTTTCTTGGACTGTGTTTTGCTCAGTTATAAATATAACATTACATAGGCATTTTTCACAGAGATGAACAGTTCTAAAAATTCCCATTCTGTTTAGTTTCATTCAAATTTTATTTAAGATCAAATTATATTATTCCAAGGTTTGTGATCTAGAACGCATTCATTAGAAGACTATTGATGACTGAGCTCATTGGGAGTGCTTGAGGGTATTCCTTGCTAAAGATTGGATTGCGGTCTTTGAGGTTCCCTGCGTGTGAATCTTTACTGAAAATAGAACTGCGAGTTCTTGAGAAGTAGTTGCGATTGTTCCTTTGCTGACGATGACGAACCGACACTTGCGGGTATTTCATATGTCACTTGTATTTTCACTGCAATCTTTGTAAATCGACTTTTACAAATTATAGTGGAAATAAAAAGGTTTTTTCCCTTTCGAAATTTTTTTCTTGAAATTGTTTCTTTTTTCCGCATGCTTTATTTGTTCAATGGATTAAATTGTTTAGATGGATGTTTAGGGTTTAAAGAAGATAAAATTGGAAGCAACTGAATTTTAATTGAAAATTTGATTTTATCTAAAGCACTTGTTAAAGTGCCTCTTCAAATTAGTATAGAGCTTGTTGCATTATTTTATTATTTTTGTGATCCTGTGACTTTAGGTATGGATTTTGGTAATTTTGATGATTTTAGAACTCACGTGTTTGAAACTTCTAATTTGAAATCTCACATGAAGTCAACTCTTAAATTTTTTGTTAAAAAGGATAATTGTGATAAGTGTCTTTGCTGCGAACGGTTTGTCCATAAGTTAGATGAGTTCCACACTAAACTTAGGGAGAATTTTAATAAATCGTTAAATCGTGTTTCTACCCTTAGTGAGAGTGACACTGAACAAGAAAATTTTTATGCTAGTAAGAGAGAACTTCCCACCCTTGTGGCAAATCATGTAAGTGATGACGACATACTTTTACATGATTTTTTCGCAGTCACAGGTGGTGATACCCTAGAAAGTGAGGGTGAGGTGAGTGATGTTGAGAGTGAGGATAAGAGAGACTTGCAAACTGCCTTTAATGAGTTATATAAAGAAACTTTGAAAGCTAATAAGGAAAATTTGAAGTTAGAAGCGAAATTGGAAGAACGTGTCATTGAAAATGATATTTCCAATTCTTTAATTGAGGAACTTAGGGCACGTGAGAAGAAAATTCGAGATAAGCTAGAATATGTCGAGGGTGAGAAAGATAGTCTTTGAGGGTTGATGGAGGCTATGAAAAAGGAACTAATTGAGTTTGAGAATTTTATGTGTTTACTTGATTTGAGGGTAGATGAGCTTGAGGAGAGATTGAGAGATTCGAGTAAGGTTAAATTTGATTGGGAAGCTAGGTCCGAGAAGTTAGACAAAATATTAGGAACCATCCAAATCAAGGATAATAGATGTGGTATTGGCTTCGATAAACATGTTCCACCCATTCCTAAAGACAATACTAAGATAGCTAGAGTTCCACCCACGGTTGTTAGGAGAGAGACACCGAGGAACATTAGATATAATGATTCCATAGAAAACACTCCCCACCGTATCTACACTTGCACTCATTGTGGCAGGATAGGTCATCTTAGGCATTTTTGCTACTATCTTAAGCACATTCCTACAAAGTCAAAGAATCTGGACATTCCTATTTCAAAATCCCCCACTCGTCGTTTCACACCCACTTAGGTTAGAAAATCATATTTAGAGGCGTTAGGGATTAGACTTGGTAATACATGTGTCATTTCATGTGGATCTCCACATGTCTCATCTTTTGACTGAGCGTGTTCGTCAGTTTATCAACTCTAGTGTTTTTGCGATATATTCTCTCTCTAGAGTTATGACGTTTATTCAATTGTCATTTCGAGTCTATGTAAAAATACAAAAAGATTTTATTGAGTAAAAAAAAATTGAAAAACTCAAAAAGATTTTTACCTTTTGAGTCGCGAATCTTCATATTTAATATGTCTTGTTGGTGCGCTTTGACCCCCATCACTTTATTACCCATGTGGATAGGGCATTTAGTCATAATTATTAATGCGTTAAATGATCTTAATTATTATCATAATGGAGTTGTCTCGAAATTGATATGCATTTGGATTCTGCTTTGTATATATGCCATTCATGCACGACCTTTTATGAATGCTTGACATCACATGAATATTTAAGTTTGGTGAGACGTTCTTATCTCAAATTTGTCATCTTTGCTAAAGTATTCTTAGGAAGAGGTGTGCATGTAAGAAACGTTTACCATAAGGAGTTAAAATGCAAAAAAAATGGTGACTGATTACAGGTTAGGGCTGGGAGAGTGTAAAATTGACTCGTCATGATTTCCACCGTGTAAAAAGAGCCCCGAAAAAATTAAATGACAATAAAAAGATAAATATGAAAAAAATTATGCCATTTATTTTAGATCACCTCAAAAGTAAAATAAGTGTGTATTATTTATGAGGGTGTGCGGATGGAAAGTAAAAATGGGTTTGCACCACGGATCCTAGTGAAGAAACATTGCATCATGACGCTATTGTTTGTAGAATCGTCAAAATTCTGGATTTGTGTGTATGTTGTTTGTTTAGTTCGTTAAGTTCATCTATTACTTGTCAAACATGGCTATAACAATTAGAGCATCTTGAATGTTTTGGTGTATTAGGATTGTGACTCATTTGTCATAATACACGCCCATACACTTCATATCCATGTTTGAGCACATTGACTACATGTTGGCATGAATTTCACAAAAAAATTAATTTAGTTTGTTTTATTGGTACTTTTACAGTAAATTTTTTAGTGAAAACTTTTGGGTTTACTTTTGTGACACCATTCAAATGATGTTGTGACACCCCACCCAATTAAACCTTGGGTGATCAAGCCTTAATTTAATTTAAACAGGTTTCTTTAATGGCTCATTCTTAGCATCACTGTCGGAAACTTTTTAAGTTACTAACCACCTAAGGGAAATTGAGCGATTGCCAAATTTTATCTTTCTTAAGCAAACAAATAATCCATACAAGAACATTACAAGTCTAGTGATAAAAACAGTTGCATAAATAACTGAATGCATGTACGATCTTGCCGAAAACCACGGCCAATAAATGACATCTCAAAATCCAAAATCAGAATAACTGTAAAAGTAAATATAGGACAACATGTCCCAACTAAGAATACTAAAATTGAGATCCTGCACTAGAACTGAAAAAGAGGAAACGTCTAAACAATCACTGCAACATCCACACGTGCTGCAGCTCCCAAATCCCTGGAATGAAATCATGTTGGGTGTCCCTGTGGCTGGGCACCTAAAAGGTTTTTAAAAGATTTTACATAGCAAGAGTTAGTACTCAAAACATTTGAAAATATTTTGCAAGAAGTTATCACAATTGAGTTATTGATTACACATATTAAAGTTTCGCACAACTCCCTTGAACTTCCTCACCTCTCTTCTATAGTATATGTCTAACGAGGACACTTAGTTCACCTAGTTAAACTACCCATAAGCGTAGGTAACTTATTTATTGCTTGTTATCCTTATTCTTATAATAATTACATCACGCTATAAATTATTACTAAGATATTTACAATTCATTCCATTATCTACTATTCTCAATATGTAGATTATGCACATAGAATACATTTTATCACACAATCATGTACTTAACATCAGTTATCACTAACATATCCTTTTACCACACATAAAGGACTCTTGGTTCGGAATGATTCATCGACCCCAAGCAAGAGTTGGTTCGGAATGATCCATCGACCCCAACCATTTAAAAATATGAATATATACACATATTCTGGTTCGGGACTCTTTCATCGCGACACCAGTTTAAAGTTTGGTTCGGCATTTTTCATCGACCCCAAACATATAATAACCTTATGTTAGTTCGGAATATCACATCGACCCTAACATAATTAATTTAGGTAAAATTCTCTTAACCCAAACTTTTATATAATTTAGTAGGTACGCATCTGACCTATTAAATCATGCCCGTACGAAATATATTTTACTTATATTCATCGTACTCATTAATTTACAATTTATTTCACTATTGTATTTATTTGAGTGTTCACGCAACTCTAAGGGCCCTGGTTACCCCTCCCTTAATTCAGTAGTTAAGTTAACTTTAACCTACTGGTATTTTTCCCGGAATTTACTCTCACTCTTTCCGTAGCTAAATTCTCTCAATCCCAACATACGGCTAAATCGATCTTTCTCTCGTCGGTCCATTTCTCCAAAATTCCCAATCAATTATTTATGAAGAAATCTCACGGTACACCTACTGGCATTTATGAAGTCTCCTCATAGGTAAAATATCATCACTAAGGTTCCCATTAAGCGATGGTAATTAAAAGGAAATTTACTTACAAAATTCTCTAGAGTCCAGGCAGGGTCGATCGATCGAGGGGATGAGGTCGCTCAATCGACTGCTCGATCGATCGACATTCAAGGGTCGATCGATCGATCAAGCAGTGACAGACCCAGTTCGTCTTCTTCATGCGGGTTTCACCATTTTTATCTATCTATCTATCTATCTATCTATCTATCTATCTATCTATCTATCTATCTATCTATCTATCTATCTATCTATCTATCTATCTATCTATCTATCTATCATTCATTCATTCATGATAGTCCACCATATTTACAACCAACAATTTCTAATCATTCCTACATGTTCTGGGATGATTACTAACGATTTACAACAACAAAATCATCATAAATCTTGGCCAAATTAACTAAAAATCTTACTAATATTCAAGAACCCTAAAAAAATACATTCTTTACACCTTTAATCATAATTCCAGATTTTTAGTTTGATTCAATCATCTAGTTTTCTATGATATCAGAATATTTGGAGATCCAAAAACGTTCTACATGCAATTCCTACTAATCATGGATCATAATCAATTATTTTTCTCCCAAAAATATCATAAAAACCATGTTCTTCATAAAGCTTAAATATGGGTATTATAACTCAATTTATTTTGAAAATAACCACTTGCCTTATGATTTGTAGGGTCTGATTTCATGGTTGTTGATGATGGTTGATGATTTTGATCCTTCAGTCCTACTTCCCAATAATTTGTGGTGAATTCTCTTTAGAGTTACCCCTCCTCCCTTCTTTTGCCTTAGGAAATTGTCTCTCTCACTTCTCTAATGGCTATGGTGTATTTTCTATCTTTCTAACCCTAGCCTCAACTCTTATAATCTGATTTAGGGTTTCAAAATTCGTAGGTCTACTTACCCATAAATGTAAAGAGACCAAAATGCCCTCGAATGGTCCCGGTTTAGCCCGAAAATGACCCGACACTCAACTAGTATCCCCGGGTATACTATTTGGACTAATGCGACCCTTTCGGAATCATTTATGGACTCTAAATTACCATTTGAGTCTTTTAAAATATTTTTCTCATCTCATCTTCAATTTTCTCTATGCGCGACACTCGGTTGAGATAACTCAGGTACGTCCATAAAATCGCTAGACTGCACATATCAACATTCAAAATTTACTATTCTTATTGAGTAAATTTTTTATCGTTATATTAATCTTTATTAACATTATATCACATTAAATTACTCTTCTCACATAATTTTAAAAGAACGTATCACATTAAATTACTCTACTCACGTAATTTAAATAAAACGTATTTTATCATATTAAATTACTCTACTCATGTAATTTAAATAAAACGTATTTTATCATATTAAATTACTATACTCACGTAATTTAAATAAAACGTATTTTCCTAATTAAGCAGAATTACGGGGTATTACAGATGTCTCATCTCGTTCGAATCATACTTGATCTCGCGTGAAGTAAGTCGTTCAAACGACATGCGCTTTCGTTGGAATGATACTGATTTAGTTCAAACGACACTAGGGATATTATAAAATCTCGTTTAAGTCAACTCAATTCGTTTGTTCTAACTCAAAAACATCCCCTTTTGCTGCCTATGTTCTACTGACCTTCATTATTCTTCTCTCGACTTCATTTCTACACCAAATCACGAGGATTCAACCGTTTTTTCGTCCCAAAATCGTTCCTTTAGAAGATTCGTGTTCTCAGATTTTTGGGTTGAGGTATTTTCCATGTTCTGAGCTGGTGAGGTTTGTTTTTGGTGGTACTGTTGTTGATTTCAAATTCAAATTAAAATGTACTTAAAATCTCGAACAATACTCGATTTTGCTCATCTTATTCACTGATTTGTTGTATTATTCTTATCTGTTTTGGTTTGAAATCAAAAACTGTCTGCTGGTTTTTGAAAAATTGGATTTTTTTGGATTAAATCTCATAGACACCATTTTATTGTTTTTTGATAATTTTTTTTTCATTATAATTCTAAAAATGAGGTGTGCATGATTTTTTTCAAAGAAATTCATATTTTTCGGATGCCAACAAGTACCTCTCCAGTATGGTTTAGTTTTTCCCACACTTGTGTTAGGGTATTCTTCTGCTGATTGGGTTTATTGTTGTTTGCTGGTTGGTTGTATTTGGTTTATCCGGTGGTTCAGTTAGATATGTACGAAGATAGGCTCATAAGCATCAGTTTTTTGTCTGTTTTCCCTATCCTACTCTACACTTGCTTTACCTGCTTATTTTACATGCCTCCTCACGTAAGGGTACTACTTATGGTAGGATAGATGAGCCATCCACCTCATCACGCGCTCAGATAGCTAGGAGTAATAGACCCCCTTTCTCTCCAGTGCGTTGGCACAATGTATTTGAGTATGATCACTATTGTCATCTTGGTTTTCACATTCACGCCATCGTTAGGGAGAAAGTCTTTTGTGTATCTTAGTTTACTATTTTAACTATTCCCTTTTGGATGTATAGTAGGGGTTGGGATATATTATTTGATGCACAAGGTATGGTATACCCTGATATTGTTCGTGAGTTCTACTATAGAGCTATACATACTTCTGTTGGTATCCAGTCATTTGTTAAGGTTGTTCATTTGTTTGTCACTGTTGATCTCATTTCTGAGACGCTTCAGTTGCCTCGAGTCCCTGATGCGATTTTTTCTAGGTGTTCTGAGGATTTTCCTTCTTCTGGGGATATTATTGGGCATTTCTTTTGGGAGATTCCTCAGATAAGGAGTAATATGTATCACCAGCAGTTTCATATAGAATTTAGGATCTTTAATCGATTTGTTCCTTCATCTATCTATCCTCGAGTCAATCACACTCAGACTGGCTTTAACATTGTTTATTTCATGTACCCAGTGTGTCAGGGGCGGGACATTGATTTACCGTCTCTTTTATTTTGAGTGATGTCCTCTGTTACCATTATTGGTACCACTCCTATATGCCTCACTATTCCTTATGGACTCCTGGTATCTCATATATGCACCACTGTTGGATTTCCTGGTTTAGAGGATGATATCTGCATTTCTATTCCTTCCTTAATTGATCGTAGTACCTTGGCTCGATCTGAGAGTCATCTTCCATCTGATGTGAGAGAAAGACCTCCACCTAGTGACACATCATTTTCTGGAGAGCCATCTAGTCCTTCTGAGCCTTTTTTTATACCCTCTTTATCTCATCCTTTTAGATCTAGACGACCCACTGCGAAGGAGTTTGTTTCACTCTAGGCACAAGTGGCATCACAGTCCCAGATGTACGATGTTATGATTGAACAATTTGATGCAGAGGCTGAGGCTAGGGATCGAAGATGACTGCCTTCTTTCATGAGATGAGATGGAGGAAGATGAGCAGAGGAGCTGGATCATCAGGATTGGGCAACATTGGTGATATAGATGATGATGATGATGATGATGATGATGATGATGATACATGTTGATATTTTTTTTGGGACAATGTATTTGAGACTCTTCATGTATTGTGATATTTATCTTTATAAGATGTACTCATGCTCTCTTGATAATAAATTTTATTTATGTGACTAGGATATATATATATATATTGTTATGCAGTTATGATATTCATGATTCTGATATTTACTTATTGTTGTTTTCGCATATTCACTGTCACATTTTATCATGCTTGTCATTTATACCCAATTCTACTTACTATTTTTATCTGTCCCGTGATTTGTTTATTCCAGGCAAAAAGGGGAAGAGATATGTTATGTAGGAGGAGTTTAATTAAAATTTGGAGTTTTATTTAAATTTAGTGATTAATGGTTTTTCTATTCCTCCATATTTCACTTGGGTATATTTGTCCGTGTCTCATGTGTGTAGGTACTTGTTTAGAGATTCAGATATTCATTGCTACATCACATTTAGAGACAGATTTAGACTCAGATGCTACTTCATAATTTATTCATGTCCGGTATTTTTCATATTTTGGTTTCTGGGATTGGATATTTCAGTTCATCTAGCATTTTTATTTTTGTTTTGCCCGAAATAGCCAGAGGAGGAGATTTGTAAGAAAAAAATTCTAATCGAGTCAATTTGTTTGTAATTAGCTTAATTCCAGACAAAATAAATTGAGTCTAGACAGGTAATTAATTTGAGAATAATTTGAAGTCTACAATGATTCAAGAATAAAGGATTTGCAATTTAAAGCCATGAATAAGAAATTAAGTCAAGTTGCATTATCATGATTGGTTTTTTCTAAGGTCACTCAGGTATGAATAATCAAAGAAATTTATGTGATTTAGAATTTTGTTTAAATATTGGATGAATTAAAATGTTTTTAATTTATAGGAATTAAAATTAAAGTTTTGAAAACGCATTTTAATTAAATCTGAGCTAAAATAGTTTATCAAATATTCGGGGATTGGATTTAAATGAAAAACCACTGTCGTTCAAGCGCCACCATAACTCGTTCTAACGACAAAGCATGTTGTTCAAACGACAACGTATGTCACTCGAACGAGAGCAACACCTCGAATTTTGTGTTTCAGTTTTCTTGGACTCATTTTTTCTCAGTTTTAAATATAACATTGTATAGACGTTTTTCAGAGAGATGAACAGTTTAAAAAATTCCCATTCTATTTAAGTTTCATCCAAAGTTTATTCAAGATCAAATAACATTATTCAAAGGTTTGTGATCTTGAACACATTCTCTAGAAGACAATTGTTGATTGTGGTCATTAGGAGTGCTTGAGGGTATTTATTGCTAAAGATTGGACTGCGATCTTTGAGGTTCGCCGCGTGTGGATATTTGCTAAAAACATAATTATGAGTTCTTGAGGAGTAGCTGCGGTTGTTTCTTTGCTGATGACGACGAACTGACACCTGCTGGTATTTCGTATGTCACTTGTATTTTCACTATAATCTGTGTAAACCGACTTTTACAAACTATAGTGGAAATAAAAAGATTTTTTCCCTTTGGGGTTTATTCCTAAAATTATTTCTTTTTCCCGCATGATTTATTTGTTCAATGGATTAAATTGTTTAGATGCATGTTTAGGGTTTAAAGAAGATAAAATTGGAAGCAACTGGATTTTAATTAAAAATTGGTTTTACCTAAAGAACTTGTTAAAGGGCCTCTTCAGGTTTCACAAGCATCAGTATTGCCCTTGATGTCGTTCTCTCGAGACGACAAAATTTCTTTTGCCTATTTTGTGCAAAATAGTCTAGCGAATCTATCTCTATATATCAGCGCACATCGAAGACGTTCGAGCACCTTGATAAAGGATGCAGTCTTGTGAGCATGCCAAAAAAGGGTAAGGAATGAGGGATCCACCTCAGGAGACAAAATTTCCTCCCGAGCCCCCTGGAGACACGACCCCCTCGGGATGGCCATAGTAGCAACTCTGCTGGGGTCTATTATAAGAGGACTAAACTCTATTTTTGCATGGACATTATTATTTTTTGCATATGTGCGTATGCACCTACCTGTATATTCCCTTTTCTCCCCTATTTATATATTTATATATATCTCTTTCATGTATATATCATTTTACACTCACTCATACACTTCACACACTTTTATATACACTTTAAGTACACTTCACACACTTACACTTAGCTTCACTTTTACTCACATGCTTCACACACCACTCAGAATATCTATGCTTAGGCTTCACTAGCACACACCCACACTTCTTACACTTGTATATATTCTCACTTACACATGCCACACACCACTTGTAGTTGATGCATGCATAGGTTCACTACCACACACACTCACTTCTATATACTCACATGTATCCATGATTAGAATAGTTTCCATGCTAGATTTACTTGTATATGCTCCCCCATTTGAATAGTATTCCCTTTACTCATCATGGGCATAAAAAATGATAAAAAGTACTCTCTCTCTCTCCATAATATACGAATTAAGATTCATGCATTTTTGCACACTATATCACCAAGAGCATGGCTCTATTGACCAGAATTTTCTCCCTCCTTTTAAAAATAAATTCAATCTCCGATCTTCCATCAAACCATCCCGAAGCTCTGCTGGTTCTTCTGTTACCTCATACGAGTTTGGGATTTACCATCACGAGATCTTCATGGAGAAGGGCGACTAAGCACCAAACGTGCAGCCCGATTTGATGACCGTTTTAGCCCAACTCAGTGCTAAGATTGAAAACATTCAAATTGAGGACCACAAGATACAGCGTCATCGGGATCAAATTCTCGAAGAACTCGAGGTTCTCTTTTGTCGTGCTTTGGGTCTACCTGCTGCAACAACCCCGATTTTTTTAAATAGGTATTTTTAAACATATTTTGAAAATTTCAAAAAAAATAAAATTTTGGATTTAATTATTTTTAATAATTAAATATGTTGGTTTATATATAAAAATAATATTTTAAGTGGAATTTAAATCGGGATTAAAATTTGGAAATTATAACTTTTGGTATAAAAATCGGGGGAGGATCCAAGCTAAGGAGGATAAAAATAATATTTTTAGAAATTCGGTCGTCTGATCGAGTTGAATTTTTTTACAGCAGTCCTGTCTCGTCGTTCGCTACAAGCTTTCTAAAATTTCAAGTCATTTTGACGGTCCGCTCATCCCTAATAATTTTTCGAGTGTTTGTATACGATTATAACTCTCTTCTTAATCAAACTCTTAATCCTTTATATATGACAACTACTCCGTGGATGAACTTTTCAAATCACTCTTTCTCAATTTCAACCTTAGATTAGAAGGATTAATTGGCATTTTCTCAAGAGGAGTTCAACCTTCTACTCACATTTTTGTCCAACTAATCACAGACATGGATACTCTATTCCTTTCCTTTATTATTATGCGTTTTAAGTGCTGCCTAAACTTTAATCTCATATTTTTTCTTAAAACTATTAGGAATATAATTAGAGAAAGTGGACACATAAAACTTGGGGTTGTTTTTATGAAATCTCTTAATATGAATAATATTCATAACCCTTGGGTGCGTAGGATTCATGAGTGAATTTTGGATTTTATTGGTGTAGGTTGCATGTAAAAAAAAACTAGTTTTTAAATAAATGAATTTGAGAGCATATAACTCACGTAATTTGTGTTAAGGTAAAGAAATTGGAATTTTGTTATATTAATAATGAAATCTCGGTGTATTTAATTTAAATTAATTATATGAGATTAATTTGGGTGTTTATGACGATGAGATAATTAAATGAAGATTTAATTGAATTAGACTATAATGCGTAGATTGGAACATTGATTTATTTGGGCTTATTTATGTGACTTGTTGGTTTTATTAAATTGCCATTGCAATGATGAGTTGTTAGGTATAGGACTAGTGGGTATGCCTTTTTTTGTATTTACGCCTACTAGGTATGGGACTAGTGAGGGTAGATTATTACGACTTCATTATGTCAGGGGTGGGCTAATTTTTGTCAATTTATTGTCGTTACGCTAGCCTCGGCATGACACTAGGTCGGGTTTATGAAAGAAATTCATACTATACTTAGGGTAGGATGTATTGATACCTTGAGGACCCTTAGGTATGGGACTAAGGGGTATTTTGAGGATTTCACATCGATTAACAGGGTGGGGTAATTTATAACAAGGGAAAGTGTGACACTTTGGTGGAAATTACCACCCGGGGCGTGAGGATCTCCATAATAAAAAGTGAGAGCAATAATAAAAATTGGTTAATTTAAGTAAATTAATGTCGTGGGACTTGGGAATTTAAAATCATTTTGGTGTGCCTTTTTAAATGGGGATCTCTGCGGGTAGTTAGTGATTTATATTTATCGCGATTAATTATCTCGTTTAACTTACAATATTCTATTGTGAAATTTATTGCGTATAATGCTACTGTCTGGATTTAAGGATCCTAATTGAGGGGAGTACTTTTTATTCATGCTCGGGGCTCTGACCTCGTGCATTGACTAATTTGAGGATTTTCTTGGAAGTGCAGTTGGAGTTGATGTACTTTATGCGTGTTGATTTAGTTTAGTTTTTAATTCCTTTGTATGTACTTTGAGACATAGTTTATGGTTTTGATTGGGCCATTCGATTCCAAAGTTGTATGGGTTTTATTCAGTTTTCTATTATTGCAGATTAGTTTATTATTTGGAGTTTAGAATGTGATGGATCTTTTTTTGGTCAGTTGTTGTTATCAATTGAGTTTGATACAATTATTTATCTTGAGGATTGATTTATTTATGTCTCATATCTGTCTCATGCTAAGAATGATATTTTATTGACTCACGCCCGGCTTAGTTTTGGTGGCGGCCGACGCCAGAATTAGGCGGGATGTGACAGATGGTATGAGAGCATGGTCTTAGGTGTCGTAGGTTATGAGTCTGTTTAGCTTCCGCATTACCGATCTTTGATTCCCTTTGTTTATTCGTACACCTTAAGGTAGAGGGTCTAGCATATGTGTTAGATATGTTTCTTAGAGATGTGAAGCTTTGTGCTAAGGACATCGTCGGCATTGAGTTTAGAATTAGTAAGCTTAATGTGAGGATCCTTAAAATGGATTTTGGAGACGATAATTATTTTAGAGATTTTAGTGGAGATGTTAGGTATTTATGTATCCATTTTTGATGTTGAGATTTAATTTGAGGTTGTTAGCATTTTGATTACTTTCGGATATAGGATCGAGTGGGGATTTATGGGACCGTGTGGTACGCCGTTATTTTCATAGTTATGCGTACGTCTATAGGCAATATATATTATTTTGTTGCTCGTGGGGTTGGTGCGCGTAGAATTGGGTGTATGGGCGCCCAATTATGGCATCCTACGGGTAAGCATATGTGAGCCATATTTTTTTGCGACATTTACGCAATGCATATGCTTCGTCTAATTTCAAGGACAAAATTCTTTGGTAGTGGGGAAGTATGTAACAACCCCAATTTTTTTAAATAGGTATTTTTAAACTAATTTTGAAAAATGAGAGAAAAATAAAATTTTGGATTTAATTATTTTTAAAAATTAAATATGTTTTTTTTTATATATAAAAATAAGGTTCTAAGTGGAATTTAAATCGGGAATAAAATTTGGAAATTATAACTTTTTGTATAAAAATCGAGGGAGGATCTGAGCTGGGGAGGATAAAAATAATATTTTTAGAAATTCGATCGTCAGATCAAGTTGAATTTTTTACAGCAGTCCTGTCTCGCCGTTCTCTACAACATTCTAAAATTCCAAGCCATTCTGACAGTTCGATCGTCCATAATAATTTTTTGAGTGTTTCTATATGATTAGAACTCTTTTCTTAATCAAACTCTTAATCCTTTATATATCACTACTACTCTGTGGATGGACTTTTCAACCAGAAGACCTCTCCAAAATTACTCCCTTTCATCTACAAACCATAGCCCCAAACTTATTCAAGATTTTAACCTTAGATTAGAAGGCTTAATTGGTGTTTTCTCAAGAGGAGTTCAACATTTTACTCAGATTTTTGTCCAACTAATCACAGGCATTGTAAGGACATAAATTTCTAATTGAGTTCCTGTATTGTTTTGAATTAATTCCGTGAACAAAACTGTGTTCGTAATATGTCATAGGGAGATTTTATTTTATCATGATCCCACTTGGTCTATGACGTATTGAAGACGTTGTGGCAAAGCTTCAAAGAATTAATCATGCCAAAGTTTAATTGGTACAAGTTTAATCGTCTTCAAAGTTAATTACATTCCGAGATCAAACAAGTATGAATGCGTATAATTAATGGTGCTCGAAATTATTTTTATAAAAGATAAGGATGTAATTTTTATAAAGAAAAATGTTTTAAAATGTTTTAAAGTGTTTTAAATGGTTTACACTACGTTTTATTCTGATAATCTCGAAAAGGAGTTTGACTTATTTAGATATCTTTTGGAAGAGACGTTTTAAACAAAAACTCAAAAAAAGACAAACATCGCAGCGTCGCTCAAACGACATAAGATCTCGTTCCAACGAGATACCAATGTCCCGCGAACGACGTGGCCTTATCGTTCATACGACACATTTTTTGAGGCGGCGCTTAAATCTTATTTATAGCGTGTTTTCGCCAGAGTTTTGTAAGGTGTGCATATGGAAAAATAGTTTACCATCCAGTACGAGTTTTGCACATGTTTTCTAAGGTTTAAAAAGCATAAACATCCTTAGAGTTTGCAAATATCCGAGTTATCATTCTTATATGTTTACGTGATCTTGCTGCACCAAGATGGTTTATTCTACCATTGAACATCAGGGTTTTGCGGTCAAGAAAAGGGAAGGACTTCTTGTTCGATATCGTAGGCGAATCAAAGACAATCGGTGGACACCGAGACATTCATGGAATCGAGTGTTGTGGATAGGTATCGTGGAAGACGAAATTTTTGCGTGGGCACTATTGAATAACGGTAGAAGATTATAAGGAGTGTCAAGACCCGTGGGGATCGAGTCATTGAGTAAGGGTAATCTATATTTGTAAAACCTTTGTTCATAGTGTTTGTCTGCCTTGGGTAATCCGAGGTTGTTTTCCCTTTTTGGGTTTTTTCCTCGTACATCCGGCGTTGTGAGTATTCTTTACTTTACTTGTTTTAATCACTAGATGCATGTTTAGGATTAATCAGGATAAGATTGGTTTAAAGTAAGAATTGGGTTTTCACAACTTAGTTTGGTGCACATTAAAAGTTGGATATTTTTTGGTAAAAATTTGTTTGATTTGAATCGTACATAAGGGACCCCCCAGGTTTTTCAAATTTCTATCAGAGCTAGAAAACATATTTTATTTGTTTTGTGATCCCGTGTGTTTTCAAAGATGAATTTTGGATTTAACGAACTTTCTCGAACTCCTATTTTATATGGCACTAATTACACTTATTAGAATATGAGAGTGAGATGCTCATTAAAATCTATTGAGTCATGGACCGAAACTGAACAAAGACTTGCACAATATAATTCTAAGGGTCTGCACGTTATTTCTTTACATCTCACAGAGGAAGAATATAATAGAATTATGACTTGTGAAACATTAAAAGAGGCTTGGGATATTTTGGCACTCACTCATGAGGGCATTAGCATGGTTAGGGCGTCAAAACTTCAAAATCTCACTACACAGTTTAAGACCATTAGGATGTTAGAGAGTGATACTTTTGATGAGTTTTATGCTAGGTTGTCCAATATTGTCAACTCGTCGTTTAACCTAGGTGAGAAAAATCCTGATAACCGTCTCATTAAGAAAATTCTTAGGTCATCGCCTAGTAGGTTTGATGCAAAAGTGACCATTTTAACCTCCTTGGGTAAGTTAGAGTTGACGAAACTAGAAGAGATTAAAGGTGACTTACAAACCTATGAAATCGACATGATTACCTACAAGCAAGTGCCTAAGAAAGAAAAGGGTATTGCTTTGAAAACCCGGAAGGAGGATTTTAAAGTTTCAGATTACGACTCTGATTCCGATTTTGAGGATGTTGCATTGTTGGCAAAGAAATTTAAATAATTTATTAAGTTTCAAAAGCAATCGAAAGATGCCAAGAAATTTGAAAAATTCAATAACAACAAAGTAGATCCCACCTCTAAGGATAAGTTTGATAAGTCTAAGAGAGATGAGTCAGATAAGTATTTTCGGTGTGATAGGTACGGTCACAAAGTTAAGGAGTGTCCCACTGGACTTAAGAAAGAGGGCAAGCAACCCATTGTCTATAGTTCCAGCTTAAGTGATAGTGATTCGGAAGAGGGAGAGAGTTCCCCCATTGATCATAACTTTGTTGCGTTTAAGGCATGTCATGTGATCGACGACGATTCTCATGTGCATGACACTTCCGAGGAGGAAATAGATGTGAAAGAATTGCAAAATACATTTAATGAGTTGTATGCCAAAATGGTGAAGGTGAAAAAGGCTAACTCAAAATTGCAAGCTAAGTTGAATGAGCGTACCATAGAAAATAATGATAGTTTGATTGAGGATCTTAGGGAACGAGAGAAGAAGTTTAGGGAGAAACTAGAGTTTGTGGAGAAAGAGAGAGATAATCTTCGTGGTTTGATGGAGTCCTTGAAAAAGGAGATTTCAGCATTTGAGGAGTCTAGGCGTTTGCTTGAGTCTAGGATTCATGTGTTGGAGGAGAGATTGAGAGACTCTTCTAGAGTCAAGTTTGATTTGGAGGCTAGATCAGAGAAGTTAGATAAGATCCTAGGGACCATCCAAATTAAGAGAGATAGAGGATGTATAGGTTTTGATGAGAGAGTTGTTCCCATTCCCCCCACAAGTGTGAGAAACACTAGGAAGGTTAGAAATGGTCCACATATAGGTAATCATTCCCACCATCGCTACACTTGAACGTTTTGGGGTAGGAAAGGTCACCTTAGGCGTCATTGTTACGACCTTAGACAAGCTCCTAGGAAGTTTAGGAATAAAGTTTCCCCGGTTCCCAAAACCCCCATTCGTTGTTTTACACCTACTTGGGTTAGGAAATCGGATTTAGTGGCTTTAGGAATTAAACTTCATGATTCTCATTTGGCTGCACTTGATTCTTCCCATGCTAAATCTAAAGGATGATAGTGTTGCCTTGTTTATCATATGCTAGTTTGATTCATGATATATTCATTGCTAGTACTATGACATGTGTATCTTTTGTATTATAGTTTTCATTTGTTTCGAGTCTTATTGAAAAATACAGAAAGATTTTATTTTTGAAAAACCAAAAAGATTTTTCTTTTATTTGAGTCAAAATATGAAAAGCCAAAAAGATTTTTAATTTTTGTTTTTGAGTTTACGTGTTTGATGTGGCATATTGGTGTTCTTTGACCCCCCCACCCCCCCATTTTATATTCATGTGTCTAGGATATTTGGTCATTATTATCGATGCTTATAATGATCTTAACCATTGTTTATATGGGGTTGTTTCGAAGTTGATATGCATTTTGATTCAACTTTGTATATATGCCAACATTGCACACATGCACGAGTTTATATGAATGTTTGACTTCTCTTGCATATTTGAATTTTGTGAGGCGTTCTTATCTCAATCTTGGCATCTATGCGTAAGTAGACTAAAGGAGAAGTGTGCATGTAAGAACCATTTACCGTGAGGATTTGAATTAAAAAAAATGATGAGGATTCACGGGAAAGGGTTGCGAGAGTTCAAAATTAACTCGTCGTGAAAGCCACCATTTAAAAGAGCCCAAAAGAAAATGCAATATGATAAGAAAATGGAAAAATTAGTTTAGTTCAGTCCAAATAAAATATGATAATAGTGAGGGAGTTTGGATGGATTAAAAATTTAAACGGGTTTGCACAACTAATCCTAATGTTGAAACATTGCAGTTTGACGCTATTGTTTGTAGAATCGTCAATATTCTGGATTTGTGTGCATGTAGTATGTTTAGTTCATTAAGCTCACACTTATATTTTCATATGGCTATGATAAATTTTGATGATTTATCGCTATCAATTAGAGCTTATTGTTCGTTTTGATATGTTGGAATTGTGACTTATTTGTTGTAGTTTCACGCCCATTCATTTCATATCCATGTTTGAGCACATCGGTACTATGTTTGCATGTTACTCACATTGTTAGTTTTTATGAGTTTTTGCATTTTGTGTTAAAAGCCTACTGTCTTAACACTGTTTTGCTGCTTTCAGGGCCTTTCACTATTTTTTTTTTGGAAATTTTTTCACTGGGCAAAAATATAACATATTTCTAGGAAAATGTGAAAATTTGGCAGGTCGTGAGAAGTCGTTCAAACTACATCTCTATGTCGTGCGAATGACATTTGTACTTCGTTCGAGCGACGTCCTCATATCGTTTGAGCGACGTCCCTGGCACGTTCGAAGGACAACTTGATTTCTGGCTTTTGATTGGTTTGCAGTCCAATGGTTATTCTGGTATTTTTTTTTGTACTGCTGGAAGTGTTTCTAGACTGACTGGTTTATATGCAGGATTTATTGGTTCTAAATTGTTTTTTTGCATATAGGTCGTTTATCACACCTGATTAATTTGCTATATTTTTTGTGTGATTCATTGGTTTACTGGCTACTAATTTGTAATTTCTCTATCATATTTAGCTGGTTGTTTCATGATTATCTAGCGATTTCACATTGATTCAAATTGGTTTATATTCTCATGCTAGATATTTTGATTGGTTTATCTTTTCATCGGATAGTCTATTCGAGACAAAAAGGGGAGAGATGTGTGTGATGTAGGGGGATATTTGAGCATGTTTTGGAGTACATATTATGCAAATTGCTATTATAAATTGGTAGTTTAAATTTGGTATCATTTTGTTGCTCAAATTGTTTCACAAATAATTTTTCAGAGTTTATTCATATTGGTATCTATTATCGTTTGGTATCATTTGGATATATATATATATATATATTGGTTTCATTTGTTCCTCCCTACTTTACTTGAAATTTATTTGTCTGTTTCATGTGTGTAGGTATGCTTCAGCGATTCGAGATTTCAAGTCTACATCACATTCATATAGCTCATTCTTGCCAGTGCTACATATACTAGTACGTGTCCTGTATTTTTTATTTTGGATTGATGGGATGGGATTTAGGTATCATACGTCTTACTTCCCGTCTTAGGCATTTCACTGGTTTAGTTTTGTCCCGAAATAGTCAAAGGGGGAGATTTGTAAGGACATAAATTTCAAATTGAGTCCCTGTATTGTTTTGACTTAATTCCGTGAACAAAACTGCGTTTGTAATATGTCATAGGGAGATTTTATTTTGTCACGATTCCACTTCGTCTATGACGTATTGAAGACGTTGCAGCAAAGCTTCAAAGAATAAATCATGTCGAAGTTTAATTGGTGCAAGTTTAATCGTCTTCAAAGTTAATTGCATTCTGAGATCACACATGTATGAATGCATATAATTAATGGTGCTCGGAATTGTTTTTATAAAAGATAAGGATGTAATTTTTATAAAGAAAAAATGTTTTAAAATGTTTTAAAGTGTTTTAAATGGTTTACACTATGTTTTATTCTGATAAACTCGAAAAGGAGTTTGACTTATTTGGATCTCTTTTGGAAGAGACGTTTTAAACACAAAGTAAAAAAAAGTCAAACGTCGCAGCGTCGCTCAAACGACATAAGATCTCGTTAGAACGAGATATCTATGTCGCGCGAACGATGGGGTCTTGTCGTTCGAACGACACATTTTTTGAGGCGGCACTTAAATCTTATTTAAAGCGTGTTTTCGTCAGAGTTTTGTAAGGTGTGCATCTGGAAAAACAGTTAACCATCCAGTACGAGTTTTGCCCATGTTTTCAAAGGTTTAAAAAGCATAATCACATCCTTAGAGTTTGCAAAGATTCGAGTTATCATTGTTATATGTTTACGTGATATTACTGCACCAAGATGGTTTGCTCTACCATTGAACATCAGGGTTTTTCGGTGAAGAAAAGAGAAGGACTTTTTGTTCGACATCGTAGACGAATCAAAGCTAATCGGTGGACACCGAGACATTCATGGAGTCGAGTGTTGTGAACAGGTATCGTGGAAGACGGAATTTCTGCGTGGGCACTATTAAAGAATGGTAGAAGATCAGAAGGAGCGTCAAGACCCGTTGGGATCGAGTCATTGAGTAAAGGTAATCTATCTTTGGAAAACCTTTGTTCATAGTGATTGTCTGGCTTGGGCCGTCCGAGGTTGTTTTCCCATTTTTGGTTTTTTCCTCGTACATCCGGCGTTGTGAGTATTCTTTACTTTACTTTATTTAATCACTAGATGCATGTTTAGGATTAATTAAGATAAAATTGGTTTCAAGTAAGAATTGGGTTTTCACAACTTGGTTTGGTGCACATTAAAAGTTGGATAATTTTTTGTGAAAATTGGTTTGATTTGAAACGTATATAAGGGACCACCCGCCCAGGTTTTTCAGGCATGAATACTCTATTCCTTTCCTTTAGTATAATGCATTTTAAGTATTTCCTAAACTTTAATCTCATATTTTTCTTAAAACCAATTAGGAATCTAATTAGAGAAAGTGGACACATAAAACTTAGGGCCATTTTTATGAAATCTCTTAATATCAATAATATTCATAACCCTTGGGTGCGTAGGATTTATGAGTGAATTTTGGATTTTATTGGTGTAGGTTGCTTGTAAAAAAACTAGTTTTGAAATAAATGAATTTGAGAGCGTATAACTCACGTAATTTGTGTTAAGGTAATGAAATTGGAATTTTGTTGTATTAGTGATGAAATCTCGGTGTATTTAATTTAAATTAATTATATGAGATTAATTTGGGTGTTTATGAAGATGAGATAATTAAATTAAGATTTAATTGAATTGGACTATCATGCGTAGTTTGGTACATTGATTTATTTGTGCTTATTTATGTGACTTGTTGGTTTTATTAAACTGTCATAGTAATGACAGGTTGTTGGGTATTTATGCTCTCCCTTTATTTTAGGATACCTATTAGGTATGGAATAAGTAGGTAGGCCTTTTGATGATTTACGCCTGCTAGGTATGGGACTAATGAGGGTAGATTTTTACGACTTCATTATGTCGGGGGTAGGCTAATTTTTGTCAGTTTATCGTCGTTACGCTAGCCTAGGCATGAGACTAGGTCGAGGTTTATGTCAGAGATTCATCCTATACTTAGGTTAGGACGTATTGATAACTTAGGGACCCTTAGGTATGGGACTAAGTGATATTTTGAGGCTCTCACATCGATTAGCAGGGTGGGGTAATTTATAAATTGAGAAATTGGGAATTAATGCCTAAGATAATAACGGGTGTTAAAATTTGCGATGACATAATGTGTCTGGGCCGACTGTTTAAACGGGTAGAGGACGATTTATGTCGTGTCGCGTGTGAAACCTTGTCATGTATCGGGGCCTACAGTTAAACGGGTCAGGGACGATTGACAAGGGAAAGTGTGATACTTTGGTGGAAATTACCACCCAGGACTGGAGGATCGCCATAATAAAAAGTGAGAACAATAATAAAAATTTGGTTAATTTAAGTAAATTAACATCGTGGGACTTGGGAATTTAAAATCATATTAGTGTGCCTTTTCAAATGGGGATCTCTGTGGCTAGCTAGTGATTTATATTTATCGCAATTAATTATCTCGTTTAACTTAAAATATTCTATTGTGATATTTATTGTGTAAATGCTACTGTGTGGATTTAAGGATCCTAATTGAGGGGAGTAGTGTGTATGCATGCTCGGGGCTCTGATTTCGTGCGTTGACAAACTTTTCAAGAATTAGTAATTGGAGAAGTTGCATAGAGTTATTTGAGGATTTGCTTGGAAGTGCAGTTGGAGTTGCTCTACCTTATGTGTGTTGATTTAGTTTAGTTTTCCATTCCTTAGTATGTACTTTGAGACACAATTTATGATTTTTGTTGGGCCATTCGGTTCAAAAGTTGTATGGATTTTATTCAGTTTTATATTATTGGAGATTAGTTTATTATTTGGAGTTTAGCATGTGATGGATCTTTTATTGTTCAATTGTTTTTATCAATTGAATTTTATTCAATTATTTATCTTGTGGATTGATTTATTTATGTCTTATATATGTCTCATGGTAAGAATGGTATTTTATTAACTCACGCCCGACTTAGTTTTGGTGGCGGTCGATGCCAAAATTAGGCGGGGTGTGACACTTGCTCCCGATCCCGTTTATGTCCTAAGAGAGTATCAGCATGCTCCACGCACCCTGCCTGCCAATGAGGCGTCACCAGCTTAACTCCCTGTTCTGAACCTCGCCCAGCCAGGGGCTAACCTGTCAATACTCACATATTATAAGGAGGGGGCACTGAATAAGCTCAAGGAAGACCTCAAGATATTGTCGAAGAAGTTAGACCAAGTTAGGATATCAAGGAACTACATGGACTACACCCATATGCCCCCTATCCCAAAGCCAAACTGCCAGAGAAGTTCAATATGCCATACATCGAGAAGTTTAGGGTAAGCGAACCCCCAATTGTTCATCATCGAACGGTGCCTCTGAAGAGATAATGTCCTGGATGTTCTAGTTCACCTTGAAAGAAAGTGCCCTCCGTTGGTTTCTATCCCTCGAAGAATTCAATATCCATAGCTGGAAGGATGTCGTTTGGGAATTCATGTCTGAGTACAAGTACAGTAAGGAGCTAGAGGTTACGCACCGAGATCTAAAGATTCTTAAGTAATCCTAGGAAAACAGTTAGTAGCTTCATAGGAAGGTGGAGATAGGAATCTATTACGATGATTAACAAACCCTCCGAGGAGGAACAAGTCAGTATCGTGAAAAAGAACTGCTTGCCTCATATCTGAGCATCCGTGGGAGGACAATATTACCCACACTTTTGATACCTTCAAGGAGCTGGTGTAGAAATTGAGGAAGGTGTTACCAAAGTCAAATCTGAGGCGAAAGAAGTTACAGGACAATTCCCTCCCCAGAAGAATGAGAAACCTGCTAATGCTACAGTCTCAACCATCAACAACATCACCTCAACCCTACCAAGAAAGAGTACATTGAGCTCCATGCTCCCCTGTCTAATATTTACCAGGTCCTACTGAGTTAAAACCTCATCAAACCCTTAGACCCTCATCCACTACCAGGTCCATACCCTAAAAACTTCAAAATCAATGCTATTTTGATTTCTACCAGTCTATTGGCCATACTACCAACCAATGCTTCCACCTTCAGAATGTGATCCATGGTTTAATTGATCAGGATATCATCTCTCCACTAGCCAATCATAAATCTAATACCACTCATAATCCATTATCAACCCATACAAATGCCATATTTATAGAGAGTGACCTAAAATTTGATCCATTTGCTCAAATTGTTCCCAACCAAGCAACATCATACTCGTAATCTCACCCAAACCGCTCAAGGTTTGCCTGTATTTTATCCTACACCCTACATTCTTACAAGGGCCTACTATATCATCCGTACCCAGTCTGAAGGGAAGGATATGGAGTTGCCAATTATGTTGAACCAATTCTTGGAGTTTGGGCTAAAATTGCACGTCGAGATGACTATTGATTGTCGTAAATTCAATGGCTTGTTAATAGAAGCTTGAAAATGGGCTCGGAAGTCAGATGAATGGGTGGTACCAGTTGAACAATCAGTCTCGACAATGTGGTATAAATAATAGTCGATGAATTCCGACAGATAAGTGAAATTTGCAGCATTGATGAGCTACCCACCGCTTTGAAGCTTCAAGGACGGTTGGTCTCTTCACTCCTGCACCTCCTCGCTAAGTGGGAAGATTTGGATGATGAAGTCATCGAGGTTATTGAATGTATTGATTTCTCTGGTAAGAGGACATAGTTGACACCAAATGGGAGGATAACTTTGACAGTTCGGATGACGAACCTATTCGGGAAGAAACCTATTTAGTAGCCAATATGTGTCGATTGTTATCCTTCGAAGATCTGTTAGGGTAAATAAACAATGTACCCATTCATTAAGAAATAAATGAAGGCACGAGGCTCTTGTTCTTCCCAGCCCCAGTAAATCATATAACTAGGTCAGGGAGACACTATAAGGATCCAATTCCTCATATGGTCGAGACAGATAAGGGAAAGGGAGTTACCGAAGAACTTCCCATACTAGAGATGACCGTCGAAGAAATTAAAGTCCTTAATCAGAAGAAAAAATCCAAGAGAACATCACCCTATAGGGTCTTTTCATGTCCTCCGAGTTTCACTGAAATGCTTTGATAAAGCTCCTCACTAGGCCTACATTCTCTCCTTCCACCACTCCCAAAGAAACCTTAAAAATGGTTGGGTACTTGACATCTTCATACTCCTCTCCTTTTCTGAAGAAGACACATCGAAGATCAGCTTGGACCACAATTATTCCCTCAACATATCTGTTGATGTAATGGGAAAGGCAGTCCAACTCTCAGTTTTTGATAACGGGTCTTCCCTAAATGTTTTCCTTCTTGGTACCGTCAATTGCTTAGGCTTTAAAGTCAATAATCTCACTCCTAATTTCGTCATTGTGGATGCTTACGAAAATACCAATAGAGACGTAATGTGATCCATAAAACTTACAATAGGGGATGGCCCTATTAATCCTGTCATCGAGTTCCAAGTCATTGGCATACCTGCATGTTTCAACCTTCTCCTTGTCCGTCCATGGATCCACAGTATCCGAGGGGTATCTTTTTTTCTTCATCAAAAACTAAATTTTTTTACCAATGGCTAGGTCATAACCATCTTAGGAGATGACGACAGTTCTGACACTGTCGGTACTAGAAAACGAGTATTAGAGATGAAATATGGGATGAATGACATGTTCCTCTCTGTCTTTAGAGTTGACCCACTTCCCCTTCTAGCAGGAGATAGTATCAAAGATCAGGTCTATCCAAAACATAACCTGCATGGCATCATCAACGTGATTCAGATGTTCAAAATCATGAACTTTATGCCCATAATGGGGCTAGGGAGTGCCATCAAGGGATCCTTGATCCTATAGTCTTGAAGGAGGAATTTCCCCAATGTGGTCAGGGTTACCTTCCCTCACCAAAAAAACCTAGAGCACTCCAGTGACTACAACTAAAAAGAAGCTTAGATAAAGAAATAATTTTTTCGAGAGACTCTTTAAACAAGAGGTTTATCATGAAAGGTGAGTACTTCCCTTTCTATAACTTCCCTAAACCATGGTATGACCATGTTGACAATAAGATGAAACTGGGGATAGAAATCTTCTTTCAAGACACTAACCCTTGGGCCGAAGATTGCCAACATGAAGTTCAAACTCTCACCGAGAAAGCCATAATAGTTAACGGGGATTCTGAGAAATCATCAACCTATAGATACTGGGGTTGAGTCTTTTCATGATCTGCTCAGATGTTACACCATCAGACCAGTCTACTCAAATAAGATATGCTGACAGGGCTCTCCTCAACTGAATATCGTGCTTGTCCCACCTGCTCAGATTCAATATGACCCTACTTTCCACCCTATACTAGTCTCTTCACCTGATATTGTTATTACTTTTTTTATATCAATCTAACTGAGACCTCTTTTGATGAGGTTCTCAATGTTGTTTTTCTCAAAAATGAAATAAACGAAGATTTTGAGTATCTTGATGTGCCTTACATTGATTGTCTTGATTCTAATCAAACTTTTGATGATGATAAATGAACAATTATGAACTAGTCTTAATAAAAATAATAACAAACAACATAACTGCATTCAAATTAATGATGATGGGACTATTATTATTAATATCTATTCTAGTATCCATTAGCGCGATATTAGGATAGGGTCCACCCTTAAAAAGCATGAGCATGCGCAATTCGAAGAACTTTTGTAGGAGTTCGTGGAAATATTTGCATGGTCCTATGATGACATGCCCGAAATTGACCCAGAAATAACTCAGCATGAGATCCCAATATTCTTAGAATGTAAAACGATCAAATAGAAGCTAAGGAATCTAGGCACCGAATGGTCTCTTAAATTCAAAAAGGAAATGGTCGTGAAATTAAACGTGGGTTTCATTCACATAGTCGAATATCCTACATGGCTCTCTAACATCGTTCCTGTACCAAAGGCGGGAGCAAAAGTTCGCATATGTGTCGACTACCGAGATTTGAATAAAGCGTCCCCGATGGACGATTACCCATTGCCTATATTGATATGATCGCGGATAATACGGCTAGCTACGCCCTTAAGTTATTTATCAATGGATTCGTCGAATACAACCAGATCAATATGCACCCTAACCATCGGGATAAAACCACCTTCATCATCCCAAGAGGAACCTTTTATTACACTATCATGCCATTCCAACTTAAGAACACTGGCGCTACCTACCAAAGGGCTACCAAAACCATCTGGCATGACATTATTCACAAAGAGGTCGAAGTCTATGTGAAGAATATGATCATGAAATCTAATACTCAAAAAGGTCATATTCCCTCCCTTCAAAATCTTTTTGAATGATTACAATAATACCATATGCAGTTAAACCCACAAAAAAAAAATTTGGTGTCACAAAAGGAAAACTCTTAGGATTCATGGTCAGTGATAAGGGAATCGGGAAAAAAATGGCCAAGCTGAAAACCATACTTGAGATGCCACCACAATTAATGGAGAAAGAAGTCCAAGGATTCCTGGGCTAACTACAATACATCAGCCAACTAACTTTTATTTGAAAACCCATTTTCAAACTTCTCCATAAGGATTTAACTAAAGTCTAGAATTAGTCCTGCCAAGAAGCCTTTGACCAAATAAAGTAATACCTTAGCGAACCTCCGGTGCTTATGCCTCCACAACCAGGTCTCCCCCTCCTCCTGTTCTAAACCATCACTTACACTGCAATAGGGGATTTGTTAGCCCAATACATTGAACAATCCCATAAGGAAAGAGCCAATTATTACGCCAACAAAAAATTAGTCGGATTATTATACTATGACATTTGGTGCCTCCTCAAACATGGTAGGTGTCCCCAAGATTATGATAAGAATGACCGTATGACCTTTCGTAAATAGGTTGTCTAGTATATCATTTGTGATAATGCATTGTTTAAGAGAAACTTTGATGGAACCCATTTGCAATGCATTGCAGGGGTTGATGTTGAAGAAATGATGCATAAGATCCATAGTGTGGAATGCGAGCCTCATATGAACGGTCAAATCCTTGCCAAAAATATCCTTCATTAAGGATATAATTAGACCACCATGGTTCCAGATTGCACTGCGTAAGTTTGAAGATGCCTCAAATGTCAAAAGTTTGTTAATCTCCAGCACTTGCCTCCTCAAGAACTATATAATATGACCTCTCCTTGGACCTTCTCCACTTGGGGCATTGACATCATAGGGAAGGTTACTCCCAAATCTTTAAACGATCACGAATTCATACTGGTCACCATTGATTTCTTCACTAAATGGGTCGAAGCCAAGTCATACGCGGTGCTGAATGCCAAGAAAGTGGAAAAGTTTATAAAAAAGAACACCATCTATTAATACAGAGTTTCCCACAAGTTGGTATTAGATAATGGGCTCCATTTTGAAGCTGAGGTTATAGAACTAGTCGACGAATACTAGATTCAGAAGCAAAAAATTTCTCCCTACTAATTTTAAACCAATGGTGCTATCGAAGCCCATAAAAGCCTCAAAACCATAATTAGAAAGATGTCTGAGAGTTGCAAATATTGGGCCAACTAGATCCCTTTCAACCTCTAGTGCTATTGCACTTGAATAAAAAAACCTATTGGGGCTACCCCTTATTCTCTAGTGTACGGTATGGAAGCAGTCTTACCCATTGAGCTGGAATTACCTTCCCTCCACGTCCTGCTCGAAAGAAAAATTTATAAAGAATAATGGCATCAGTGTCGCTTTGATGAATCATCACTCTTGGATGAAAAGAGACTGAAGTCTCTATATCATATATAAGGGTATCATCACCGAATAGCGCGATTATTCAATCGAAAACTCAAGGATCGTGTTGTCCAATAAGGAGACCTTACCCTCAAAGTGATCATAGAAACCGTCTGGGACCCCAGAAGGAAATTCAAACCAAATTAGAGAGGCCCCTACATCGTGAACAAGATTCTTTTAGGAAGCATCGCTATGCTAATAAACCTCGATGGAAAAGAGATGGTGTGTTCAGTCAACCTAGACTGTCTCAATAAATTTTACCCTTAGTCCAAAATCTCGGCATGCTATGACTCTTCTCATCCCCCTTCAATTCTAAAAAAAAGAAAAAAACAATTCTTCATTTCCCCTACCTAGAACTACGTGGGACCTGATCCTCTCCAAATATTTTCTTTTCAAAACAAAACTCATGAAATTTTTGAAACCCCCAGAGGTACGTTAGCAGCCCATACACCATACATGGGTCCGGACCCCTTCTTTTTCATAAAATGCTATTCTTTTCTAACTTCTCTGAACGATGGTTCATTTTATCATTTACATGAACAAAATGATTATATATTCCTCAACGATTACTAAAGATAATTAAAATACAAAACTAATCAAGACGAACAACGAAATATGTTTGAAATCAACTTTTATTTTTAATAAGGAATGTAGTGTTGTTACATGAAGTGCCAACGAATGGAGTTAAACAAACCACCCTTTTTCGCTGAGTAAATCATTCCTAAAATAAAACAAAACCTAACCAAACTACACAAAAATTATCCCAAGCCCAAAAATACAAAACACATAATTACCATAGCTTCATAAAAATCACCCAAAGCTTCACAAAACATTATCTTCAAATGCCTGATGGTCTCGCTTCACCATCGTTACTAGCCCCTGGAGGTCCCCAAGTTTTCCACTCCTTGTTAGCATTTCGTATGTACTCCATGGAACGGTATGCCCTGACAAGCCAAGATAGAACCACAACATCGTCTTCCATGGTGTCGAAAGCAACGTTCCTCCTTTGATCGATATCTTCCTCAATGAGTTTCTCTACTACCCGCTTCCATAACCACTTCAAGTAGTCCCTAGACACATGCCAAGACCCTCCCATGGAATGTGATGGATAAATAGACAGACGACGGAAATGCCATAAAGATCACAAAATCATCCTTAATGATTAAGTCAAATCCTCCACAAAAAAGAAGTTCGTTATGCGAGGGGCACAATCTGTTCCCACTTGACTTGGCGCAGAAGTCGCCAGGGAAAATAAAAATAAGTCAATTGAAGTACCACTAACCTCACATATCGATATTCTTCAAGATACAAGATAGACAGTAAGTTTCCACCATGGCACTGACCAGCAAAGGCACTGGGTTCCATGCTCTACAAGTTGTTCACACAAATCTCCACAAATGGGCCAAAGCTGAAGAAAGGTCGAACAAAGAAATTGGACACAACCACCAAGGGATACCCAGGAGGGGTCGCCAAGTTAAACCTCTCTGCAAGCCACATAAATAGAATTATTGGGTTTCCCCTCAGAAATTCAGAATGACCCTCCTTCCAAGCATCCAAACCACTAAAGGTCTCAGCCAGCACCACCATCGTAGGATTATGGTGGTAATACATCCACGCCATTATCACAGCAACATGGGGATACACAGTCAGGTCCCCCATCACCAGTAATTTCCTCACATTAAGGCCCAAAGCAACATCTCCGACAAAGCCAACATTAATAATGTCGCTCTAAAAAACTGAATACATAACCACTTGAACATAAATAGCCCCTCTCGTAACCAACGGTCGAATCATCGATGGAGAAATGTGAAAAAACTCTGACAAGAATATCCAGGGCAAACGGGAGAAATCAGGCATAGCCATCGTCACACTAGGGCTAACCCCCAACATGGCCGATAACTCCTCAGAGGTAGGGTAGACCTTGTCCAGGCCAAAACGAAAGGCATGGTCTTCAAGATACCAAAATTGTACTGCTGCTACTAATAGGTTCCAGTCTATGGCTCGATTACGCCACAGAGATAAACGACGCAGGTTTAAAGCATCATAATCCACATTGTATAAGCACATGTTTTTCAGACCATCAAGGTAAGAAGAGAATTATTCGCATATGGGAAGATCCATTTTAGAATGAGGAATATGAAGCAGGAAGAGAAATATGGGTATTGGTGGAGAAAATCCATCCTGCACACTTCCTTTTATACTTAAAATCTTTGACAAAAGATAAGAGCCTTGGAAACCAGAGTAAAATTCAACCCCATAAGAGTACTCTAATGTGCGGGAAAGTCCAATCAAGGCCTAGGGATGATATGACTTGACTCCCATGATGATTGGCAGGTCAAGGGGTATATCGATCGGCAACCCCTCTATTTTGGAAAATTCCATCTTTCCTCTTTTATAAAAATCAATTAAAGAAAAATCCTCATTTTGAAAATTACCCCCGGGTTATTTACTCATTTGAAAATCTTTTTCTCTTAAACTAAATTTGTACTCAAAAATCCTTTTCTATGAGTTAATTACTTTTACTCCTTTTCATAATAATAAATCCTTATGCCTTTCACTATCAATTCCATACTTATCTCTATCTTTGTATAAAATAAATAATCTTAGCATAAAATTAAAAGTGCGTATAGAATAAGTCATTAAATCAAGAAAAATGACAAAAAAGAAAATGCATATTTCTTCATCTATTTTTCTTCACTTAAATACATTTTGCAAATAAAAGAAAAGACATAAAAATAAATGAGGCTTTGCCCGAGCCCACGACTCTCACACACTCTCTCTCTCTCTCCAACCCTCAACCCCCACGATAGATGCGCTTTCCCCTGCAGCAAGCGGTTGATCCTCCTCTCCCAGAATTCGAACCCTCATCAGAATTAGCATGCAACGCAAAGTAGGAAGAGCCCAAACTCTTGATATACTCTGACATGGAACCTCATTTTTCTCAAGAAAATAATTTTGTGGAGAACTAAGTCCCTTTTAAGATCTTGGAATCTCCAACAGGATTAATCTTATGCTCTTATCCCCCGCTTAATCCCCAATCAGATTAATCTTACACACCTATTCTCAAGAAGAACCAATGATGCAACCATATCTAGGTCTACTACTCCCCAGCCTAAACATCCACCAATGGAGTCTCAAAGAACCACAATCCCCAGTCGGATATCTCAAGGATAAGTGCTTCCCCAATAGAGTCTTAAAACAACACAATCCCGAGCGGAACCACAGATGCATCTGAACCCCCAAGATAATTTAAAATTCCCCAAGATATATACTCCCCCCATTACAACTTAAGGTCTGTAGAAGTGACCCCAATCCACAGAATTTGTCATTACAACTCAAGGTCCGCAGAAGTGACCTCGGCCCTCAGAATTGGTGGCCGTAACTTTAGGTCTGCTGAATTGACCTCGTCCCTCGGAATTGGTCGCCATAACTTAAGGTTCTCATAATTGACCTCGACTTTCAGAATTGATCGCCATAACTTCAGGTCTGCAAAAGTGATATCGACCCACAAATTTGGTCGCTATAATTTAAGGTCCTCAAAATTGACATTGGCCCTCAAAATTGGTTGCCATAACTTCAAGTCCATAGAATTAACTTCAGCCCTCAAAATTGGTCGCCATAACTTTAGGTCCGCAGAATATCCCGTCCCTCAGAACTGGTAGATACAACTTAACTTCCTCATAATCGACTTCAACCCCCAGAATTGGTCGCTACAACCTACAGTTCTCATAATTGACCGTGACCATCAAATTTGATCATTACAACTTAAGGTCCTCAAAATTGATCTCGGCCCACAAAATTAGTCGTCATAAATTTAGGTCCTCAAATTGATCTCGGTCCTTAGAATTGGTCGTCATAACTCAAGGTCCTCTAAATGGATCTCGATCCTCATAATCGGTTTTCATCACTTAAGGTCCTAAGAATTAATCTCGGCTCACAGAATCGGTTGTTATAACTTAAGGTTCACAAAATTACCTCGACCCTGAGAATTAGTCATCATAACTTAAGGTCCTCATAAATGACCTCGACCCTTAGAATTGGTCGTCACAACTCAAGGTCCTCAGAATCAGAGTCGACCCTATGAATTGGTCATCCCAAGTACAACTTGAAAGTTAAGCTCAACCCACTGAATCGATCATCCTCATCTCTTTAGGTCCATAAAACTTACATCAGCCCATTGAATCGGTTATCCTCGTCTCCTTAGGTCCCCAGAATCAACCTCGACACACTGAATTAGTCTCCCTATCCCCTTAGAACCAATCATAACACATCCTTGACCCACTGAATCGATCGTCTTCGTCTCCTTAAGTCCTCAAAAGTGACCTCGACCCCCTGAATCGATCATTATCATCTCTTTAGGTCCTCAGAACTAGACCTAACCCACTAAATTGGTCATATTCATATCCTTAGGTCCTCAAAACTGAGTCCAACCCACTGAATCGATAAATCCCACCTTTGAGGTCCTCATAATGAGCCTAAAAACCTCTTTCCCAACATCGATGTGGTTTTTATCATTCGATGGCCTTCACTTGTCGTAATCTTGCCCGTCTAAGGTCTCTATGTAGACACCCCACCCTAGGACCCCCCTAAGAATCTCCTTAGGTCCCTATCAATCACTCATTTACCGCAACCTCTAAGTCATGCCTCGAGTACTGATCTAAAGGCCATCGGGCGCTCTCGGACCCCATTTGACTCTGATCAACTTTCTTGCCTGAATGAAATCTCAATAAATAATTGAATGACTCTAAATACCTATCTAATGGTTTTCCCTAATTACGAATCGGCCTTACGATTCAAACGAACGATCCGTTTATTATCAAAATATGATCTGGAGGACACCGGACGCTGTCAGGCCCATTTAGACTCCAATGAACTTTCTCAAATGGGTGGAAGCTCAATGAATCTTCAAGGGCTACGAATACCCTTTCTAATAGTCCTCCATATGCATAAGTTATCCTTACGGTTCGGACGAACGATGCTTTTTATCCTAAAAACCGATCTGGAGGCCATCGGGCGCTCCCGAGCTCTGTATGACTCCTGTTAACTCTTCAGCTGTAAATACCCTTTCCAATGATCTCTATGGTGAAAACATTAGCCTTACAGTACTGACAAATGATCTAATTTACTTTGAATGGTCACTGAGCACTTTCGGGCCCCGTTTGACCTAGATCAACTCTATAAACTAGATGAAGCTTAATGAAATGTCAAAGGGCACTGAATATCCTTTCCAATAGTCCATCTTGTGCGTGAATCAACCTTACGACTCGAATGAATGATCCACTTTCCTCCGAGAATTTCATGTCTAGTGACCAATGGGCACTTTCGGGGCCCGTTTGACTCTTGTTAACTCCCTAACACAGGAGTTGCTTAATAGATTCTTAAAGATCTCTAAATACCCTTTCCAACAGTTTGTCCTGTGCATGATTCTAACTTATAGGTTGCATTTTACGACCATTTTTATGAAAAAGCTACCTCAGGATGCCAATTGGTAACCCCAGGACCCTGCCTATCGATAGTGTGTCTAAGTGACTATGCCGAAAGTCAAGTTAGGACCATTCCAATATGCACCCCTCTTGGCCCTATAAATACAGGTCATGTATCACCTTGAAGGGCACCCCTGAACATCCCTCTCAGCAATTCAGAGAGAATTCCTCGAATTCAGAGTTGTTATTTCCTTAAAAGTCCATTCCCCACATTCCTTCCATTATCCTCATACTCTTTTGAGTAAATTTCCATCCACCATCACCACATATTAAGATCAGCGCATCTACAATTAAGATATACTTCAATTCTTTACAAAGAGGTCTATTTCTTCCCCTTTGTCTTTAAATTCTCTTATTGTCACATTGGTTACGTCATTTTCGCTTTAGTACTTTACTTCATTACGACACACATTAATTTTAAACTTTTTATTATTAGTATTCGCACATACTTTATTTTCATAGAAAAACTCAAAAACAAGAAAAGAGTGTTCACTTGTAAATTCCAAATGGGGATTTCTCATCACACTTTCTCACACTAAAACACCTTTTTCTACACACACATATAATAAAGCCCCCGTTGGATTTATATATTAAACCCAACTTTGTATTGTCTTTGAACTATGTGGACTTTAATACCCTCACGGGCTACGTAGGCGTCTTGGATAAATCCCTAGACTCGAGTCATCCCACATACTTTTGTTACTTTATTCTTGTCATATATTGATGATATTTATATTTTATATTCTTTCCTGATTGTGTCTTGTCTGATATACATAATCATTATTTCATAATGACTTGTGAATCGACAAAACACTTTCATTTTATATTTTATTATTATTTTGGGAACACTCCTAACGATGACCTTGCTCCGCCTTTGCCCATGAAACAAGTCGAGCAATTCCATCCTTCGTTTATATTTATGCAGATAGGCACACGCATCTCAGAATTCTAGAGGGGAAAATTCACATGTGCCCACGAGCGACCAAAAAGGCGGGATGGGTGCCTAACACCTTCCCATTCCGTAACTTAGACCCCGAACTCTTGAACTACTTAGTTTCGTAAGCATCAGTATAATGCTTGATGTCGTTCTCTCGAGGCGAAAACATTTCTTTTTCATGTTTTTTACAAAATAGGTTGGGGAATCTATCTCTACACATCACCCCACATCGATGACGGTCGAGCACCCGGATAAAGGACGCAATCCCAAGCGCACACCGAAAAAAGATAAAGGAATGAGGGATCCACCTTGGGAGACACATTTTTCCTCCCGGACCCCTCAGAGAGACGACTATCTCAGGATGGCAACACAGTACTTTAGTCATCATATAAACAAACAATATACATGCATACAAGAAACATAAATAAAAGGAATTATTGACCTATGCCACGTCCTTCCTTGGGACATCTTGGACCAGTATATCTTACCCCCTCAGGAAGGGGGCATGCTACCAATTCTTTATAACTACTCCATAATCCCAATAGTCCTTATTAGAATTGGGCAGATTAACTACCAAAGCTCTATTGGCTTTGTGTGTTTTGAAGTAATATGTGTTTTCTCTAGCTGTTCCCCATTTATAGAAATAGATTAATTCGTTAATTCCTATGTGGGTTCCATACAACTCATTAAGGAGATTGACCCCAATAACTACTCTCCAACTATTGGGAGACACCCTAGCAGGGACCACATCAAAATGCTGATAGAACTCCAAAAAGATTATTAGGGGGAAATGTAACTTCACACTGATCGATGAAAATTGTGGGCAACCAACGACCCTTTTCTAAAGCCAAAACATTAACTAGTCTAGACACAATTTCTAATTTTACCCACTGATGAATTTTTCCTCTTTCCCTAAACCTGTCAAGGATCCCTCATCAATAATGTAAACCGTCTTAATAAGTGCGAAAAGAAAAAAAAAATTAAGATTAAGAGAGTCTTATAGATGCAACTAATGAATATATAAACTCTTAAAATATCGAAAGAACTTGCAACGGTAGGGAATAAGGAGTTCAAAAAATGCAGAGGTTTGAGGTAAAGGAAATGGGAGGAAAGATTCAATATTTTATAGATACAATGATGACCCTCGATCTTTGAGATTCTAAACGATTAATTAAATCATTCGATTGAATTTTCGACAACTTCTCATATCCCAAGGCAGACAAAAGACCAGTGCACCCTCCAAAAGTTTTCTATTTTTCAAGTTATTGACAAAAGAGCCATCGTCCTAGAACAATATATAAAATTTTACAAGTCCAAAAGGTTGGCTGCCGGCCATGAACCTTTTTTAGCATCGAGCAACTTTTGAAGAAAATACTCCATCCTTTCAAAGAATTTTCAAGCATGGATGATTGGGGGATATTATTGTGGGTTAAAATTACTTAACCTAGTGGACCAATAATAGAGTGACACTTGTCAACATTATCATAGGACTTACCACATTGGATCATATTGGGTCGGCACAATTACTAGTTGGTCAGCCTCCCTGACGACCACCTCTAAGAAGTTGGATCACCAGCCATATGAAAGGCCACACGTGGGTTATTCACCAGTCTGTATTCACATGCACGTGAAAGGGCACCCAGTTGGCTATTATTATGTACAATTGTAAATGATTGAATCTCTAAAGGTGTTCCACCTCTTGATTTCCTACTAGCTAAAAATACTCCATCTCCCCCAGCTCAAGGGGACACTTTTAATGATCCACACATCTTGTAGATATATTTCGGATTGGAATATAACCATAACCCATTTCACCCATGGATGTAGGCTCATTCTCATAACTGAACCTCGTAAAAATCCTTCTGTCGGTTTCCCTATTTTATTTATCTGTGATTATAATTTTGGTAATTCAATATCAAAATTTAGACATCAACAGTGGGAAAATGATTACATTCAGTGATGAATCAAAAACTATTGATTATGGAATCACCTAAGTCTAAATTTGACCATTAGTGAGGTACCCAAGTCAAATCACCATTTTAGAAATATAAGACTCTTAAAAATGCTTGTCCAAGCAATCAACTTCATCATTTTAAATCGTTGTCAAAGAGAGTAATTCTAATTCAATTATTTTTAGGTGATGATCAATCCAGTTTTATACAAAATGAATTTAAAGTGCATGAACCAATTGATTGATAGAGATTCGTGAATATTTAAGTCCTCTCTCTCTCCCTCTCTCGTTGTTTTCTTCTAGACACTTCAAAAATCTTTGTAAGCTCTGTGAGAAATAGTGATATCAATTATTTATGGGATTCATAAATTTCCAATTAAAACTTATTTAATTAGAGTTAATCTTCAATCCAAATTAATTAAACCCTAATCATACATCTATGTGGATAAATCAAACATACAATCACAAATCAAAGGACAAATAAATTCAGGAAAAAAAACTCTTTCGGGTAAAACCTTTATTTCACTATCTAACGTAAATCGGAACTTAAAATTACATAGAGAAATCTGCAATGAATTTTTCACAGAAAATCCACATAGATCGCAGCCTAAAAACCAGCAAAGATTCTTGTAAGAGCCTCAAGAACCGCAGCTCCTACTTCAGCAGTGAATACCCTCGAGTATCCCTAATGACCACAATCGTCAGAAAATATCTCTCGCAAGAACTATTAATGCAGAAGTAGAGAAATCTTCTCTACAAGAGAAACTTAAAGAAGTGCTTTGGGTTCCAAAACCATTCAAAAAAGTATATGGAATGTTTGTGTGAATTATAAAGTCTAAATTTTCCCTAAAAAGTGATGACCAAAACTCTGCAAATTTGCAGTTTTTGTTTAGCAAAAGTCTTAATGAAAAGTCTTCCAAAACATGTATTTTATAGGCAAGTAAAATTCTTTGAGGCAGAGCTGTCGTTCGAATGACTTTATGGATGTCATCTGAATGACATTAGATGTCATTTGAACGAAGTAAGGGACGACCAATTAAAAAACAAAATAGTGTAGGGTCATTTGATGCAAACAAGGAACGACCTATCTCGGGACATAAGAAACCACAGGTGATGTTATTGGATCATGTCATTTAAATGGCATTTCTTTATCGTTTGAACGACAAAAGAAAAAAATAATAATTTTTTAATGCTCGCCTACAGGTCTTCCAAAAATTATATTGAGTTAGAAAATGCTTTATTCCGATAAAAAAATAGTTTCAAAAAATATCCCAATACTATCGTAATTTTTTTTCGAAACTTAAACACATTCCTTACCAAAATCAATCTCGCAGATAACTCTTGTTGAAGAAACTTGATATTCGGATCCATCGTCTTGAATAATTGATCGTGAACTTTCTTCGACGGTTGGAACGGTATACAACATACTCAATGCAAAATCAGGACGATGAAAATTATGTCCTTACACTCTAACAATATATATGTTGTCTGCATCAAACATCATAACTTATATTTGTTCTTCTTAAACATATAAAACCATCTTACCAATCTTTACCTCTGAAATGCTAGACACATATCGTCACATTTAAAGTATATCCTCTAACTTCAAACACCATAACTTTTTTTTAAAATTTTATTTGGGTAGAGGGGTGTTTTTTCTTTCTCACTATACCTGGGTGATGGACCCCTCCATCCCTCCTGCAAAGATATTTGGGCGAGGGACCCCTCCAGCCTTCCTGCAAAGATATTTGGGCGAGGAACCCATCCAGACCTCCTGCAAAGATATTTGGGCGAGGGACCCCTCCAACCCTCCTGTAAAGATTTTAAAGATATTTAGGTGTGGGACCCCTCCAACCCCTCTTGTAAAGATTTCAAGGCATATGGGCAAGGGAACCCTCCATCCCCTCCTTCAAAGAAGTTTCAAAGATATTTTGATTAGGAACCCCTTTAGGACATCCTTCAAGTTCAAAAGATAGTTTGGGCGAGGGACCCCTTCCCCCAAACTAAAACTAGTTGAAATGATACCTAGGGAGGGGAGTCTACAAATGAGGTACACCTCTCCCAAAACCATCTAAAATGAAAAACCTAGTGAGGAAGACCACAGTAAAAGACTCCTCTAGAAAATGTTCAAACACTATTTATTTTACAGTGAGAGGGTCCAAGTAGTGACCCAAAGAACAAAACAGGATAGGATAAGGGGGTCTACCATGAATAACCCCTTATCATGAAAAAGTTATTCTTTTATGAAACAAAAGTGTTAACACCTATTTTCCTATAAATGTAGCCTAGTTGAGCAGGCAAGGCTCAAATAGGCCAGTTGGGATCCCTTGGGGTGGCTGAGGAACAAGGTTTGTTGAGCAAGATTAACCACTTAGCACTTTAAGATTGAGAGAATACTAGTAGAAAGACCCTATGGGTTACTTAAAGTTCTACACAGTTCACACCCAGTCATTGTAGAAGTGAGCAACCAAGAGGTTACTCAAAAGAAATAAAATTTTTATATAAAAAATGATTTTAGAAGAGGGAGCCCTTAATACCACTCTCAAGTAAAAATATTTTAGAGAAGGGGGCCCTTCTCAAGTTTAATGGTTTTAGAGGAGGTTGTAATCAAGACCCCTCTTAAGGTTTACGAAGTTTGTAGAATAAGTTACCGTTTCAAAAGATATTTACCAAATCAAATATTTTGTCTCCATTAGGAGATATATTTTCTTTTTAACTTTAGTTCATACAAGGTGTTGTCTGTGAGAGGGGAAAGGTGGATCTAGACCTAGTTGGGACAAAAGGTACATTACAGACCTTGTCCCTCGCCACCCTTCTCAACTTTGGCACCCAAAAGTACCAACTCAGCCCTAGTGCCCAAGTATTAATAGGACCACTAGGCAAAATCAAGTCATAATTAGAAACTCAAGGCATATCGTTACTCTGTCAAAATCATACCAGAATACCTAGTATTTCTCTCCCTACTCTCTCTCTAGTGCTAAGTGCTTTGTTCATTCACTCTACACTGACATCCATAACTCTTAGGAGTTTCTCTTAAGAAAAGTTACTATTATTATTATGAAGTTCATCTTCTTACAAGGAGTTAGTTCTTGCTTTGGTTCCATTTTTACCAAAAGGAGAAGGTTTTATCAAGTGTTACTCTAGAAGTTCTTGAAAACCTTGAAGGCAGAGTTCGTTGAAATTGGTCACGCCTCACCCATTTTAGCATCTTACTAGACCCCAGTCACACTACCCTCCTACATTTGGCGACTCCACTAGGGGGTATCCTCACTTTAATAGATAAAGAAGGTTTCAACATTTCTAAGCAGGTAGTTTTTTAAGACATTCCATCCCGTAATAGAACTCAGAGTTATTAGACCACTCAGGAGGATATGGTGGTGATCGGACCTAAAGCACTTGCTCCTTAGGGTGGGCAGAACAACTCATCAAAAGTATCTCCGATGACAGGTATGAGCCTTATGGGCATGTTTTTTGAGTTTTTAAAACAAAATAATGTAGACCTAGAAAGTTTGGATCAAGGATGTGTAACACTAGCAACTTCCCCCTCTGGAGCTTAAGCAACGATTCCGATGAAAGTGGCTCCATCGTGGAAGGTGGTTTCGGAGCAAGTTATGGAACCATCAAGCTCAACAACAACAAAGGGAATGAGCTTGTAGGAATCTCCCTCCAAAAATTATACTATAGAGGAGGTGAGGAAGCTGCTTTCCTCCTCTCAGAGGTAGTTCTCTTACCCACAAGTTGTGAACGAGAAGCCATACCATAATCCATCAAGTTCCATGGCGAAGGGGAAAATTCAAGAGAGCACTTGAAGAGATTTGTTGAGTAACTAGGAGTGCATGGAAATGACAAAAATCTAAGGTTGAGGGAGTTCTCTAATACCCTTACAAGGAAGGCCTATATGTGGTACTCCCACTTGGCACCCAATAGAATCCCCTTATGGGAAGAAATGCACAAGAAATTCCTCCAAAAGTTCTTTATAACAGAGGATGAGTTCATGTTGAGACACATGGAATAGGAGGTGAAAAATCCTGGTGAGGAGTTAATGCAATATATCAAGCGTTTTTGCGAGAGGACAGTGGATGTCCATGAGGAGGTGGTAGAGGCAAGGTTGCTTCAAATATGTGTAGAGGGGCTCTTGGAGGAATACAAGATCAATTTGGTCAATGAGACGAGAGATGGAACTTTTAGAGAGTTTGCTAGGGCTGCCTGCAACATAGCAATGATAATCAAGCCTAGGTCCTCAAGTTGAAGGACATAAGTGCCACTGACTTCTGCAAGCTTTCAAGTATCGAGGAGGAAAGCAGTAAATTATATGGATGAAAGTTAAAAAGGAAAGAAGGGAGGCCCCAGACCTAAAAGAAACAACCCATGTAATAAGAGAAAGTTTAAAGAGGATGCCCCACCACCTCTACCTTGCAGTGTAACGAAAGCAATGGATTGTTATCATACATTGGTATTATAGGGGGTAGTAGGTTCCCCTCATTTGAATGGGGAAATCCCAATAGCAGCTGACAAAGACAATCCTAAGTATTGTGAGTTTCATTAGAGGGTGCAACACTCCACTAAATACTGCTACTATCTGAGGAGGATCATTGGAGAGCATGTGGCCAATGGTAAGTTGCAAACACCTCCAGTAGATGTTAACGAGAACCTACTACCAGCACATCACTTTGGCACTGCCAATATGGTAGTAGTGTATGATGAAGAAGCAAATTGAGACATAATGGAATGGGAAGGTAGAGAGAAAATATACGAGGATCTATAAGGTCTAGCACTGGAGAGTGAACAGAGAATTGAGAAGGAGAGGAGGCGCGAGGAGTGGTTGTTCACTCCTGACCAAGAAGAGTTTGAAGGTTGGGTTTGAGTAAGTGAACTCCCCAAAAGGAAAAGTGGATGTCATCCTTGCTATGGATGAAGGGGGGGCATCTGAGGCGGAGTATGTTTGTAATGCTCAAACGTATGAAGTGGACTTGAACTCTGAGTGTGAAGCCATAGCGAGGAGTCCTAAGTTAAAATGGTTCTTCAACTAGATAGGAGTGAAATTTGACACTAGAGTAGTCATCACAATGAAAGTTTTAAAAGCAGTGCAACAATGCGGAAACCTCTCACTAAATTGTAAGGGAGTAACTGGGAGGTTGATTAAAAGATACACCTCTGAAGTGGTTTTCTCTTAGGCAGGCAGACAAGTGCCATACCTCCACAATCTCCCATTGTACATGGAAACTATGATTAACGTAATCTCCTTATCCAAAGTATTGATGGATGGATGGGACTCTATTAATATTATTCCATTCAGTACAATGAACGAAACGGGGATTGATCAAGAGAAGATAGTACTTATGCCATTGCTGATTTTAGGATTTGACGGTGTCAGCATGCTATCCCTAGGATATGTGAACATGGGTATTAAGTTAGGAAATCTAACTTCCCACATCAAGTTTTACATCACCAATGCCAAGACCAACTACCAGTTACTCATCGGAAGGGTGTGGATGCATACTCATGGCATATTGGCCTCTATATACCATCAATGTGCAAAATCCAACATTCGAGGAACAAAGATCATAATGAAAGCCGCACAGAAGCCATTTTCTGTTAATGAGGCCAACCTAGTGGATGCAGCATTTTACACAGAACTGGACGAAGAAAGGAAGAGCTCTACAAGAAAGTTAGAGGAGTGGTAAGTGGTTGAAGGAGGTGTGCAGCCAAATGTTTGTCCATGATCGCTTGGGGGAGAGGGTGATTCCCCACATAGTAAAAGGAAAGAGGAAGATGGAAGAGGTAGCTAAACCTCCTCAAATATGAAAGAAGGTTATTCTTACGAAACGGGAAAGTTATATACCATTTATAATGATCTGTGCGGGGGGCGTTCTGGGATGAGAGCGTAAACCCGACACCAGAATATTTTGTAGTAAATGAGTCCCATATCATTGAGCATATGGAGGAGCTAGAAGAGTCTTCAGAGTGCATGCAAGATGGACCCAGGGAGTAGCTGCAGGAGATAGAGGAAATAAATTTGGATTATAAGGGGGTGAGAGTAGACCCCTACTAATTTTCAAATGTCTGAATTTAAAGCAGAGGGAGGATCTCATCAACCTGCTCAAGGAGTTCACCAATGTATTTGCCTGGAAATACACAGAGATTCCTAGGATTCACCTAGAGGTGAGATCCCACAAACTAAATGTCCTTCCTAATGCTCTGCCAGTCAAACAATCAACCCGTACGTACAAAGCTAAGCTCGATCTAAAGATAAAAATAGAAGTAGAGAAACTGTTGATGGCGGGGTTAATTAATCCCATCCACCACCCTTTGTGTCTCTACATCATTGTACCTATGGTGAAGAAGGACAAGAGTCAGACACGAATTTGTGTGGACTTTCATGACTAAAATCGGGCATGTCCCAAGGATGATTTTTTCCTGGCCAGTATAGATAGCTTAGTAGAAGCTACTACAGGTCATGAAATGTATAGTTTTATGGATGGGTTTATTGTCTATAATTAGATTAAGATGGACCCAACAGATGCAAAGAAGATTGCCTTCCATATGCCATTCGAAAACTTTCATTACACAACCATGCCATTCAGATTGAAAAATGTCGAGGCCACCTACCAGCGCACCATGATGGAAATCTTCCATGATTTGTTTCATGATATACAAGAATTCTATATAGATGACCCAGTGGTGAAGTCCAAGAGATAAAACAATCATGTAAAGGACCTCCGAAAGTGTTTAAAAGATGTTCTAGGTATAAGATGCAGATGAACCCCTCGAAGGGTGACTTCGAGGTCACTATAGGGAAGTTTTGGGGGTTTATAGTGAACAGGCAGGGAGTGCAAGTTGATACAGAAAATAAGAATTCTATAGTGATGATTCCACCTCCAAAGAGTCATAGGTAGCTCAAGAGATTCTTAGGAAAGGTGTCCTACCTAAGAAGGTTCATGACTGCACTGGCGGAGGTGACCCACCTATTTACACCCCTGCTGAAAGAAAAAGCCAAGTTGACCTGGGGGGAGGAACATAAGAAAGCCTTTGAAAAGATTAAAGAAATTTTAGCCTCTCTATCCATGATGATCCCGCCGGAGGCTGGGGCACCACTGTTGCTCTACCTCATTTCAACAGAAAGGTCTATAGGAGCACTAATGGCTCAAGAGAAGGAAGGAGTAGAGAAGTAGGTGTATTACTTGTCAAGGGTGATCTCAAGTACAGATGTGGAGAGACACTACCTTTCCCTACTCTTCGTGGCTCAAAAATTGAGACACTAACTGTTGGCCTTTACAGTCCATATAGTCACTAAGTGTGACCCTATCAAGTTCCTCCTGGTACGTACAGTCCTTATAGGATGAGCAGCGAGATGGTTCTTAATTTTTTCGAAATGCAATTTGAAGTGCGTAGTGGCCAAACCCATTAAAAGTGAAGATATAGTAGATCTGTTGGCCACCTTCCCAAGCGGTAATTTTTAGCCCCCGGTGAAGAGTTACCTGGGGATAATTTCCAAGCATGTGGGGCAGAAGAGATGGAGAAGTGGGAAATGGAGTTTGATGGTTATAGTGCTCAAGAAACATGAGATACGGGCATTATACTCTTGATTAGTAAGGAGAAGATCACCCTCTCCTTCAAGCTAGACTTCAAATGCTTTAATAATGAGGCTGAGTATGAACTTCTCATTTTGGGGATGTTGGGAGCACTCCAAAAGGGCATCAGAGTATTGTTCATACGGGGGGACTCTAACCTGGTGGTGAAACAGGTTAATGGGGAGTTCACCCTCAAACATGCTAACTTGTCATCTTACAGATACATCATCCAGAAGTTGTTGAGTCAGTTCCAGGAAGTGACTGTTGAGAGGCATGCACAAACAATAGGCATCCTGATGCGCTAGTAATAATATCCCACAAGTTAAACATGGATGTGCCAAAAGAATTAATCACACTACAGCGGAGAACAGTGCCTACCATAGTGAAGTCCCTATTTTCAAACAATGAGCCAAAAGATTAGAGGTACCTAGTTGTGAAGTAGCTAGAAATGAGAGAAGGAACAATGAAGATGTTAGAATTGGCTAACTACCACCTGCTGCAGGGAATATTTTACTTCAAGAGCTCCTAAGATTTCTTAGCAAGGAGTGTTAGAGAAAAGGAAGTTGCAGAGAGGTTGGCAGAAATGCATTAAAAGCATTGTGGGGACACCGATATCCCTCTTTATCACCGATTGCAGTAAGGGGCTACTATTAGCCCACCATGAGCATAGAGGTTGCTCGTCTGTAACAAGGTTGTTTAAAGTTTCAAACCCATTTTGTCCAGCCAGCAGAAGATAATTTATGGAGGCTTTTGAAGATTAGAGGCAACCATACATAGCCTATCTGAAAAATGGTGAGTTACCCACAGAGATAGCAGATGAAATTAATCTCCGAAAGAGAGTAGACCATTTATACTTGGTAGAAGGAGATCTCTATAGGAAAGGCTATAACGAGAAGGCGCTGAAATTCACAGACAAAGAAGATACAGGCAGAGTGTTAAAATAAGCTCATGAGCCCTCTCACATGGGAGGTACCAAACTGTACAGTCAATTGATTATGTTGGGGTATTGCATGCCAACCATGAAGCCTAACTCCATTAGTTATATGAACAAATACAGAGCCTGCCAAATACAAGGTAACATGGTACATACCCCTTCAGTTAGCTTACAAAGTTTAGCAGCTCCCTATAATTTTCACACATGGGCATTTGACTTGGTTGGAAAAATTAGGCCAACATCTCAAGGCAAAGCTTTTATTATTGTGTCTACGGAATTGTATACCAAATGGGAAAATTCCATTCCTCTAATAAGGGTGACTGCCCAAGAGGTAACCCAGTTTATAATGTATATTATATGTAGGTTTGATATACCCAAGGTGATTCTAACCGATAATGGGAAATAATTCGAATGAAAAAATAGATGGCGCTTCTCACTGATAGATATAAGATTGTGCATAACATCTCGGCCATCTCCTACCCAAAGGGAAATGGCTAAGAAGAGGCCACCAATAAGACCCTGATCAATATCTTGAAGAAGATGTTGGACGACATATCGGGGGCATGGGATGAGAAGCTGCCCATGGTACTATGGTCTTATCGCACTTCAAAGAGAAAGTCGATTGGATTTACCCCACTCTCTCTCATATATGGGATCGAAGTTGTCCTACTAGTGTAATTGACAGTATTCTCAGCAAGAGTCGCTTTAAGCAATGGACTCATCCCTGATCCACGATATGTGCAGATGGAAGCACTGGATGAGCATCGAGACAAAGAAAAAGAGAACTTTAAGGTCTACACCCAACTGTTGTCCAGAGCCTATGAAAACTTAGTCAAGCCCAGATCCAGGTGGGGGATTTGGTCCTCCGTGCATCCACTGAGCACCTCCACAGCATGTCAGCATAAAAGTTAAAACTCATTTGGGAAGGCCCTTTTATTATGAGGGGTGTAGGCAAGTCAGGGTACTGCCAGATCTCGGAGTCGGAGAGTGACTGTCTCTAATCCATCAACTGCAAAAGTCTGAAGAGGTACTATGCCTAGTTTTTATTAAAGTTCATCTCTCTAAAAGAATTTGAGTGGTTGGCTCTAATACCAGAAAAGTTCTTTTTTTTTGTAAAAAATAGTAGAGCAACACCATCTTGTAAACAAGTACACGGTATAAATACAAATGAATAGCAACATTTTTTTGCTCACTATACGGATGTTTTTGTTTCATTTTGCTTACTTACCTGTTTTATGAGGTAAATGCACCAGAATAGTTTATAATACTCTCTACTAGGCTATAATAGGGTCTAGGTGAAAACAACTTTGCTCATTACACTTTGAAGGTGCGGAAGCCCCCTTAAATTTAAAAACTACTTGCAAATTAAGTAATGGTTCAATTAATTCCCAACGGAAATTTCAATTCAAATTTTTAATCAAAAACAAACTTCAACTTTAATTTCTTCAAAGTTAAAATTAAGTTAAACTAAAAGTGAAATTAAACTACTCAAAAATTTCAAATTCCACTTAAACAAAATTAATTCAACCCAAGTCCTAAAATTTGTCTAACAATGATTTATTCTAATTTTCAATATAGGCCAAAACAAATTTTATCAAATTAAAATTTTGTACACGAATTAAATTACACTTACCCAAATTATCCAAACATGAATTAGCACCAAATTAAACAAGTGTGAGATTTAAGCCATTTTTTATCTTGATTATCCTAGCATGCATATAAGGTGAGTTTTTGAAAGATAAAAATAAACAATCTCACTACGTGGCTATGTACGAGGAAAACCCAAATGGGAAAAATCTCGAACGGCCCTCGCCAAACAAATCCACTAGGTACAGAAATTTTACAAAGACAACGATAAGAAGACTTACAATACTCGACTCGACTCCTTCAAGACCCTACGCTTCCTTCGTTCTTCAACCTCAGACTTGTAGATAACTTCGGAGTCCTCCATAATCTTGGAGTCCACCAATGGAGGCACAACCCACCGTCAACCACACATGGTGCCTTTCACCATGTGAGAAAATCGTAGCACAAACTTCTTCTCCTTTATGGGTAGAGAATGAACCCAAACTTCACTTCTTGTTGGTGTAGAAAAAACTCAAAGCCAAATTAAACTCTCCAAGAATATATATATATATATATATATATATATATATATGGGTGTGTATGTGTTTTTTAGCATTTTGATCCACTAAAATCATAAACACAAAAAGGAACTTTTTCTCTCAAGAATGTTGCTATGTTTCTCTCCTGGAGGGAATGAAAAAGTTATGTGAAAAAATGTTTCCCGCACTTAGTTAATCAGGAAAAAGTAGTGGAAAAATAAGTGGAGAAGTGGGAAGTTATAAAAAAAACTACCAGAAAACTGTCCAGGTTGTTTCTAACGATCTCGTTCGAACGACGGTTCAGAAAATAATGCCCCAAACTCATTGGAAGTCCGTTCGAAGTCTTGTTCGAACAACTTCGTTCGAATGACTTTTCTAACGAAAATTCAGAGATTATAAGAAAAAGTCATTGGAAAACTCATTTTATTTCTCGTTTGAATGACAATCTCATTCGAACGAAAATTCAAAAAAATTTGTTTTTCACTTTTAAGCCCAAAAAACTTTTGAAAAAAGTTCTAAAGAGATTTTTTGATAATAAAAATTCATAAAAATTATTTTATGAAATACACACAATAAAAGTTCTAAGCTCCTATATATATAAAATGCATTCATACCTTTAGAGCCTTGGAATCCAATTGTTGTTGACGTAGAAACATATCACTAAAGTCGACAGGGATGAAATTATAAATTCTGGGAGGCTACATCTTCAACTATTCAAACGTCATAGGCTTGATAGAAACAAACATTTATCTTATGACTCAAATGGTTTTTTCCGAAATTAAGCCAAAACTACATATGGACTCAATTGGAAATTTGTATCCTTACAATTTTCCCCCTTTGGCTATTCCGGGACAAAACCCAACCAAAAATCCTAAAGGGCCTTCAAGCTCATCTAGACACAACATCCCACCCAAAAGAAATAAAAAAGACAGATGTTGTGACTCAATCGAATGATAAACCGCTTTGCCTCTTTAAAGATGGAGCTAAAAAGAATTTCCTGCACACTTAAGCACACCATCAAACGCATAAGGAATATAGCAATATTAAATGCAATGTAAATAAATACTCCCCCTTAAATGATTCTCCCCCCAAACTAAAGGTTTAGATACCACTTCTCCTTTTTGTTCAGGAATAGACAATGGTTTAGAATCATAAAACATAACTTATTTCTCCCCCAATTAAATCAAAACATAACATAACTTTAAACATGTAATGGTGAATAAGGTGATAAGAACATTTAAGTATATGGGCAACAATAAAGTACAACTAATCCATACAAATATTAATGGATACCTACTATGATGAGATAACAAAAAGATACCACTTAAAATATATTTTGTCAAGTATGGGATATCAACCAAAATTCTCAACAATATCGATACCAATTATGATATCAGAGCATATATGGACTAGCAATCAAGGCAAAGACTCAAAAAAATACCATATATATATATATATATATATATATATATATATATATATATATGTAAACAATGAATATCACTAATCACACGCACATATACATAGGTATAAACACCACACACGACACAAAATACAATAATTTTTTGCCACTCGTATGGCAAAAATATGTCCAAATACATGTGGTAAATGGAAGTGGAGGGGTGTGAACTAGAGACTAAAGGAATATTAACCCAATAACCTAAAACATGTTCACGAAGTTCTCATTTGATTGCAAAATTTTATCACATTTAGATATAGCCTCATGTGACAATATAGATTGAACTCAGTGAACAAACATACACAATGCACACGAGCCTAGAATTTTAATGATTCTACAAACTAGTTGAGTCATGACAATAAAATCATAACTAGGATACAAAGTCATTGTGCAAACCCGTTGATACATCCAACCGAACTCCTCATAATTTTCTTTTTCTTTTTCTTTTGAACATATCAATTCAATTAAATAGGCCTTGGCTAATTTTTCTTTGATAATGCCATATTTTTTTAAGGAACAATATTCAATGGTGGCTTTTCACGTAAAGTAATTTTGTCTTTCTCATTCCATTGATAAATAACTACACTGGATACACATATTTTTCTAATTTTTAATTCCAAAAAACGGTTATTACATACACAAATCCTCCATAGTCATAGCAAAATGTAGATGACTAAATTGATAGGAGAACATCTCACTTAGCTCAAATATACATGTGAAGTTTAAATTTTAAATCAACTAGTGCATGTGTGAATCGAGGCATATAAAAATAGAATACATTAAGCAACACAAAATCCAACTACTCCATACAAGCATAACAAAGAACATTTTAAGGATTGAAAGTCTTAACCAAAAATTCTTGACACGTGGAAGCGAAAAGAAAAAGGATTCAAACACAAGTATATCCCACATAAAGTGTATCAAACTAAAATACACACAAAAGAAAACAAAAAAAATTTTGATTTTTTCAAAAAAATTTCACCAAACAAAAAAATTCAACTCAAAAGAAAAACAAAGAAAATCTTTTTGTATTTTTCTCAATAAGATACCACTTGTTAAGACATAAACAAATAAAAAATAAATACAAAAGATATACACAAATCATAATTCTAGCATGTGATTAATCATGGAGCATAGACTAGAAAATGACAAACATACATACAACTAGCATAAATATATCATGAAGCACAAACACGCTAAAGTATGTAAACAAAACTAGCACATTTAACCTTTCGATTTAGCATGGAAGGTTTCATGTGATAGTAAATGAGAATCATAGACCCTATTTTGTAAAGTTTCCAAGTCTGATCTCCTAACCCAAACAAGTGAAGAGTGACAATCTCGGGATTGGGTGACCTTGGCTACCTTAATGACCTTACACTTGGATTTCCTATGATCCTTTTTAAGATCAAAACAAAATTTCCTAAGATGACCTTTTCGACTAAAATGTGAGCAAGTAAAGACCTGGAGAAAAGTAATACCTAAGGATTGACCTTTGAATATATTCCTAGGTGATTCTTTCAAAATAGTGGTGTTGGGTTTATTAGCTGAAGCATTATAAGAATTGAAGCCTAAATCACAAGTGCCATTTTTTACTTCGACGGTTCCTAATATTTTGTCTAATTTAACGGACCTATATTCAAATCAAATTTGACCTTACTAGTCTCAATTTTTCTTCTAATTCTAAGATCCCAGACCCTAACAAAACCTTTCTCTCTTCAAACATGAGAAACTCTTTCTTCATTGTTTCCATTAAAGCTCTAAGGCTATCTTTATCGCCTTCAATATACTCAAGCTTCTCTCGAAGATCTCTCTCACGTGTCCTAAGGTCTTTCACGAAAGCACTCTCATCAATTACCTTGGCACGCTCTCTCAAACTAGCTTCTAACTTCAAATTCTCACTATCACTTACATGACTTTCCATGAATGCGATAAAGTTGTGCTCAATGGGGGAATAGGGTCCCTCTTCCTTATCACTATCACTAAGGGTAGCATTGTATGAAATTGGTTGTTTTCCCTATTTCCTTAATTTAGTGGTACATTCAAAAGTCCTATGGCTATACCCTTCACAACCAAAGCAATTATTTGACTCGTCCCTATTAAGATCTTCATTATGATTTTTAGGGATCTTCTCGGGCTTATTGTACTTGGATTTATTAAATTTCTTATATTCATTTTTTAGACTCTCTTTATTAGTTTTAAAAAAATAAGTTTTCTAGCAAACATGTCCATATCTTCCGAGTCAAAATCACTCTCATCATCCGAAACTTATTTTTCCTCCTTTCAGGCTTTCAAAGCGATGCCCTTATCTTTCTTCTTTTCGGTCTTAGAGGAAAACATGTCAAGTTCATAGGTTTGTAAATCACCTACGAGCTCTTCTAGTTTTGTAGAAGCTAAAGTGGGTAAAAAATTCAGCACGGTTACTTTAGGAATGAATCTATCGGGTAGGGGCCTTAAAATTTTCTTTACTATGCGGTCGTCAGGTATTTTTTTTCTCCCAAATTAAATGATAAATTAACAATATCTGAAAGTCTAGCATTAAAAAAAAAAAGTTTCATTTTCAAGCATATTTATGGTCTTGAATTGAGTGGTGAGATTTTGGAGTTTCGAAGCTTTTACGACACTAGTTCCCTCGTGGGTGAGTTGTTAAATATCCCAAGCTTATTTAGAGGTTTCATATGTCATGATACGTAGGAATTCATCTGGTCCTAAACAAAGCATTAAAGCCTCGGGAATTAAAATTGGCTAGTTTTAGTTCATTCTCACTCCATCTCTCTACAAGTTTGGGGACACGCTCATTTTCTAATAAACATGTAGGTGGGGCCCACCCGGTAACGACAGACATCCAAACCCTCTCATCTATAGACTTTAGCTCCAATTTCAAATGCGCTTTCCAGTGTGCGTAATTAGAACCATCAAAAATTGGAAATTTTGAAAACGGGGAAATTCCATTTTTAAGCTAAACACAAAAAAGACCTAAATGTAATAACTTAGCGCTCTAGCCCTGATACCACTCTAAGGTTCGGAAGCCCTCTTAAATTTAAAAACTACTTGCAAATTAAATGATGGTTCAATTAAATTACCAACGAAAATTTCAATTCAAATTTTTAATTAAAAACAAACTACAAATTTTAATTTCTTCAAAATTAAAATTAAGTTAAACTAAAAGTGAAATTAAACTACTCAAACATTTTAAATTCCACTTAAACAAATTTACTTCAACCCAAGTCCTAAAATTTTCCTAACAATTATTTATTCTAATTTTCAATATAAGCCAAAATAAATTTTATCAAATTAAAATTATGGACATGAATTAAATTAAACTTACCCAAATTATCCAAACATAAATTAGCACCAAATTAAACAAGTGTGAGATTTAAACCAATTTTTATCTTGATTATCCTAGAATGGATCTAAGGTGAGTTTTCGCAAGATAAAATAAACAATCTCACTACGCGGCGATGTACGAGGAAAACCCAAATGTGAAAAACCTCGGACAACCATGTCCTAACAAATCCACTAGGTACAGAAATTTTACAAAGACAACACAAGAAGACTTATAACACTCGACTCGACTCCTTCAAGCCCGGACGCTTCCTTCGTTCTTCAACCTCTGCCTTGTAGATAACTCCGGAGTCCACCAAAATCTTGGAGTCAACCAATGGAGGCACAACCCACCGTCAACCACACATAGTGCCTTTCACCATGTGAGAAATCCACATAACAAACTTCTTCTACTTTATGGGTAGAGAATGAACCCAAACTTCTCTTCTTGTTGGTGTAGAGAAAACCCGGTGCCAAACTAGACTCTCCAAGAAAAAAAAAAAAAATATATATATATATATATATATATATATATATATATATATATATATATATATATATATATATATATATATATATATATATACACATATATGAAAGCTAGGATCTAAACAAATATGGGTATATATGTGTTTTTGTAGAATTGTAATCCATTAAAATCATAAACACAAAAAGGAACTTTTTCTCTCAAGAATGTTGCTCTATATTTCTCTTGGAGGGAATGAAAAAATTATGTGAAAAAATGTTTCCCGCACTTAGTTAATCAGGAAAAAGTAGTGGGAAAATGGTGGGCAAGTGGGAAGTTATAAAAAAACTGCCCAGGTCGTTCGAACGAGCTCGTTCGAACAACTTTTCGAACAATAATTCATAAAATAATGCCCCAAACTCGTTTGAAGTTAGTTCGAACGACTTTTCTAAAGAGAATGCGAAGATTATAAGAAAAATTCATTGGAAAACTCGTTCGATTTCTTGTTCGAACAATAATCTCGTTCGAACGACAATTTGAACAAAAATTCAGAAAATTTGTTTTTCACTTTTGAGCCCAAAAACTTTTGAAAAAAGTTCTAAAGAGATTTTGTGAAAATAAAAATTCATAAAAATTATTTTATGAAATACACCCAATAAAAGTTCCAAGGTCCTATATATATATATATATATATATATATATATAACGCATTCATACCTTTGGAGCCTTGGCATCCAATTGTTGTCGACGTAGAAACATGGCACTAAACTCGGCAATGATGAAGATGTAAATTCTAGGCCGCTACGTCTTCAACTCTTCAAGCATCGTAGACTTGATAGGAACAAATATCTATCCTATGACTCAAATGGTTTTGTCCGGAATTAAGCCAAAACTACATATGGACTAAATTAGAAATTTGTGGCCTTGCACACTTGGGGGGGTACATCCATCCTAAGAGAAAATTATATTGAGCAAAGTCCTTCCAGACATAGAAGAAAAACTTTTTGTCACCAGACTAGGAGGTGGATATCCTCCCAGTAATAAAAAAAATTAAAAAAAAACGTTCCTAACAAACTGTTTGGAATGAGGACCTCGCAAACGAGGGCCATGTCTCTAAGAAAACAATTATTTGTATTTATTTACATTTTTGAATTATATTCAAAGTTTGTGGGAAGGAGAAGGGCTAACCCCTTTTCTCCCAGTTATCCCCTAAGAAATGAATATACATACCAAAATTCCCCACGGTTACAAGAGATAACTCATAATTTTAACTTGATTAAATAACATGAAAATACCCCAAAGTCACACGGGGTTGTGCTAATATATATATATATATATATATATATATATATATATATATATATATATATATATATATATATATATATATATAACTTGCCCAGATTAATGCAAGTACCCCACAGTATACGGGGCAGTTCAAATTGACCAAGCACTCATAAAAAATTAGAGCTGGTCATAGTAAGCAGATGCCAAAGGTACAGATAGAGGCAAGGAAATAAAAAAGAGCACAAGGGAAGTAAAACAGTGTTTCTCATTTATAAATGACCAGTTTTTTTTACATATGAAGTAAAAAACATAGTACATGGAAAGAAATAGCCTATCCACAAAAAGCAAGTCATCGCGGGTGAGAGTGCCAGCATATGATGGACCAGCCTCTTGCACAAACTCCTCCTCCAACCTGGCCAACTTGGCCTCAGTCTCCTGATCACCAAACTCAAGTCTGTCAAGTCGGGATTGAAGTGATGCAATCTGATCCCAGATCCTCGTAGCCTTAGCTTATCGTTGCTCGGTCCTAGACTGCCTAGATGTGTGAAACCTCACCATCTTTCGGAAGAGAATGCTCAGAAAATGATGGATTACAACATCAAGATAATTAGATGGAAATGGTAGAACTGTTGAAGATCATGGAGAGCATTAAGTAATAGTAAGGTGGAGGCATTGGTCAAGGTAGAGGGAGGAGTAGCCAAGAAATCAAAATATGGCTAGCAAGGGTTTTCAGGTTGAACACTGTGAGGCCATCAATATAAAGCACACTCTGAGATGTGAATGTCTCAGGGTGATGCTCCAAAATCAAATCTAAGATTTGGCGCTTATGTGTCCTAAAGCACCCGGACCGCTCCTCGCGCCACAAGTTGCTCACGAAAGCCACAAGTTGCTCACGAAAGCCACAAGATCCTCCACCTCAACGTCACCCTTTGAATGGAGAGACTCTATCTCGAAAGAGAGGAAAGAAGAAACCTCACCAGAAACAGCATCATCGATTATAGGAGTGGCCTCAGAACTCCGATCCCCCTCATTAGCGACCCAGATAGACTCACCAATAGGATCCTGAAAATAGATAACCATGATAAAGTCAAGAGAGAAAAGAAAGAAAAGGATAAGTATACTCAGACTCTGAAAAAGGCTATGATATAAAGCTTACCCGCAAAGCTCAGGGAGGTGAGTATGCTGCCACCTAGGTGAAGGGAATCAGCTGGATGGGGGATACCAGGCTAAGCATAAGAAATAACAAGGGGCAATATCAATACGATTTACAAGTTAAAATAATAGAATTTTATGAAACTAAACGGTTAATAGTAGCTTGGGTATGACAGTCAAATACCTGAGGAGTGCGTGGCATAACACTCTCTGCCTGCTCCACAGTTACTAGAGTAGATGCCTCACTAACCTGGAAACAATGAAACAAGGCTGAAGGTGAGAGTACTTTCACAGTGAAAGCAAGAAGAAAAAGGATAAATAGAAAAGGAGATAACGTATGATAGCGCAATACCTCTCTCGTAACTATCTCTCCAAAGTGCTTCACAGTTATCGGAGAAACTGCCTCGCTAACCTGGAAACAATAAAACAAGGTTAGGGGAGCCTACTTGAGAAGTTAAGGCAAAAAGAAAAAAGGTGAAGTAGAAAGGAGAAGAAGGTATGACAGTATAATACCTCCTTCGCACCTACCTCCCCAATATGTTCCACAGTCAACAGAAAAATTGCAACACTAGCCTGAGAATAGGGAAACGGTTAAGTGTTAGCAAACATTTGCACATTATAAGCAAATTCGAAAAGTATAGCAAACCTAGTGTTTACCGGGATAGCCTCATCCGGGGCACTAGCTGGAAGCTCCATAGTAACGGGGGAAAAACTATTAATAGGGGGACCTCAACTATATTGGCCTGATAACAAGATCATATATATATATATATATATATATATATATATATATATATATATGTGTGTGTGTGTGTGTGTGTGTGTGTGTGTGTGTGTGTGTGTGTGTGTGTGTGGTATCACAGGTATTTAGTCCCATTTTTTAAATTTTATTTGTATCCACTCCCGTATTTTTATTTTTTTAGTCGTTGGTCCTATTGTAACAACTCTACGACACGTGTCATTCTCTGTGGAGAGAAAGAGAGGTGGTTACAAGGCAGTTGAGGGTAGTTTTGGGTAGTCATGGGACTTAATACAATTTAAAAAATACATGGGAGATGAGACTAAAAAAACTTTGAGCATGAGACTAAACTCAAAAATATATATATATATATATATATATATATATATATATATATATATATATATATATATATATATATATATATAAATTAAAAGTGTGGCACAGAGATAGCTACTTTCTAATAGGAAGTACAAAATACCTGAGAAATTACCCTCACAGTAGTCAAGGGAGTTGCGGTGGGCGCTGCCTGGGGGACTACCTCCGCAGCACTTATCGCGGCATGGCAGTTAAAGAAGCCTTTATAAAACTAGCCTGTAAATGAAGATAAAGAGGTGAGGGTTAGAAAATAATTTACCTCACGAGAACATGTATATAAAAAAGCCCAAAGATCCATAACAAAAATAGTTATCGGGAGAGGCACTATGATAGGACCCTCGTTAGAAGTAGCAGGGCACGGTGACTCATCTGCAACAAAAGCTGCTGGAGGAATAGTAACAGGAGGCACTGATGAAGTGGTGTCATGAGCCAGTTTAGAGAAAGAAGAAAATGGCTCGTCAGTACAAGATAGCCAAAGAAACAACAGGCAAAAGGTTAATAGAATACGTAGGGCCCATCCAAAGAAGAAGGGTGGAAGGTTACCATTGGCGCAGCAGGGGCTATGGTAGAAACCTACTCATCATAAAGGCATTAGAAAATTTCATTATCATAACTATGGGAAAAGAATCTACCGGTACCTGAAGAGAAGAAGAAACCTGCGATATAGGCTCAACAGTGAAAGCCATAGTAAACACCGGCCCGTGAGGAATAGGTTGGATTAAAGTCCTACAATCCATGGAGATGCAAACCTTAAGGATAGAAATCCTTCGTGAGTTAGGTAACCTTGGGATAGTAATCCCATAAAAATGAAGACTCTCTCCCGTGGAAGAGAGGCCAAGAGGTACAGGGCCCTGAGGTATGAAATTGACAAATTATAAGCAAAGTACAAATCTCAAAGATAAACATCAAAGGCAAAGCAATAAAAAAAGGGGGGCTGAGAGAACAAGAAGACCTCTGAGAATGAGGAAGTAGGGGGCTCAACTTCAGAAGAGCCTGTTGTTCAAATATCGAAAGATGAGGTGGCATGACTGGAAGGCACAATCCTATGCAATCATAAATAAATAGAGAACACATAAAAAATGAGTTTAACAGAAAAGAGAACAGTGAAACCAACCACTTAAAGGAAATCAGAGAAATACTTAAATAAACAATGAGGTCACATAAGGGACCCTAGTGCTAGTAGGATGCACAAATGAAAGTTGCAAAGGAAAAAAATATAACACTTAGCAAGATAAGTGTAAATCATGACTGTCAAAGCTTTAAAGGCCTCCGAAAGAAATAATGAACCTCTCTATAAAGGCCTCTTGAGTAAATAAGCATAGAATTCCTCTCACTGGAATGGATCATGCGAACGTGGAGGAGGCTAGGGGCCACTTATCTCAATGGAGGTACCCTGTGAAAGCATCGTAGAAGAAAAAAATTAATAACTGGGTTAATGATGAAAAGAGAAGAAAATTATGCAAATAAAAGTCCCAAATAAAGAAAGACATACGGCATCAGGTAGCACAATTTGTCCATATGGAAGAGGTCTAGTAGTAGAGCTAATTCCTAATGGAGAACACGGTATCTCATCATCACTATAAGACTCCCTGGAAACTGATAACAAAGCATAAGTGTCAATAGTTCTTTCACCATAGAAGTCCAAGCCATCCACATTATTTGAAGAAGAACTATGATCATCATAGGAAGGTATGCTTCCGTAGTCAACTAGATCTTCTTCCAATGAGTTGGAGGGGGAACCAGCATGTGAAACTCCATGAGATCTAGTTTCACTAAGTAAAGCAGATTTGGGTATAGTACCTTCTGCAATCGGAATATATGTAATAAGTGTCTCTTGCGAAGAGAAGCTGAGAGCCTCATAGCCCCACTCTCGACCAGTCTTATAGGTATACTTTACTTTAGGATCATCGGTATCTGACCCCTGGTCTAGTGTGGAAGGAGCGGGAGCATCAGTATCAATCCCCTTATTTTTCTTCGCTGCTCTAGTCCTCACAAGAAAAGGGGGAAGAGGGAGAAGTAGTACTAGCAGGGATAAAGTTTGACACGTCCTTATCCCGTTGTTTTTTCTTTCGTAAAAGCATTTTCATTTCCCTTACCTTTGTACTGGCCTTTAGACTTGACAGGATGCGGCTCAACTTGCTTCGAATAGGTGGACACATCAAGAAGGGGCTTCACCAAGATGGGAACAACTTGCTCTAGAGGCATCTTGGGTGTAGTGCTAAGATGCAAAACGTCTTTATGAGTTCTTTTGATTAAAAATTAATCCCTGACATACTTGGTGGGAATTGTCTCATGTTGAGGTCCAGTCAGACAGTTTTAAATAAGAAGAACATGTCGCTATCATAGCAAGAACTAAGAGGAGGTGAAATAAGGTAAAAAAATCATAGGGAGGCACATGTAGTCCCCTCAAGTGGCACACCCTATGGAACATCCCCTGAAAAGTAAAATTCCTATACGCCTTTAATTATAACTCTGAAGGGTCGCTGCTCGAGGGATAGGAAGTGGTGTGAATACCCTAGTCATAACTAAATTTTCTTCTCACGCGCTCAGAATGATAGAACTCAATGCCTTGACCCAGCTCAGTCAAAGAAGGAAGAAAACCCGGTAATAACATCATCATCACATTATTATATGGGCAAAAAGGTACACATTCCACATCCGAAGGGTAATAAAAAGTTCCACCATCACCCAAGGACGATAATCAGCTAAAAGTTCCACCAGGGCGGTTGTTGTAAGGGAAAAAACATAAATCCTTACCATTATCAATCAGATACCCCAGGGGTTTATAGGGAGCCTTCTTATGCCACCTCATAAGGCGAGCATCATTGTTGTGACAGGCCCTTACCTCCGAGGTAAATTGGGGAAAATGCTTAAACAAGAAAGCCATCAAGATAATGAAATTACCAAAATTAGAGGCATTGTAGTGTCCACAATATCTCTCAACATCTACATGAGTGAGATCTATCCAGGTATAAAGTAACCCAAGGGTCAAGGCAGCAAGGGGTACCGTCCTCCCTCTCGCCAGCCTCAAAGCGAATCTGAAAAGAAGATCATGAGAAAAGTCTTCTGGCTTGCTTAAGAACAAGAATATACTCAGAAAAGTAATAAAAAAAGTAGTTAAGTGTGAGGGGGAATGAAGTTTGGGGCCATCCTGACTCTTGATAACTCTACTATAAGTCTCTCCCTTGGGGGATCCTCAAAAATTTTAAACTAATACAGACGGCATTTTAAAAAAGAATATTTGGTAAGACTAGTCAATTTAATAGCCACATACTTTGAACACTCAGAAAGTGATGGCTGTAGCTCTTCTACCATCTCCTCCTCATGAGGGTCCTTATGGCCAGTGGTAAAAATATTCCCTCCCAAGAAAGGAAGGGAAAATAGCTCAAAAATGTCCTTGATGGTAATAATGAACTCACCCAGTCCAGTTACAAAAGTATGAGACTCTCTACTCCAATGAGAAATAAAAAGATTGAGGGTGGATCCATGTTTAGCCATGGTGCAAGATTTCAAACTATCAACTGCAGTAAGGAGGCCAAGCCCCTCAAGGACAACCTTATATGAAGGGGTGGCAAGAATATGATCAACCCAAATAGCCCACTCTTCATTGGAACCTCTCGCGTCTTTGATCTCAATATTAGAGAAAGTAAAGTCACCACGATCCACTCTAACTCTAAAAATAGAATCAGGAAGAATGATGGGAGAATCAGTAGACTCACCTAACCCCACACGTGGTTGATCAACAATTTTGGCATCAAATTTCTCCTCGAACTAGGCAAGAGATGCCACAAAGGTATCTTGTGGCCCAAAATAGGGTGGACGACAATAGAGGCCAAAATTCCTTCCTTGACGAGTGCGCATATAGTCTTGGTTAGATTAAAAAAAGGAGGAAGTGGTCGAGGAACCCCCAGCAGCCAATTGTTCAAGAGAGTAACCCACTATGATGGAAATCCCATGCGAGGAACCCCTAGCATAAGTCATAAGTGAGGAACCCCTAGTAGTTTAGGTTCCTTCCAAGGAACCCGCAGTAGAAAACATTAACGAGGAACCCTCAACAAATGAGGAATCCTCAACAATTGAGGAACCCAAGGTAAAAGAAGGAACGAATGAGGAACCTCCACCATCATAAGCCCCAAGTCAAAACACCTCAACGATTTGGGTTCTTAACAAGGGACCCCCAACAATGTCGGTTCTAAGTGTGGAATCCCTTATAGCAGGTAGTTTTTGCGAGGAACCCCCACCAACCATTGTTATTTATTAGGCACCTGTGGTAATAGAGGCCATGAATAAGGAACCCACAGTAGCACCAATCCCAAACGATGAACCTGTGGTGATAGAGGCCACGGATGGGGAACCCACACTAACACAGATCCCAAGCGAGGGACCTTTCATGGCTGGAACCTCAGACAAAGAACTCCCCGTGGATGATACCTCACACGAGGAACCCCCTGAAACATTTGGGACCAAAAAGGAACCGATCAAAATATCTTCAGAAGGGTGAAGTATGGCGGTGGATATAGTGGTGGCACTAATAGCCACCACCATAGATACGGTAATTAAAATGGGCAAAGAACCAACCAAAAGGGGGATAATAGTGGTGAAAATGCTGGTAGAAATGTTCGACAATGATGAAGCCATTAAAATGGCTTTGTAAGAGCTTGAAATGAATAAAACTATTGATGTTTCACCGAAATTTGGTAAGCTCTCAAATTCTCTCTGTAGAAAATAATGAGAAGGATTATAAAAGTGAAGGTTTTATGTTTAAAAAAAGTTCTTATAAGAAAATAAGAAAACGCGTGGGAATACCAAAAGGTTGGCAGATTTTTTGCCCTAATGATAAGGTGATAGTTCTCATGCTGGCACATAGCTCCTCGAAGCCCCAAAACCTGAAATGAAAAGATATTTTATTTAATGACCCTAGGGGTAATTATTAAAAAGTCCTAGGGTCCCTAAAAATTGAAAATTGAATTTATAGCGTACAGAGCCTTTTGGTTTACCCAACAAAAAATAATTTGCACGAGAGGCAAATGTAGAGGGGTGTTTTAGCTTTCTCACTATATTTGGGTGAGGCACCCCTCCAGCCCTCTTGCAAATACATTTGGGAAAGGGACCACTCCATCCCTTCTGTAAAGATATTTGGGTGATGGACCCCTCCACCCCTCCTGCAAAGATATTTGGGCAAAAGACCCCTCCTACCCTCTTACAAAGATATTTGGGCGAGGGACCCCTCTAGCCCTCCTGCAAAGATTTCAAAGATATTTGGGTGAGGGACCCCTCCAGTCCCTCCAGTAAATATTTAAAGGCACTTGGGAGAGGGACCCCTCCATACCCTCCTTCAAAGAAGTTTCAAATATATTTTGAGAAGGAACCCCTTCACGACCTCCTTTAAGTTCAAAAGATAGTTTGGTAGAGGGACCCCTTCCCCCAAACTATAACTAGTTGAAATGATACCTTGGTAGGGGAGTCCAAAAATGAGGGACCCCTCTGCCAAGACCAACTAAAATAGAAAACTTGAGGAGGAAGCCCACAATAAAACACTCCTCTATCAAATGTTTAAACACTATTTATTTTACAGTGAGAAGGTCCAAGTAGTGACCCAAGAACAAAACATGCCAAGATAAGGGGGTCTACCATGAACAACCCTTAATCATGAAAAAGTTATTCTTTTATAAAACAAAAGTACTAACACCCATTTTCCTGTACAGGTAGCGTAGTTGAGCTGGCATGGCTCAAATCTTTTAGGAGTTTTGGCTTGGCGACTGAGAAATTAGGTTTGTTGAACAAGATCAACCACTTAGCACTTTAATATTGATAGAATACTAGTAGAAAAATCCTAGGGGTTACTCAAAGTCCTTACGCATTTCACACCCAGTAATAGTAGAAGTGAGCAACTAAGAGATTGCTCACAAGAAATGATTTTTTTATGAAAAATGATCTTAGAAGAGGGAGTACTTAAAACCCCTCTCAAGTAAGAAGATTTTATAGAAGGGGGTCCTAAAATCCCCCCCCCCCCCCCCCCCCCCCTTAAGTTTATTAGGTTTAGAGGAGGTGGTCCTCGATACCCCTCTCAAAGTTTAGAAAGTTTGTACAACAAGTTACCCTTTCAAAAGATATTTACCAAATAAGATATTTTGTCTCCACTAGGAGACATATTTTCTTTTTGACTTTGGTTCATACGTGGTGTCGTCTGTCAGAGGGGACAGGAGGCTGCATACCTAGTAGGGATAAAAGGTACATTGCGGACCTTTTCCCTCCCCAACCTCCTACGTTTTGGCTCCCAAAAGTGCCAACTCAACCCTAGTGCCCAAGTATAAATAGGACCCCTAGTCAAGGTCAAGTCATAATCAGAACCTTAAGGCATGTCGTTACTCTGTCAAAATCACACCAGATAACCTAGTATTTCTATCACTTCTCTCTCTCTAGTTCTAAGTGATTTGTTCCTTCACTCCACACTGACAACCATCACTCTCAGGAGTCCTCTTGATAAAAGTTACTATTATTGTTGTGAATTCCATCTTCTAGAAGGGAGTTTGTCCTTGCTTTGGTTCCATTTTTACCAAAAGGAGAAGGTTATACTAGGTGTTGCTCTAGAAGTTCTTAAAAACCTTGAAGGCAGAGTTCATTGAAGTGGGTCACGCCTCACCCGTTTTATCATCTTATAAGACCCCAGTCACACTACCCAACTATAATTTGATCATTATCATTATTCACAAGACTCGATAAATCAAAACTATGGAAGTTGATATGCGCTTATGGAGGTATCAAGTATGGTCAACTACAAACCTTCGAGTCTCATTTTTTTGGTGGAGCTTAAAAGAACCAAATTCTCTTATTCTTTAGGAGGGAGGGAGAACAACAAACCGTACATAAATAAAAGGTTTATGAATCAATAAATTCTTCACACTAATCTAAAATCACCACAAAATTTAGTTGAACATCACTCATTAGAATTATTTTAGTATATGGATAAGCCCAACCTTCTTAAGGTGAGCTACCAACCCTTCTAAACAATATTACCTTGCCTAACCCCTCAACACTAATTATATTTCCTAGCCCTTCAAATATAGAGTAAGACTGAAAATGGATTCAATCATGTAGTACCATCTCAATTACATTGGTTTATATATATATATATATATATATATATATATATATATATATATATATATATATATATATATTTATATATATATGAGTTGCAACTCAACATAAGGAAGACCCAAATAGTTGCCTTGCCTAAGGGACTTTGAACCTATTTTGAGCAAAAGCTCATAAATGGTAAAGAAAATGTTATAAAGCATATATAGATGTATGAGTCAATGCATGAGACTCGAAATCTTCCCCTAATAGTGTTAGCTTCCTCGAGACTTTTTAAAAGACTAAAAAATGCCATCGACATACCAAACAAGGTGGATGTTTGTCTCAATTCACCAAGATTTAGTGTTATGACTTTTAGGATCCAAACCCTCAACATTACAAGATAACATCAATAGACGACTAGTAATAATGGATCTCAACCCCTACACTAATGTTTTTTCCTTTATAAGGCTCAATTAATCTAACTACTTCACTTATAAATACCATGCACTTCATTTATGACAACCAAGTTGGTAATTGTGTCACATTTACTACACACTCGTACTATTTTTACTACACATTTCATGGTGAGAATAAGTTGACTCTTCTCTTCACATACACACACATGCACATCCATATTTAAATCCTGTAAGGACATAATTTTATAAATGTCCATCTCATTCTTATATGTCGTATGCCAATACACCGTCAAGAATGTTTATACTCATATTTGCCTTAAAGACGAATCTGAATTACAAGAGGAAAGCTTCTAGTTTCTGGTGATTTTTCCAGGCCGATCCGGATCGGGTATTCCAGGCAATCCGGACCTTTTTATGGAAAACGATCCGGACCGCATTTCACCGATCCGGACCTTTTTATGGAAAATAATCCAGACCACATTTCTAAGGATCTCTTTTTTTGAAATTGGGCACCGATCCGAACCGGGTCTTCAGGGCGATCCGGACCGCCGCTACAAATAAGCCCAAATCTGATAGATTTGTTTTGACAAGCTCGAAAATTCTTTATAAGGGCTATTTCAGAGCTGTGTATTTTAAGTATTTGGGAATATATTTTGGAGAGCCCAAACACAACAAGACTTCAAGTTTTGATGTTCCAAACATCCTTTTGATTCACAAATCATTCATTTATCATTTGTGTGAATCTCTAAACCCTCAATGGATTATTCTACTCATCTGGAGTAACTTTGTGGAAAAGCCGTCTCTTTTCCATTACTGACCATATAGAGTTCTTGCGGGATATTCCAATCAACGACATTGGAACCTACACCTGAGAGTATTTCATATGTCACTCTTTTTTTCATTGTAATCCTTGTAAACCGTTCTTTACAAATTATAGTGAAAATAAAAGGTTTTGCCCCTTTGGGGGATTTTTCCCCATTTATGTGTTTGTTTGGGATTGAATGTTCTTGCATGATTATATTATCTCCAATCACACCTGGATGCATGTTTTAGGATTTAATTGAAAACTGAGTTAAATTAAATAATTTCTTTGGTTGAACATAAGCGCACTCTTAAATTGGTATCAAAGTCTCTTACACGAATTTATCGTGTAATTTTTCGCAAAAATTTTCTGAATATCAATTTCCTTTAAAAAATTGATTTCTTGAAAAGGCGTTTGTTCAAATGGAAAAATCGTTTAGTAAAACTCCAATTTTTGACGGGTCTAATTATGCGTACTGGAAAGCCCATACGAAATCTTCTCTTAAATCCATTGATGAACGTGTGTGGTTTCTTGTTGAAAATGGGTGGTCACCTCCCACAGTCACAGTTCATAATGTGACACATTTAAAACATGTAACCCAATGGACTTAGGATGAACAAAAATGGTCCATGTTTAATTCTATGGGTCTGAGTGCCGTTTCTAGATCCGTCACTCCTGACGAGTTCCGTCGCATAATGACGTGCACCATGTCTAAAGAGGCATGGGATGTTCTCCAACTTACCCATGAAGGCACTAATGTTGTTACCGAATCAATGTTTCAAAATCTAACTACTCAATTTGAAACAATCACCATGCTTGAATCTGAATGCTTTGATGATTATTATGCTTATTTGTCTGATATTGTTAACAACAGTTTTAACCTTGGTGAGCATATTCCTGATTTTAGGGTGATTAAAAATATTTTGAGAACTTTGTCTTAGCGTTTCATCCCCAAAGTCACTGTGCTAAAATCTTTGAACACTTTAAGAGAGATGAAATTAGAAGAGTTGGTAGGAGACCTCCAGACATATGAAGTTGACATGTTCCCTCACACGATAAAATCTAAAAATAAAGGCATAACACTTCAAGACCAGGATAGGAAGAGTGAGGAGTCGGCAAGAAAGAAAGTAGAGTCATCTAGAAAAAGGTAGAAAGAAATGTTAGATTTTGAGTGTGACCTGATCTAGATGATTTGGCCTTGTTTACAGAAAATTTCAAAAAAATTCTTAATTTTAAGAAAAATAGAAATTTCAAAGATAAAAAGAATTTTGAGAAAAATAAGTTTGAAAAAGATGATAAAGGCCCTCCTAAGAAAGACGGTGAGAGATGTTATGAGTGTGACGGTAAGGGTCATAGAGATTTTGAGTGTGCTACAAGGCTGAACAGACTTGCCGAAGAAAAAGGCAAAGTTATCCTTAACACTACCCTTAGTGATGATAGTGAGTTCGAGTCGGTGGACTCTGAAGACGAGTCATCGCATTAATATAACTTCACCTCATTCATGGCTAGTCATGTGAGAGTGATCTTCTATGCTCCTACGTCGAGTTATATACCGAGTCATTTAAAACAAAAAAGTGTAACAGAGCGTTAGTTCTTAGGATCACTGTTTTAGAGGAAGATTTAGGAAAAGCGAGAGAAAGAGAATCCTCCACCTGCACTGCCTTGAGAGAGAGAGAGAGAGAGAGAGAGAGAGAGAGAGAGAGAGAGAGAGAGAGAGAGAGAGAGAGTCTTCCTATGTTGAGATAGAGAATCAGTTTAGAGAGAGAGACAGTTTGGAGAGAGAGAGATTTGTTTGGAGAAAGAGAAATGGGACTTGACTAAGCAAGTGGCTAGTCTTGTGAGTGAGCTTCATTCCTCCATGGAGGCTCGAAAGAAACTTGAAGCCCTTGTAGCCTAGCTTACTCAAGATCTTGAGAGAGCACGAGAAGCCAAGGTTCAAATTGAGGACAGATCTGGAAAGATGCTCCTCGGTCCCACTTTAGGTTTTGGCGAAAGGCAGGGAATAGGTTTCGATGGTTCCTCCACATCCCAAATCACACCTGGACCAGTGCCTAAGTTTACAAAGACTCCATATGACCTTTGTAAAAAACTACAAAGAAAAGATTGACCAATAAAAGCAAACTAAGATCGGCCTAAGACTGTGTACTTTTGTACCTACTACAAAAGAAAGGGCCACCTTAGGGAGTTTTGCTATATTTTGGGTCGGACACGATGTACTACTGCTTCATCATCTGCCACTAGAAATTTCTTAAGTATTAGAGAGCAGGTTGAGTTCCTAGTCACCACATCTCAGAGTTTAATGGCATAATTCCAACGGATTTCCCTTCCGTCAGCGGATACTTCCACAAACATGACTAGAACCAACATTGATAAGGGCATACAAAAGGTTACCTCACCTTGGGTTCCTAAGCACGATGTAAAAGCCCTTCATGCACATATGTAATGTTTGTATGCATTGATTTTCCAATCGAATTTTATCACACTCCTACATTTTCGCTATCACCGACTTGATTGTTTTTGTGTTCTTTCATGGTGTGATTCTTTGTTGTATATTTTGAGTGAAAATTTTTGAAAAATTCAAAAGGAGAAAGTTTATTACCCTGTTACATTCTCCACCTTTTATTTCTTTCTGATTCTCATATCTGTCTATTTGGGGACATCATAAAATGGGGGAGAACAAATTATGGGGGAGAATTATTTGTTTGTAACCTTAATTGATGACTCTTTGTGCTTATCATTATATTTCAAAATATTGCGCGTCATGGGTATTTGTTTGTTTCTTGTCACATCTGTGTAGCTATTTATTGCACACCCTGATGTTGACAAAGAAAAAGAAAGTTTTTGAAGATTTAAAGATGATGGAGTTTATTTGAAGACATGTCTCTTAGTATTTCCAGTTTGAGGGTTTTTTGGGGATATTAAATTATATGTCATTTGTATTTAGTGAGACAGCATAATTCGAATGTTTTTATGTATGTACCGGCATAGACATGGGGGGATATTTGTAAGGACATAATTTTATAAATGTCCATCTCATTTCTGTATGCCGTATACCGATACACCATCAAGAATGTTCATGCTCTTATACGCCTTAAAGACGGATCCGAATTATAAGAGGAAAGCTTCTAGTTTCTGGTTATTTTTCCAGGCCGATCCAGACCGGGTATTCCAGGCGACCCAGACCACCAAAGGTAAAGGCTCTGGACAGTTTTTGGCAGCGATCCGGACCTTTTTATAGAAAATGATTCGGATCGCATTTCCCCAATCCGGACCTTTTATGGAAAATAATCTGGACCGCATTTCTAAGGATCCATCTATTTGAAATTGGGCACCTATCCGGACCGGGTCCCTAAGGCGATCCGGACCGCCTTTGCAGATAGACCCAGATCTGCCAGATTTGTTTTTACCGACTCAAACTCTTTTTATAAGGGTTATTTCGGAGCTGTTTATTTTAAGTCTATGGGAAAATATTTTGGAGAGTCCAAACACAACAAGACTTCAAGTTTTGATTTTCCAGACATCCTTTTGATTCACAAATCATTCATTTATCATTTGTGTGAATCTCTAAACCCTCAATGGATCGTTCTACTCATCTGGAGTAACTTTGTGGAAAATTCGTCTCTTTTCCATTGCTAACCATCTGGAGTTATTGCGGGAGATTCTAGTAGACGACATCGGAACCGACACCTGAGGGTATTTCGTATGTCACTCTTGTTTTCATTGTAATTCGTTCTTTATAAATTATAGTCAAAATAAAAGGTTTTGCCCCTTTGGGGGATATTTCCTCATTTATGTGTTTTTTTGTGATTGAATGTTCTCGCATGATTATATTATCTCCAATCACACCTAGATGAATGTTTTAGGATTTAATTAAAAAACTGAGTTTAATTAAATAATTTCTTTGGTTGAACATAAGCCCACTCTCAAATCCACATTTGTGTACGTTACATACACGACACGTTTGTCATGCACACACATTATCACCTTTATGCATTAAGGAGAAGGATAACATATTATAAAGCCCATACAAGACCAAAAGAGTGGGGTGGGTAACTAACACCTTCCCATAACACATTTTTTTGCTTGTTTTAAGTAAAATAGGTTAGTGACTCTGATCTCTACACATCCACACACCTCACATGCCAACGACAATCTTTTATGTCCTTTATTCCCTTGAACAGTGCGTGGAGGTCCCTTTCCCTCTGCGAGATTCCACCGCTCCGTGTGTGGTGCCTGGTCGGGATGACCACGGTTAAGCCCCCAACAAAAAAATCTCAATTACCCAACCAGAGGTAAAATACAACATCAATACATTCATAAATATAGTGATGATAATGGGAACATGTGAATATCTCAAATTTAAGTACTATCATAGGTAACTAAGCCAACTCATCCAACTAATTCCATCGGCATAAGTCTCCCAACTATAATGGATACAAAGTAATAAGAGGTGCAACTACCATTAGCACCTAACTGGTAGATTCGTCATGAGCCTACACACCCATTTGTGGTATGTTCACGCATAAAAAATCACAAAAATGGATATACAACACCTAAATAGTCATATTATCCAACTTGTACATTTTGGTTCCCAACTATCAATTAAATTCTTATAAGTTTCTCAATTTAACCCGACATTTCCTCCAACCTCATGAAGCTACCTACCAATCCAAATCATAATTAAAAGGGTCCTAAAAATCTTAAACAATCAACCAAAATCACAAAAATCCGATAACTTAATCATAAATCTCATTATCCCTCATCTCAAGATTAGATCGATCTGATCCCAAACCTGGATTAATCTTAATTGTATCATGTCAGTTTTTAATGACATATTATAAGTTTAGAGGTAGAAATCTCATTAATAGGACTCACAAATCATGAAGTTAGCAACCTAACATAGTTCATAACACAATTGAATTTTAATACACCATTTGGACCCTTGTTCCTTAAACAACGAATTTTATTAGGAGTTTAATCAAATTTACATGATTTGACATCAATTTTGATTATAAGCCTAGAGTCTGACATTATTAAATTCTAAATTTTAGAATTTGGCAAAAGATTTTAACATAATTCCTTAATGAGCACAATAAAGGTTAACATAAACCAATTATTTAGTTTTTATTCACAATTTCTAGAAAATTAATTGTGTATTTATCATTATAATTTAGGCTCCAAATAATTTATACTATAAATTCCTCAAAAAATTCAATTAGAATTAACATCATCGAATTTAGGTTTCCAAAACAAGTTTTCAATCACAATTATATATTACTAGAGGGGAAGGGTATAATTAAAGTTATTTTCACGACTATAAAATTAGAAGTTTCCAAATTGATGTCGAGGATGATACCCAAGTGGTCTTCCTAATTCTCCGAGCTTTTCCTCTTCCACTGGCCTCAAAAATTCCCTCCACAAGCTTTTGTCTCAATATAGCCTTCATAGGTTTATAAGTTTTGGATCTAAAATGATTTGTTAACTTTCTCTTGACCTAACATCAGTGCAATGCTCACCACTAGAGAATAACTGGTGTACGTCGAATTTCCCAAAACCACTTACTTAATCGATCACATAAGACCCTAAATGAAATATTTTTTCTTCTTATCTTCAATGTTCACCTTCTCATAAGAAAACATAAATAAATTAATGAACTCTTATTCATACTTAGCGACAGTCTTTGAACTCTAGTCTAAATTCATAAAATCCTTCTTCTTCGTACTCCTAATGAAATAAGGAAAGTATTTATCATTAAATTCCACCAAAAATTCTCCATAGTTTAAGCGATCCCTATCGTCGGGTGTGGTGACACTCTCCCACCACTATAAAGCATCTTCAATCAATTTAAATGTAGATAATATTTGTTTTTACACATTTGTGCAGTCCACCATCCTCAAATGTCTATCCATATCATGTATACATTAGTGAGAGATCGTTAGGTCATACCCCCCGTCAAAAGTGGGAGCATTGCCCTTGCTGAAGTTGGCCCTCGCCTTATTCCATACCGAAGTGGGTGTAACCTGATGCTGGGCCTCTTAGGATCCCAACCTATGTCTACCCACCTTAACAACTGTCGCTTTGGAATCACGAATAATAGTTGATAACTCGTCGGCTCCCAAACGGAAAGTGCCCCTGCCTAGCCTAAACCGAGAAATCAAAAACTTAACCCTCTCCCCAATATCAAGATTACCTAGTGTTCTCCATATAAAAAGGTAGGAATAAATGAACGCCGAAATCGAAAGCCTAAAGAGTACAAATCAATAAAAGAAATTAAATATCAGAAACGCGGAAGATATAATGGACTCAAAATCCTCGAAACCTAATACCATTCTCCGATACCAACTGTAACAACCCGCATATTTTTTTATTGAAGTTATGACCCCGATACCAAAATATGCATGTCATTGGAATTAAATACCATTCTTAGTGTGTGATAGAAATATGAGACATGTAAAACTTTTTCCATAAAATATAGAAATTGAGATAATCGAATAATAATAAACCATTCATCATAATAAGATCCATCACAATGTTAAATCCAATAATAAATCTCAACACCAAATATAATATTAATCGAATCGAATAAAATAAACTATATAAAATCTCTCCGACTAAAAACCATATACAACTGTGGAGTCGAATGACCCACTAAATCCAATGCAACTATCTCATGAATAAAACGAATAGGAAGGGAACTAAACTAATGCTATAAAATAAATCTCAAGCTGCAAGTCTTGTTAATCTCCAATTATGCAGCTACTTGGCAACCTATCCTGAAAGTTTAGTCAAGAACAATAGGTCTGGGCCCACCACAAGGCTACGAACTACTTTCCCTAAGTAGAACACCCGAATCTAGTCGGAAGCATTACAATAGATAAATATCATAATATAATATTTTAATTAATGAAATAATATAATAATGATGTGATTAATGTAAACTTTAACAACTCTATACATAAAACAAATTATCTCATTACCCCCAAGTCCAATTATGTTTATTTCAACATTAAAATCATCTTTTTCCATTATCTTACTCTGTTTTAATTATCTTTCTTAACATTAATCATATGATCGATGTAATACCATTATAATCAGTTTTCCTTTCTATTGGCAATGCACATACTTATGGTGCATCTAACGTCTCATCACATCAAGTCCACATACATCACTATAGCCCATTAGCCCAAATTGTTTACCCGCATATACCGTGATGTTCACCACACAAGACACGTCACTATAGACAGTTAGCCTAGGTTCCAAAATCATCATAATGGTTATCTCACACAAGGCAATGCACATACTCATGACACCAACATAAAACTGTCAAAGTAGCCAAGACGGTGTAGGTCCTGCAATCACCGTCATGTTCGGCCTACCCACACACGCACATACAATTATGCACATTCATCGATCTCCAATACCCGTTTATTAAATTAGTTATTAAATATATTTTCATTATTTATAACTAGCCCCCATTATAATCCAGACATAATAACTACAATCCATCTCTAGTCCCATATCTATAGATCACCAACCCATAAGTATCATCAAGTTCCTCACCTATTAAGAATACCTATAACATAGCCATCACATAGTCTTACACCTAGGATAAAAATAATGTAATGACGTATTACATAGTTCCATATCAAGGAAATACCCAAAAGTACAAGTGGACACTCCATAATCCCATGCCTAGATAGTGCCAACAATAAATAAGTATGCCTACTCGCTAGTCTCATTCCTAAAAAGTATCATACTAATGATAAAAGTAAAAATATAACTAACGTGTGAAAGTCCCAATGTCCAAATAATGTCATTTTATTAACATAAACATTTATACATTAATTAGATTATCAATTCAACATTTTAATTTTTTATTTCACGTGTCTCATTTCATGCGTGATAAACCAAAATATCATGTGTTAAAAGGGATTTATAGAATCTCCCAACAAGTTGTCCAAATTCAATATTTCATTACGAGTGATAATTAATCGAATTAAATCATAAACAGATTCAAACGTGCATATTAATAATTTTTAGAAATATATTAATACATCATACATCACATTAATTGTCTACGTGATCTTTTATATCAACATATTTTATCGAATTACATATATTAACTAACATGTGATTCATCCCAACAACCCACAATAACAAGGTTCAATAATCTAAGCACATGGGATTTCAAGTATTAAAATCAATTTCAGAAGTTTATAAAAACAAATTTATAATTAGGTTATCACTTTCGCTAATCAAGTTTTTAATCTTATAAAGAAAAAATGTGTATTTAATGTTTATGCAACATTTAAATTAAATAATAGTTAATGATAACAATAGCGGTATTCTATCTTGAAAAGAAATACTTTGAAAAATTAGGGTTTACTATTGCATTCGTCTCACGAAAATACACAACTTTTCTTTTATGTCTTTCTTCAAAATATGAGTTCAAAGTCTCCCAAAATAAGGTTGACATTTTTTTAATGGTTTTTACGGTGTAAAATAAAGGCCCTGTAGCTTTTTGTTTTGTTTTAAGGAAAATAGTTGTAAAAGTATGCGTCTAAAAATAAGGATTTGGGAGTCCTTTTTATTATAAAAATAAAAATAAAACCCAAACCGCCTTAAAAGAGTCCAAGTCAAAACCAACACGCGCATCCAAACCAAAACTGCAACACGCCAAATTACCCCAACCCCCGCTATAGCAAACCTGGGCCGTTATAGTGGTGGGTCAGGTTTATATGACAGCTAAGTCGCGCACCCCTATTTTTTCAAACAAAACCAAAATCATTAAAATTATCTTAAACAAAAACGTGTAAGTCCAAGGTAAATTATTTTCTTATAATCCACGTCAAAACATCATGATCATCATCATCCTTGCCTTAATCCCATCATATGGGTTCGACCACATGGATTCTCCTTTTCCATTATAATCTATTGTATGCATTATTATCATTTAAGTTTAATTTCGTAAGGTCTCTCCTAATAATTTCCTCCCACGATTGCTTAGGGCGACCTCTTTTTCTTTTACCCTCTATTTCCAACAATCTTCCTCCTATTATAGGGGCATATACTAGTCTACGTAACACATGTCAGTACCACCTAAGTCTACTTTCTCTTAATTTATCGCTGATGGAAGGTACACCTAACTTTTCTCTCACGCATTGGTTTTTAATTTTATCATTTCTAGTAATTTCTGTCATCCACCGGAGCATCCTCATCTCACTAACATGAAGATTGTGTTCATGTTTTTCCTTTAACGCCCAACACTCCTCTCTATACAGGGTTGCTGGCCTAACAACTGTTCTATAAAAATTTTCTTTTAATTTATTAGTTATCCTCTTATCGCATAACACCCCACTCGTTTGTCTCCATTTCATTCAACCAGTCGATATTCTACTCATAACATCCTCATCAATATCCCCATTACTTTGTAACATTGAACCTAGATAATGAAATTTATTATTTTTGTTTATCACTTTTTTTTCAATATTTAACATTATGTTATTTGACGCTTCATTATTAAATTTACATTCCATAAATTTTGTTTTATTTCTACTGATTTTTAGTCCCTTATACTCTAAGGCTTTTCTCCAAGTGTCTACCCTCATCTCTAATCTTTCCTTTGAAGTGTCTACTAAAACTGTATCATATGAAAACAACATACACCGTGGGACATTCTCTTGTATTTCCTTAGTAATCTCATCCAAAACCATGCCAAATAAATAAGGACTTAAGGACAATTCTTGATGTAAATCCACTTAAATCGAAAAGTCACTAGTTTCTCCACATATAGTCCTTACTCAAGTCTTTATATTATCATAAATACCTTCAATAACTTTAATATAACTAATAGGGATTCTTTTACTCCTTAAAGTCCACCAAATTTTATCCCTAGGTACTCTATCATAAGCCTTTTCTAAATCTGTAAAGACCTTATATAAATTTTTATTCTTACCTCTACATTTCCCCCATTAACTGTCTTAATAAGTAAATAGCTTTCATGGTGGATCGCCCTGGCATAAATATAAATTGATTGTCTGAAATAGTTGACTCATTTCTTAATATTTGTTCTATAACCTTTTTCAATAATTTCATAGTGTGATTCATCAGTTTGATTCCTCTATAATTACCGTAGTTTTGTATATCCCCTTTATATTTATACAAAGTTATAATGGTTTTTTACCTCCGCTCATCTCGTATGTTTCCTTCTCTAAAAATTTTATTAAATAATCCTATTAACCATTTTACCCCTAGACACACCTCTATGGGTATTTTATCCGGGCCAACCACTTTATTCTTTCCCATTTTTCTTATTAATATATCCACTTCTTTTTCAGTAATCAGACATATCATTCCCATAGTCGGTACAATGTTCTCGATATCTTTTTCGGATATTCTTCATTCAATAATCCTTGAAAATACTCTTCCCGTCTATCTAGAATTTCTTTATCGTTAATTAATATATTTTGATTTATGTCTTTAATACACTTAACTGGATCCATATTCCTTGTTAGTCTATCTCTATTCTTTGTTAATTTATATATTTCCTTTTCACCTTCCTTGGTACCTAATTTATTGTAAAGATTATCTAGCGCTTTTTCTTGCACATTTCTAATAATATTTTTTACTTCACTTTTTAACTTCTTATACATTTCTAAATCTTCTTTATTTTTACTCTTTTCCCACTCTTTAAAACTTACTCGTTTCTTTTGTATCATCTTTTTCACCTCCTCATTCCACCACCAAGTCTCTTTTTTTATGAATATTTTCTCTTTAGTCTCACCTAAAACTTGCTTACCTATTTTCTCGTTATCATTCTTTGTTATTGACCAAATATTGTTAACATTATCATTCTAATTCCACTCCATGTTTAAAAGAAACTTCATTTTAAATTCAATCTCATTGCATCCTTTTAAATCCTTCCATTTTATATTTTGATAACCTATTTTCTCTTTTCGGTACTGAAATCATTTAATTGCTAAATCTATTACTAATAGACAATGTTGATTTGTTAAGCTTTCACCTGGTATAACTTTAGAGTCTTTGCATGTGCAAAAGTCTCTTCTTATAAGTAGGCAATAGTATATTTGAATTTTATTCTCCCCGCTTTTAAATGTTATTACATGTTCTTCCCCATTTTTTTAAAATGTGTTTATGAACGCTAGATCATATGCCTTAGAAAATTCTAAGATAGTTTCCCCTCTTCATTTCTCTTACCAAAACCACAACCCCGTGTATTCTTGGATAACCATCCCGCTCTACTCTTACATGTCCATTTAACTCACCTCCCAAAATATGATTTCATGCATAGGAATTTATTGTAATACTTCATCCAATAATTCCCAAAAAGATTTCTTTACATTTCCATCTAAAGCTCCTTGGGGCGCGTACGCACTTATAATATTCAATATTGTTTTATTTAAGATTATCTTAATACTCATTAATCTATCTCCCCATCGTTTAGTATAGACGATTTTATCTTTTATATTGCAATCAACAACAATACCCACCCCATTTCTATGATTATCGAACCCTCCCGAGTAAAAAAATTTATAACCTTGTCCTATCTCTCTAGCCTTTTCACCCTTCCATTTATTTTCTTCCAGGCATGCTATGTTGATTTTCCTCTGTTTTAAGGTATCCATAAGTTCTGCACTTGCCAATTAGTGTTCCTAAATTCCACAGACCAAATTTGATTTTATGTATGCTATTTTTATTTACGTTTCTTCTTTTAATCAGAGAATCCATCACAAGATTTGACATAAATTTTACAGTCAGCTGTCAACCTGACACTAACCCACCTCGTTTCACATCCGGACCTGGGCACCGACAACGGTCGAGCCAAAAAGATAAACTAGTTAATTATTTAATGTAAGGAAAATTTTTTATAAATGTCCGTCACGATTAATTATGTCATATATCGTTACAGTCATCGAAGAATTGAAGAAGTTTTCATCTACAAAAGACGAATCCGAATTACAAGTTGTTTTCAACATTCAAAGCCCAACAATATGACATTTGGTAAGATAATGTTTTAAAGTTTCATTTACATTTCATATTAAGAGTGTTGGGATATTTTTAAAAGTAGTTTTAAAAAGCTTTTACATAAAAACGTTTTTATCAATATTTTTTATAAAAAGGTTTCATTTCTATTTTAGAGAAAGTTGATTTTTGAAAAGTTTTGAGAAAATTTCTAAGGTAGTAAGCGTACCTTGGTTTTGACGCTCAGCTCGTTCAACCAAGATCACCATCTCGTTCGAGCGACATTGAGATGTCGCGCGATGTCGTTTGAACGACACGCGTATCTCGTTCGAGCGAGATCGGATTTCGTTCGAGCGACGTGACTTTTTGGCTGACACGCTGACCTCATGCTTATCCTTTGACCGACTTAATTTTCTTATAAAAGGGGTTTGCCAGCCTTGGTTTTCGGGGAGAACAGTTTTCAACTTTAAATAGTTTTAACATTTGAAACTTTTATTGATCTGCCCAGAATTTAATTCGATACCTTTGGCAGAAAGTTTTTCTCCAACAATTTAAGGGTTCAAATATTTGTTTTGTTTTCAATTCACAAAAATTCCAAACACTTTTATGTGAGTTGTTTTGTTGAACCTAAGAACATATTTTTCTTTTATTCATTCTTTGTGGGGAGAACTCTACAACCGACGGCTGCGTGCTATTGTGGAGGGAGTCCTTATGAAGTTCACTCTTGTGGAGAAGCCGTTTATTTTCCATTGTTGACCATTTGGAGTTCTTGTGGGAGATTCTAGCCGACGGCATCGGAACCGACACCTCAGGGTGTTTCGTATGTCACTCTTTTTTTAATCGTAATCCGTGTAGACCATTCTTTATAAATTATAGTGAAAATAAAAAAGGTTTTTCCCCTTTGGGGGATTTTTCCTGAAATTTTTGTCGCATGCTTTATTTATTTATGGGTTCACACATGCACACACGTAGTTACATGTTTAGGGGATGAATTGATTTGGTTTAAAAATAGACTCTAATTAAATAAGGTTTAATTGGAAACTTGCAAATTTAATCAATTATCAAACAGTCATACGTTTTACAAATTAGTATCAAAGCTTATTTAAACGATCACCACTTTTACAAAATGGTATCAGAGCGGGTTACGCTAATTTATCGCGTGATCCAGATTTTTTAAGGATTTAATTTTTTATACAATTTGACTTCTCACGTCGTCAAATTGGTATCAGAGCGGATTGCACTAATTTATTGCGTATTCCTATTTTTCGAAAAATCATGTGATATTGATTTTTTGAAAAATCAGTTTTGTGAAAAATTGCAATTTTCCAATGGAACGCCCATTTAATGAGGAGCCTATTTTTAAAAAAGTTCACAACCGTGCTGAAAAATTAAAACTTTTGAATTTGAAACATTGCAAAAGAATTAAAGTTTTGGAAGAAGAAAATTCTTGTTTTAATAGTAAGATTGAATATTTGCAAACGTTTCAAACTCAAATAGATATTTTTCGTGAACACTTTGGTAATTTGTGTATTGATTTTGATTCTTTGAAAATTGCCAAAAAGGAGAGTGATGAAAGAGTCCTAGTTTTAGAGAAGCAAATGGAGGACTTAAAAAATTCTAGGGTTCCCGTTTGTGCCGTCGAGGATAAAAAAAATAATCAATGATTTTACGGCACATAAAAAGACACTTAGGGATAAGTTTGTTTTAATTGAGGGGGAGCGCGAAAAACTGTTAAGTTTAATTGAAAATTTGAAAAATAAATTCATGTCTTTGGAAGAGTCTAATTTATTGCTTGAATCAAATATTTTTAACTTGAAAAATAATTTAAACGATTCAAGTAGGTTTGATAGTGATGGTAATGGCCCATCTTGTTCTCATGCTTCGAGTGTAAAAGACAAAACCATAGTTTGTTTTAGTGGGTCAATTAATCCCAAGGACTCTAGAAAAGATCACACTTTAGGTGTCGTTCCACTCGTTTACACATGTTCATATTGTGGTAGGAAAGGTCACCTTAGGCGTTTTTATTTTGATCTTGGAAAAAGTCCTAGGAAATTTATGCCTAGTGTTCCCTTGGTTCCTAAATCCCCCACACGGCGTTTCACACCTATTTGGGTTAGGAAATCACTTTTAGAGGCACTAGATTTTAGACAAGTTGATTCTTGTTTCCTTGCACATGATTATTCTCTTGTCATATCATATAGATGATTGTGTTTGCATGTTTGTCATACACTAGTTGTGGTTTCATGATATATATTTGCTAGTGTAATGACATGTACTTTTTGTATTAGATTTTTGTTTTTGAAAATTTTTGAAAAATGCAAAAAGATTTTATTTTGATAAAATTTTTCAAAAATCCAAAAAGAGTTTTGTATTTTGTTTACACCTTTTATGGATAGACACTTAGGATGACCGAGTCACAACATCATTCCATTTTTTATGTGACTATTTGATAGTGTTTTGAAACAATATATCATTTCATCTTTGTGCTTTATAATGTTTGGAGTCATTAAGATGTAATTAAGTGTTACTTCTTACATGTTTGACTCATGATTTCCTTTATTGCAGACATGCACGAATTTGTTTGATCATTGTGCTTGTCTTATCACATGTTGGTTCGGTGTTTTCACTTCAATCCTGTCTTTAAAAATGAACCAAGCGCGATAAAACTGGATAAAAAGTTGTGCATGTGAGAGTCGTTTTTGAGGTTGTGTGCTTTATTTAAAAACGGTGAAGGGCTACGAAAGGTACTCATCTATCCTTTACAATTAAGCCACCGTTATATCGGACCTAAAAAATTGAGGAATTTTATTATTCGAGGTCCAAAGAGGTTTAAAAGAGTCTGAAAAAATTTAAAGACAATAAAAAGAAATTCATTCCAATTATGGGCCAATTAGGTTTTTGCACCAATTCTCCAAAATTTGAGAATTTAGTTTATAAACCTCTAAAAGAAAATATGCATGAGGGAGTTTGGATGGAATTTAAAACGGGTCTGCACGTCCTTGAAAGTCTTGAAAAATCATTAAATAGTTTTGGATGTTATTGGGGTGAAAATCTCTTTGACATTGATTTGTTGATTTGCATAAGACAGTGTCATCTAAATTCAATAATTTTTACACCTAAGGATACTTTTGATGTTCATTCGTTAGGAGTACACGTATTCATCGTGCACATATGATTGATTGAGTTTATTTACCTATCCAATGTGTTCACACCCATACATTCCATTTCCATGACTTGGTTGTGTTAGTATAAATCCATGGTGTCTGATTTTTGTATCTTATTTTTGCTTTGAAAAAATTGAAAAATCCAAAACTAGTTTGTGGATGTTTTGGGGATATACCTTTGCATGCGCGTAGTTTCATCCTTGATTGCTATACATTTTGTCGTGACACTTCATGTTTTGATTGTTTCTTCGTATCTGTCTATTTGGGGACATCATAAAAAGGGGGAGAAAGAATTATCATGTTATGGGGGAGTTTTTGCATTATGGGGGAGATTTGATTTATTATTGATTTATTCTTATATCATTTCAAACTTGATGCGTCATGAAGGTTTTTGCTTTATCTCATGTGTATAGGTACAAATATTGAAGATCATTGTGTTTCACACCCTAATGAGAAAAGCTTTGAGATTTGAAGTTGAATATTTTTGAAGAAAAGTTTTGAGATCTTGCAAATTTATTCATAGGAGGGTAGATTTGTATAGGTCATTTGGTATTTGATAATTCGGATGATTTTATGTATGTACCGGCATAGACATGGGGGGAGATTTGTAAGGACATATTTTTATAAATGTCCGTCATAATTAATTATGTCGTATACCGTTACAGTCATCGAAGAATTGAAGAAATTTTCATCTACAAAAGACGAATCCGAATTACAAGTTGTTTTGAACATTCAAAGCCCAACAATATGACATTTGGTAAGATAATGTTTTAAAGTTTCATTTACATTTCATATTAAGAGTGTTGGGATATTTTTAAAAGGAGTTTTAAAAAGCTTTTATATAAAAACTTTTTTATCAATATTTTTTATAAAAAGGTTTCATTTCTATTTTAGAGAAAGTTGATTTTTGAAAAGTTTTGAGAAAATTTCTAAGGCAGTAAGTGTACCTTGGTTTTGACGCTCAGCTCGTTCAAGCGAGATCACCATCTCGTTTGAGCGACATTGAGATGTCGCGCGATGTCGTTTGAACGACACGCGTATCTCGTTCGAGCGAGGTGGGATTTCGTTCGAGCGACGTGACTTTTTGGCTGACACGCTGACCTCATGCTTATCATTTGACCGACTTAATTTTCTTATAAAAGGGGTCTGCCAGCCTTTGTTTTCGGGGAGAACAGTTTTCAACTTTAAATAGTTTTAACATTTGAAACTTATGTTTATCTGCCCAAAATTTAATTCGATACCTTTGGCAGAAAGTTTTTCTCCAACATTTTAAGGGTTCAAATATTTATTTTGTTTTTAATTCACAAAGATCCCAATTACTTTTATGTGAGTTGTTTTGTGGAACCCAATAACATATTTTGCTTTTGCTCATTCTTTGCGGGGAGAAATCTACAACCGACAGCTGCGTGCTATTGTGGAGGGAGTCCTTATGAAGTTCACTCTTGTGGAGAAGCCGTTTCTTTTCCATTGTTGACCATCTAGAGTTCTTACGGGAGATTCCAGCCGACGACATCGGAACTGACACCTGAGGGTATTTCGTTTGTCACTCTTATGTTCATTGTAATCTTTGTAAACCGTTCTTTACAAATTATAGTGAAAATAAAAAAAGTTTTGCCCCTTTGGGGGATTTTTCCTTAAGTTTGTGTCGCGTGCTTTATTTATTTATGGGTTGACACACGCACACACGTAGTTGCATATTTAGGGGCTGGATTGATTTGGTTTAAAAAAAGACTCTAATTAAATAAGGTTTAATTGGAAACTTACGAATTTAATCAATTATCACACAGTCACACGTTTTATAAATTGGTATCAGAGATTATTTAAGTGATCACCACTTTTACATTTAATTAATTAAAAAACTAAAAATAAACTCTTATATATAGAGATACAAACTAGGTGCGTTACCAACTAAAACAAGAGTACAATAAGCACATGAAAATTAGATAAAGTACATGCAAGTTAGATGAATAAAATCAATCAAAAAAAATTAGAATAGTAAATAATGGAAATAACACACTTGGTATTGTAAATCTCACGGAATGAGTCTTCTTGCAGTGTCGCTCTCGTAAATGCACTTGAAAGAAAATAACCCTGCTACAGAATAAACAACCTAAATTCGGTCGATCATAACCCTATTATACTTGGTGGTGAAACTATTTGGCTGGCGGAACTATTTAGCCGACCACTATTGCGTACTGAATCGGATCTGAACAAAAATTGGGTCGGTGAGCGAGATAAGGGATTTCCAGAACTCAAGATTTCAGATCCTTTTAGTCACCAGGTATATTGGCTCATTTATATATGTCAAATCACCGATCCAAATTTATCAAACGCCGATTATATCCCTGATAATCAGTCTGATCGTAAAACCAGATCATCCTCAATAGTTAGATCCTTCCCACAAATGGCACTCCTTTCAAATACAACAAGAGTGATCCAAACAACAATGGATAAATAAATCAGTGATACCAACAATGGAGTGATCCAAACAGCAACAAAATTGCTCCTAAGTTTACTTGTGAATAACCCCCAAACAAATTGTTGAGTCTGCCACAAAAATGAATTCAAAACCAAAATCGATTTTGGTTTTCTGAGATTTTTGTTTTGTGGGATTTATTTAAAACCAAAATTTCTTCTGTAACTACTCCAAAATTAAAATCAAAACGAGTTCAACATAATAGGCAGTGACTGCAAATTGGTTTAGTTGTGTAACAAACCCAATGAGTCAAGCCGATTTTAGTTTTAGTTTTAATTAGGGTTGAGAACTGATTTTATTTACTTGTATTATATGAAATACGAATATTTCATTGAGTTGTGTAAGGACATTGTCCATCACAAATTAGTATATCGTATACCGCTCAAGTCTTCGAAGGATTGAGAAGATTACATTTACAAGAAACAAATCCTAATTTCAAGAAGACTTCAATATTCAAGCCCAACAAGGATGAATTTGGTAAAATGTGTTTAAATTTCATTTACATTTTACATTAAAAGTGTTGGGATATTTTTGTAAAAGTTAAAATACTTTTCTATTTATGAAAAATGATTTTTGAAATGTTTTTAAGTGGTTTTAATTTTTCAAAAATTATTTTATCATAAAAGTTTTTTGGATAAAGGTTTCTGATAGCATGAACAATTTTAAGTTTATAGGTTTCCAAGATATTTAAAAGACTGAAGCTTTCTGAGTTACGTGTATGATGTCATTCGCAGGACATCGTACCTTATTCAAACGAGATTGAATCTCGCTCAAATGACATTGTGTCATTCGAACGAGATAACTTTTTATCTGAGTCACCGCCTTCATTTTAATTATAAATAGGGCGTTAGACTTCTCTATTTTTGTGTGGAGAAAAACTGGTTTTCACAAAATATGTTTTTATACTATTCTCCAACCATTTGAGGGTTCATAACTTTTGTTTTACGATTTACAATCCCAATTGCTTTGTGTGAGTTGTTTTGTGGAACCCAAAACGTAGTTTGGTATTGTTCATTCTTTGTAGAGTGAGTCTCTACAAAGTTTATGACTGCGTGTCATTGAGGATCTTCTTCGTGTTGATTCTTTGTTGAAGACTGATTATCAGGACTACGTTTTCTTGAGGTATAATTGTGTGTGAACCATTGTTGATTTTTAGTCGTTTCTTTGAAGGTTTGATGAAGAAACTGTGCATTACACTTGTGGGAGATTATCAGGTTGTATGTAAGTCAATGGTCTTGTAAACTTGTCAAAGTTCTAGAAATAAAAATGGTTTTCCAATTGGAATCAGAGCAGGTTACGCTAATTTACCGCGTACTCCTATTTTTCGCAAAAAATCAATATCACATAATTTTTTTGAAAAATCTGAATTTTTGAAAGTTTGTCGCTATGTTTCCAAACGAAAACTTTTATAGTCGGTTGCCAATTTTTGACGGGACTAATTATGCTTACTAGAAAGCCCAATGAAATCCCATTTAAAAGCAATCGGTGAAAGAGTTGAGGTCATTTGTGAAAGAGGCTGGAATCCTCCCACTCTCACCGCAAATAATGTCACGAATTTAAAACCTGACTGGACTAAGGATTAGTTTAGGTGGAGCACATATAATTCACGTGGGCCTAGTGAAATTTTTGGACATATCACCCCTGACGACTTCTGACGTATTTTTTACGTGCACCACGCTAAAGAAGCGTGGGATATTTTGCAACTCACCCACGAGAGCACTAATGCGGTCAAAGAGTCTAAAATTCAAAATTCGACCACTCAATTTGAGAAAATCACTATGTTAGAAAAGATTTTTTTGGCGAGTTTTATGCACGTTTGTCTGATATTGTCCACACTAGTTTTAACCTAAGTGAGCCTATACCCAATGCACGAGTGGTTAAAAAGATTTTAAAATCGCTGCCTAAACATTTTATCCCTAAAATGACTGTTTTGAATACCTTAAGAATTTGAATCGTCAGAAATTATTAGAATTAGTAGGAGACCTATAGACGTACGAAATTTCCATGTTTCTCGATACTGTCAAACCTAAGGATAGAGGGATAGCACTTAAATCCCAATCTAAGAAAAAGAAAGTGAGTTTTTGTGAGTCCGAATCTGAGGAAGAGTCTGAGTTTGACATGGCCCTTCTTGCAAAGAATATTAAAAAAATTCTCTTATTTTTGAAACAAAATATTTAGAGTGTGAGGGGAGAGGTCACACGTCATTTGAGTGTCCCACTAGACTTATGAGAGAGGGAAAGAAAGTTTTCATGCCAGCCACCCTTAGTGATAGTGAGGGAGAAGAGGGAAATAAGGACGATGAGTCCGGTAAAGGTTTAAGACATGGGATGTGTGTAAATTTTTGAGTTGTGTGAGCACACCCACTTTGTACCACGACGATGAGTACACTTGTGCACGTGATACCCCCGAGGAGCTTTTGAGTGTTTCTAGAGAGTCTGAGAGCGAGCGCGCTAGTGATGATGAGAGTGAGCTCCAGATTGCATTTTGAGAGTTGTACACCGAGACCTTATAGACTAAAAACTTGAATAATAAGTTGGGTCTCAAGGTGAAAAATTGGAAAGAGATATTGAGAGTTTGAAGGAGTTGGGGGCAAAAGAAAGTCAACTCGACAAAAGTGAAGGTTTCTTTGAGTGAGCAGTTGACTGCTTTGAATAGGGAAAAGAGTGAGCTTAGATCCCACGTGTCACAATTAGAGACAGATATTAAGCACACCCTAGAGGCTAAAGTCACTTTGTAAAACGCATCTAAGAAGGTGGGAAAGATGGTTCTCAATCCTATTTTAAGGAGTGGTGAGAGTTTAGAAATAATTCATGACGGTGCATCTACTTCTTTTGTTACACCCGAGTCATTTCCTACTTTAGAGTTAGATTCACATGACTCTCAACCCAACCCACCTAGGCGTCCCGTACCTATTAGGAGAGCACGTCCTAGAGTTGTTGAGAGAGGTGTTCCAAGGCTGGTTTATGTTTTTGGAGAACTCCACCGCACCGTCTAGGAACTCCACCGCACATACCAGCTGAGGTCTAGACATGTTTTTTAGCATAGGTTAATTTGCATGATGTTATCTTTTGCCTATTGCTAGTATGTACCATTTGTTTTATACTTTGTTAGCATTATTGTTAGCTTTTCTTATTTTTAGTACTGTTTTAGCACTGTTTCGAATCTGTTTGCCCATTCCAGGAACTGCTTTTTCGAAGTTTTCTCACTCGAAAAAATTGCATGATATTCTGAATGATCTGGGAAATTTTTCCCTTCTCGTTCTAATGAGAATCCGTCTCGCGCGAAGTCTTCTCGCGAGATCACCGATCGTTCAAACGATAAGGAGTCTCGTTTGAACGACCCCTCGAATTACTCATCTTTGCATTCCTCTAGTTCATATTGGCATTTTATATGGTACTACTGGGTTGTCTCTAAACAGTGTTCAAAAATACAAAAAGATTTTTTTTTGAAAAATTTAAAAAATCCAAAAGGAGTTTTGTATTTGTTTGCAACTTATACGAATTGACGTTTAGGATGACCAAGTCACAACTTCATGCCATATCCATGTGACTATTTGATAGTGTTTTGAAATAATATGTTGTGTCATTCATGTGCTTTACAAAGTTTGGAGTCTTTGAGATAAAGTGTTGCCACCTACATGATTGACTCTTCTTGTCCTTTATTGCACACATGCACGTATTTGTTTGATTTTTTTGCTTGTCTATCACATGTTGGTTGAGTGTTTTCATCTCAATTATGTCTATAAATCGAACCAATTGCAATAAAACTTGATAAAAAGTAATGCATTATATAAATCGTTTGTGAGATTGTGTGATTTTATTTTGTTAAACTAAAAAGGGCTACGAAAGGTATTTCATTTTTTCCTTTGCGATAAAGCCACCGTTTAAATGGAACTAACACTACACCAAAATGCTAATTTTGTGGCTGCCTTTTTGTGACTGCTAATGGGGGTGACAAACTTGTCACTCCCAGAAGCAGTCACAAAATTATTTATAACTCCTATTAGGGGTGATAAAATCAATGGGTAATAAAAATTTTGAATCAATTAGTTTGTCACCGCTAATGAGAGTCACAAATATTACCATATAATTAATTTGTGACTCCTATAAGAAGTCACAAATTTATAACTTTCACAAGCAGTCACAGATGACTCTTACAAGCAGTCACAAAATTATAACTGCTAAGAAAAGTCACAAACTTTAGTCTAATACTAAATTTTTGACTGCTATCGACAGTAATAAATTTGTAACCGCTCTCAGCAGTCACAAATTTTAGTCTAATACTAATTTTGTGACTGCTATTGGCAGTCATAAATTTTTAATTGCTTCTATCAGTCACAAATTTTGGCCTAATATTTAGTTTGTAACCGTTATTGGCAGTCACAAAATTTTTAACCTAACTTTTATTTTCCTCTTCTCTCTCCTCTCTCTCTTTTCACACTCCCTCCCCTCTTTCTCTTTTCCCTCTTCATTTTGGACTAGGGGTAGAATTTCTTGAGACGGTCCAGATTTACTGGATGAGCCATCTCTTCCCCATCCAGGTCAGTGAGCATGACGGCACCGTCGGATAAGATTTTCTTCAAAATGTAGGGGCCGCTCCAGTTAGGCTTGAATTTCCCTCTGGGGTCCCAGATGGGTTATATTATCTCCTTGAGGGCTAAATCTCCCTCTTGGACACCGCGGTCCTTAACTCTCTTGTTGAATGATCGCGATATTCATCGATGATACCCTTGTATGTGGTAAAGAGCTTTTAATCTTCTTTCATCTAGGAGGTTTAGCTCATCAAGACGGCTTTGGCACCAGTCTTCTTCACTAATCTTGCTTTCGAGCATGACGCATAACGTGGGTATTTCCAGCTCCACAGGTAGGACTGCTTCCATGCCGTAGACCAGAGAGTAAGTGGTAGCCCCAGTAGCAATTCGGATTGAGGTTAGATAGCCCCAGAGGGCGTATGGGATCCGCTCGGCCCAATTCCTACAACTTTCGGTCATCTTGCTGATGATATCTTTGAGGTTCTTGTTGGCGGATTTAACTGCACCATTGGTGATAGGTTGGTAGGGAAAGGATTTTTGTCTCTGAATCCCGTACTCGTTGACTACTTCTGTGACTTCTGCTTCGAAATGCAACCCGTTATCTGATACCAACTCGTATGGGACCCCATATCGATAGATGATATTTTTCTTGAGGAATTTGGCCACTTTCTTGGCATTCATTACTGCGTATGACTCAGCCTCGACCTATTTGGTGAAGTAATCGATGTCAACCAAGATGAACTCATGTCCGTTTGAAGCCTTTGGTGTAACCTTCCCTATGATGTCGATACCCCAGGTGGAGAACGGCCATGGAGAGGTCATGTTGTATAATTCTCGCGGAGGCAAGTGTTGAAGGTTGGAGAATTGTTGGCATTTGAGGCACCTCCAAACATAGGCGGCGCAGTCCTAGATCATGGTGGTCCAGTAGTAGCCCTGTCGGGTGATCTTCTTGGCAATAATGTGGCCATTCATGTGGGGTTCGTATTCCCCGTTGTGGATTTTCTGCATTATTTTCTCAATCTTAGCCCCAGCGATACAGTGTAGATGAGTTCCATCAAAGTTCCTCTTGAGTAGAGCTTTATGACAGATGATGTACTGGGCGTCCAGTCTTCGGAGGGTCGTTCGATCTTTCTTGTTAGATCCCTCAGGATACCTACCATGTTTAAGGAGGCACCAGATATCATAGTACCAGCAATCGACTAGTTCGGGATCTTTAGTGGAGACAAGCTCAATATGGTAGCAATGGGTCGGTTTGTCTTGCTTTTGAACTAGGAAGCGGGTCATTATTATTCCCTCGGGCATATCGACCATGGAGGCCAAGGTGGTGAGAGCATCGGCTAGGTTATTCTTTGCTCGGGGTAGGTAATGGAAGGTGATATCTCGAAATTAGGAGGCTAATTCTTCTAATTAGGCATGAAAGGGTTGGAGTTTTTTGTCCTTGACTTTCCACTTTCTGAGCACTTGACCGATGATAAGGACAGAATCTCCGTAGACATCAAGGTATTGAATACCTTTTTCGAGAGCAACTTCGAGGCCCAACGTGCATGCCTCGTATTCCATCATATTGTTGGTGCAAAGTAAATCTAATTTAATGGCGATGGGAGTGTGAGAATCATCTGGGGCGATCAGAAGTATCCCAATGCCATATCCATTTTTGTTGGCAGCGCCATCAAAGAGCATTTCCATCGAAGGCTGTCTTGAGTGGTGCAGAGGATATTTTCATCCGAGAATTCGTAGATCTGGACATCTGCTTCTTCTACAGGGTAATCGGTGAGGTAGTCAGAGATGGCTCTTCCTTTAATAACTTTTGTGTGACGTACACGATATCGAACTCTGTTAGGAGCATCAACCATCGGGCCATTTGACTGGATAAGGAGGGTTTCTCAAGCAGGTATTTAATGGGATCCATTCGGGATACAAGTTTGATGGGGAAGGCAAGCATGTAGTATCGTAACCCAGACAAGTGCGACACATGCCTCCTCCAAGGCAGTGTAGTTGACCTCGTACCCGACCAATTTATGACTGGCGTAATAGATGGCTCTTTTTTACGGGAGTCTTCAAGGTATTGGGCTAGCAAAGCCCCAGCTGCAGTGTCGATTATTGTTAGGTATAAGAGCAAAGGGAGACCAGACTGTGGTGGCATGAATACTGGAGGTTGGGTCAGGTATTGTTTGATTCGATCAAAAGCTTCTTGGTAGGCCTCGTTCTAAACCTTGGTTGAATCTTTTTGGAGGAGCTTAAAAATTAGTTCATAGATGGAGGTTAGATGGCTGATGAACCGGCTTATATATTGTAATTTTCCAAGAAAACCTCAGACTTCTTTACCTATTCGGGGTGGTGGCATCTCAAGTATGGCCTTCAGCTTTGTAGGATCTCCTTATATCCCATTTTCGCTGACCATGAATCGTAAGAGTTTTCCCTCTGTAGAGACGAAGACACACTTCTATGGATTAAGTCGCATCTGATACTGTCGCAGTCGTTCGAAGAACCTTCGGAGAGGGGGAACATGACCTTATCTAGTCTTGGACTTGATAATCATATCATCCATATAAACCTCGACCTCCTTCTGAATCAGATCGTGCAGGATGGTTATGGCAGCCCTTTGGTAGGTAGCCCCAGCATTCTTGAGACCGAATGGCATAATGGTGTAGCAAAAGGTTCCCCATGGGGTGATGAATGCGATTTTTTCTTGGTGTTCTGGGTGCATCTTGATTTTGTTGTATCCGATAACCCGTTGGTGAATGACTTGAGAGCATGACTGGCTGTGTTGTCCACGATCATGTCGATATTGGGTAACGGATAAACATCCTTCGGAGAAGATTTGTTTAAATCTCGGTAGTCCACACACATTCGAACCTTCCCTCCTGATTTCGGTACAAGTACAATGTTGGCTAGCCATGTGGGATATTCGATCACTCGAATGAAACCCACGTTTAACTGTTTAACCACCTCTTCTTTGACCTTGAGCGACCATCCGATGCGGAGTTTTCTCAATTTTTGTTTAACCGGCTTGTAATTTGGGAAAGTGGGGATCTCATGCTGAGCTATTTCAGGATCGATGTCAGGCATTTCATCATAGGTCCATGCGAAGACATCCACGAACTCCTTCAGCAACTCTTCGAGTTGTGCACGCTCATGCTCGTCAAGGGTGGCCCCTATCCTAATCTCGCGCAGTTGGCTACTAGAACCGAGATTAATAACAACAATCTCTTCTTCATTAACTTGAACGCGGTTATGTTGTTTATTATTAACCTTATTTAAATCAGTTAAGAATTGTTCATTTGCAAAATCATCATCATCAAAAGTTTGATTAGAATCCAAGCAATTAATGTAAGGCACGGCAAGATACTCAAAATCTTCATTTATTTCATTGATAGGAAAAAGAGCATTGAGAACCTTATCAAAAGAGGTCTCGATTACATTTGAGCAAGGATAGATAACATAAGAAGAAATAAGGTAAACATTGGGGTTAGGGGAGATTTCAAGGGTAGAACTGGCGCAGCATGCTAGTTGAGGAGAGGAGTATCAGCAGCTTTAATCAGACGGGATGGGTCCATTGATGTAGTGCCTGAATGAACCATGTATAGTGTCAGCCCTAGTATCTATAAGTTAAAGGAATCTTCGGAATCGATTTCCTCAGTCTCTTCGGCATCTTTGATGAGCGGTTGTACTTGGTGTGGGAAACTTTCGACCCATGGGTAGCTGTCTTGGAAAAAGATCTCCATTCTAGGCCTCATCTTCTTGTGTGTGTGGTCATACCATGGTTCTGGAAAACTGCAAAAGGGGAAATCCTCACCTTCTTTGATGAATTTTCCATTTAAGGAGTCTCCTGAGATAGTTGGGATGTAGTCTAATCTTCTCTTTGGTCGAGATTGGCGGATCATTCTGAGCTCTTGTTCTGATGGTTAATACCCCAAGCCGCAAGGAGGGAAAGCTTTCTTTAGTTCAATGGTCTCAAGTATCCCCTACTGCCTTTGCCTTAGCCCCAGTCCGGGAATGAAGTGTATGTTTCTAAACATCTTAATCACATTGACATTGCCATGAGGGTCATATTCTGGACAAACCCTTTCCTTGAAATCGTCCCCTGCCAGGAGTAGGAGTAGCTCAACTTAGAATCCTGATAGGAGCATATCATTTTACCCGTGTTGTATCTCAAGGATTGGACTGCTAGTGCTTTCACCCTCGACATTTTCATCGTCACCCAAAATGGTGATGACTCGCCCGTCGGTGAAGAACTTCAATTTCTGATGGAGTGAGGAAGACACACCCTTGATATTATGGAGCCAGGGGCATCCGAGCAACAGGTTGAAACAAGTTGGTATGTTTATGACTTGGAATTCAACGATGGGGTTTATAGGGTCAACCCCTATTACAAGTTTTATGGATCCCATCACCTCACAACGGGTATTATCGTAGGCACGCACAGCGACGGAGGTTGGAGCGAGGTCGCTCTCTTTCAGGCCTAAACACTTGAAGGTTCTCAGAGGGAAAACGTTCAAGGTGGATCCGTTATCGACAAGGGAGAGTGGCACGGCCTTCCCCATAACTTCGACGGAGATGTTGACTGCGTGATTGTGATTTGGCCCAATTCTGGGGATTTCTTCTTCTGAAAATGATAGCATTCGGGTAGAGGTCAAGGATCCGACCAGATTTATCGCCTCTTCTGGTGTGGTAGAGGGAGGAACTATGGGTCGAGTGAGTAATTTGACTAAAGCATTTCTGTGCAGCTGGAAAGACATGAAAAGCCCCCATAGAGTGATGTTAGCTTGAGTTTTCTTCAGTTGATCGAGGATCTTTCTCTCCTCAATAGTCATTTTTGGCATAAGAAGGTTTTCAATGCCCCTCCCCTTGTCATTTGCTGGCAGTGAGCTTGGAGTCTGGTAATATCTCCTGATCTGGTCATGTGATTTACTAAAGAAGGAAAGAACATAAATCAAGTTTCCTCATCAATCACAGGTTGTTCCGTCACCCTATTTATTTCTCCAAGGAGTTCTTCAAATGATATCATCCCACATATGTCGGCTACTGGGCTAGTTCTTCTTGAAGCTTGTTCCTCGCTCAAATCTTAGAATTCTTCCCCCCATCCGGTGGCAATAATTTTATCTTTCCATGTAAAGTTGATGCATTCCACAACTTCAATGGCTTCTTCATACAAGTTCTCCCATTCTGTGGGGATGTGTGTGATTGAAGGGACCAAGCGCCCTTGTAACTTCAAAGTGTCAAATAACCCGGTGATACTACTAATGTTGTTGGTTTGCCTGAATAATTCTGCCATAATATGGACAACATCATCTAAGCTGACTTCGTCGGTTGGCACCACCCATCTATCTGAATCTAGGGCCCATTTTCGTGCTTCCAAGAATAATGTACTGAATCTCTGGCAATCGATGACCATCTGTGAGGGAAATTTCATCCTGAACTCTAGGAGTTGGTTTAACACCTCTGACAACTCCATACTTTCTTTTTTAGAACGGGTACATACAACGATGCATGCTTTGGTGAGGAGTGACAGTGCCTGATCAGCGAGGCTAGTAGGGTGTAGGAGGAAATATGGGCAAATTTGAAGAGGTTTAGGATAGTATATGAGTGTGATTTGAGTTAAGGGATCGAAATTTGGGTTTTTTTCCAAGAATATGGCATTGGTGTGATTTGGGAGTGGGTTGTGAGTAGTGTTTGGCTTAGGATTGGCTGGTGGGGCGATGGTACCCCGATCAATGAGATCTTGGATTACGTTCCGGAGGTGAAAGCATTGGTCGGTGGTATGGCTGGCAGTTTGGTGAAAGGCGCAATGAGGATCAGTCTTAAAGTTTCTTAGGAGTGGATTTGGCAATGGACGGGGATCCAAGGGTTTGATGAGGTTTCGTCTTAACAGGGCTTGGTAAACTTTGGAGAGGGGAGCATGGAGCTCAGTGTAATCCCTTCGTATGGGGGCAGGGCGGCTTTCTGGTGCCCATGATGTGGTTGGTTGAGAGATGTTGTTGATGGTCGAAATGGTAGCACTGACAGGCTTGTCTTATTTTTTAGGGGTGAACTTTCCGGACACCTTCTTCGGTTCAGTCTCTGTTTTAATGAGGCTTTCCTTGATTTCTACTCCAGCCTCTTTGAGATCTCGGAAGTGGGGATAGTATTATCCTCCCATCATTGCTCGGATATGGGGCAAGAAGTTTTTCTTCACTATGTTAACCTGTTCTTCCTCGAATGGTCGATTAGTTATGGTAGCTGCTTGTTCCCTCCACCGGGTTATGAAGTTACTGACTGATTCCCCTGGATTCTGTTTGAGCAGCTCTAAATCACGACGGGTGACCTCAAGCTCTTCGTTGTATTTGTATTGTGACATGAATGCTCGGGCTACATCCTCCCAGCTACGGATTCTGGATTCCTCAAGAGATAAAAACCATTTGAGGGAACTATCCTTCAAAGTTTACTGAAATAATTGGGACATCACTTCCTCAGAAGCCCTTAGTAGAGTCATGGAAGGATGATAACTGTGAAGATGAACAATCGAGGGTCCACTCCCTCCAAACTTCTCGATATTTACCATCTTGAACTTCTCGGGTAACCTCGCTTTAGGATAAGGAGACATGTGGGTGTAGTCCATGTAATTCCGAGAGATCCTAACTTGGTCAAACTTCTTGGTGAGCATCTTAAGATCCTCCTTGACTTTATTCAACTCCTCCTCTTTTGGATCAGCGACCACAGGCAGGTTAGTCATAGGATGGAAAATGTTTGGCATTGGAAGCTCGACAGGCGGCAACCCATTAGTAAGAGGGGAACGTGGAGCGTGCTGATATTCTTCCGGAACCCAAATAGGCTCGGGTGGACCCATAGCACAAGGGAATAGGGCCTCGGGCTCTTGAGGCATAGGAATTTGGTTTCGTTGCATCTCTCGGACCTCAGTTTGGAGGTTATCAATTGTAACACCCCGCCCGCCCGGGAAGAGCGAACGGAGCGCTAATGCGATAAAATAAATACAAATCCACAAGTGACAATGTATAGAGCATCTAAATAAACCCACAATAATATAAATCCACTAATCTCAATCTCTTCAATTACAACAAGTCTCTCGAATTAAAATTACAACTATCTAACTCTAATAAAAATACAAATCTCCAAAGCTCTATACATCAAAATAATTAAATACAATCTTCCAACTTGTATTCAAAATTCTCCCTAATATAATCCACGCTAAAAATCATCCCAATTGGTCCATAGCGTCCCAAATCCACGCTAACCTGCCACTAAAAGAAAATATGGAGAAGTACACAATACGACAAGAAAGATGCTCAACAAATATATGTTAGCGATGAATAAAATGTAACAACACGAGTACGAATATTCAATTCAAAATGCAAATCTCAAAGCATTTATCAATAAATTTCTCAACAACACTTTAATCGGGTCACCAGGCCTCACCACATCCGTATATGCTTTTTCAAGCCATAGCCCGGGAAATAGGAATTTTGGCGGGTACTCAACATCCGTGCCATATTAAAATCTCATGACAACGTGCTCATAACAATATAATGATACCACATGAATCAAAATAATTTCAACAATTATTTTCCAGATTTTAATGAATTTATCAATTCATCTATGAGTTCAATTAACAAGAATTCAAAGAGAATGACACTCGCGAGATTTAAGGAGCATATTGTGTAAAACTCCATACCTCAAACCATGATGAGAAACTAATGATCACATCCTCAAGATCAACACAAAAGATCTACAAAAGCTCCTCCAAGAACCTCCAACAAAATATCCCCAAGAACACCTCTAATCTAAGGTTGGAACTCATAAATATCAAGGGACAATGTGTATATAAAAAGAAGAGGAATATAAAATATATTTGCTGCCAAAATTTGTGCCAAAAGTATGTTAAAAGGGTTGCCCATGACTTCCTTTTATAATGCAAAGAAATGAAGAGTTGGAATCCAAAAGACTCCTTTAAATAAGGCAAAGAAATGAAGAGTTGGAAGTCAAAACAACACCAAGAGTTAAAAACATTTTAAAATCATTTTAAAATCCGTTTTAACTCCGTTTTCGAAACCGTTTGAAATTCTCGCCTTTAAAAATAATAACCAACATATTTGAGCAATAAAAATAATTTTATCAAAAACTTTATTTTCCTCCATTTTCCAGAAATTAATTAAAATAGCCCAAAATTACGCAGGTTATTACATCAATCTTGGACACGAGCTGACCTAGGACTGTCGTCAAATCCGGCTGTATGACTGGTGCTTGATCTGTATTCTCCATGGAAGATGGATGGATTCCAAACTCGAAAGAAGTAGTAGAGGAGCGGATGAAACTCCGGGGTGATTTGACTAGAGACCGAAGCCAATAGGGAGTCAGACCAAGGGCTTGCGATCGACCTGAGAAGGCCTAGGATGAGATTTATTTTTGAGAAAAAGGAAAGAAGTTGCTTTTGGATTTTTGATAAGAAAGGGAGAAATTTTTTTGGATTTTTGATAAAGAAGGGAAAAATGCTTTTGGAGACGGAACTCAGCATGATTATTATGATTATTATGTTCTCACTTGTCTTTAATTCTCCTAAATGCAATGCCGGACGGGACCCGAGCCTGGAAAAGTGATTTTCTTAATATATGCAAAGCTACGGTTTGGACTTGTAACCAGGTTCATGGACAGGGCCCTGTTTTAAAAATGCGTGAAAATTGGTCTGCAGATCGACCCGAAATTTCGGCAGAGTTTCGGGTTGAAACCGGCAATCTAAAGTGCGTGTCCTAGGTTTGACACCTATATGCGAGTATGTAGTTGGTTGGGTGAATCGGCATGGATTCCCCCCTTTGGAGTGACTTCCACGATATACGTCTTACTCTTGGGGCGATCGGTACGTGTGGACAATCCATTTGATATACCTGAGTGTACGTAAATTGCCTTACCATATACCTCGTGGGGACGGTACGTGTGAGACAGAATTTGATATACTCGGCATACGTGAACAAATTCTCTGCGATATACCTCCCGTCATGACTTCGGTCAAGCGGTACGATGCGGGGGAACCGTTCGATATACGTCGAAGGTACTTGGACAATGGAAGGTGAGAGTCATATCGCTTAAGCTAACTGCGACCTGTCGGACCAGCGCCCATCACAAAGTGACCCTCCAATTACTAGGTAAAATTTGGTCAATATCAATGCTCTTTGGTGATGTCGTGTGAATCATGTATGATTCTCTTATTAGTATCTTATGATGAGAATGCCTTTCTTGATTATGCCAAACAGGGAGAAAAGTACAAGTACCCCAAAAGGTACACCAAGTATGGATAGGTGATGCGTGCAATATGGGGATATATGTGATCCTAGGTGCACGTGGTGCGAAGTGTACATGGAGGAATTTCTACAAGTGTGTGAACATAAGCATGGGATACACATGGAAAAGCGGAACATGCGGATATGGGGGAAACATAAACAAATATAGCATCCATGTAAATAGAGTCAAGCCCTCAAACAAATAAAAAACCCCAGCAGAGTCGCCACTGTGGCCATCCCCGATCCTCATCAGTGCGCGGGCGGGCACGTGGAGGAAAGGATCCTTCAGGTCCCGCGCGTCCCTCTCGGGAGCGCTTCAGCCGGCGTCATTTGTGGTGTGATAATGTAGAGAGATTCAGAGTCGCCAGTCTATTTTACTCAAAACAGACAAAAGAAAAAGGGGAGGCCACCTCGAAGAGTGGCATCCAAAGACATACTGGTGCATGCAAAACCAAATGATTCGAGAAGCGTTCGTAGGCTTAGTTACGAAATGGGAAGGTGTTAGGCACCCATTTTGCCCTTTCGGTCTCTCATGGATATTTGCTATTTTCCTTTATATTTCCCCCCGTGATATGTGTGCATGTTTGTATATATTGAATGGAGGTAGGAATCCTCGACTTGTATCATGGAAAAGATAAAGTGAGTCATCCGTAGGAAGAAATAAGAATAATATTAGAAAATAGGATTTACGTGATTACCCTTACGTCGATCGTTATAATGGAACGATAACGCATATGGGGTAATATGTCATTAAGAACAAATATATATATATATATATATATATATATATATATATATATATATATATATATATATATATATATATATATATATAAGAAAATTGAATTTAGAGAATAGAAAAGGTGAGGAAAGGACTCGAGTCTCGGGTTTTACCCCGAGATGCCTACATAGCCTATAAAGGCATCAAAGTCCACGTAGTTCGCATAAAAAACGAGGGGTGAGGTTTATCCCATAAATCCAAATGGGGGATCTCTTATTTGTGTGTGTGTGTGTGTGTGTGTGTGTGTGTGTGTGTGTAGAAAAAATGTTTTAGTGGTGAGAAAAGTGTGAGAAAAGTATGAGAATCCCTTATTTGGAATTTATGAGCAAACACTCTTTTTCTTATTTTTTGGATTTTTATTTATATGAAAATAAGAGATGTGAAATAATACTAAATAAAAAGTATATTAGGATGTGTGAGATGAGATGACAAAAGTGCTAAGAAATAAAAATAAGTTATTGAGAATTTAAGAGAAAGTTGAGAAAGTTGGACCTTTTTGAAGATCTTGAGCTTGATCTTGAGTGTTGGGGAGCATCCCTTGCACTTGGATTATGATGGAGTGTGTCTAATTCATCAAGTTTGATGAAAAGGATGATGAAAAGTGGAAGTAAAAAAGGGATTTGGAAGTTGAAATCACGCTGCCTTCGAGAGAGGTTTCAGGGATTCGTTCAGAGAGATTGTTATCAGATCTGGGATCCCCTTGAAAATGAGGTGAAGGACTCCTTTTATAGTCCCAGGTGAGTGTCGATCGGCATAGACCTATTCCCGCTATCGGCAGGTGCCGATAGGCAGGGTCTGGAATCTGCCGTTTTGCAGTACGCTTCAGGATTTTTTAGGAAATCGGCCGCCGAGGGCAAACCATTGGTCAGAATCGCGCATAGACCATACCATTGGAAAGTTAATTCAGATACCTTCAAAAGTCCTTTGGCCCACTCCCGGGTTTGGGAGTTTACTTTGGGCCAAATATGGCTCGGAAGCATTTTTCGGTCCATTGGACGGGGAATCATTCGGACGCAAATGGATCGTTGGTCAGCATGGTAAGTCCGAATCGCGCACGGGGCATACTGTTGGAAAGGTTATGAGATGTACTTCGACATTCCAAAGAGTTTGACTCGGTTTGGAGAGTTGACTTTGGTCAACCGGGCCTGAGAAGCATTCGGTGACCTCCCGGAGTTAAACGGATCGTTCGTCTGCATGGTAAGTCAGAATCGCGTACCGGACAGATATTTGGAAAGGGTATTTAGTGCCCTTAGATGATTCATTCATCCTCGGTTGAGCCTAAGAGTTGACATAGGTCAAACAGAGCCTGGAACCGTTCAGTGGCCTCTCGGTCAGGTTTCGGACGCAAACGGACCGTTCGTCCGCATGGTAAGTCAGAATCGCACACGGGGCAGACCCTTGGAAAGGGTATTAAATGCCCTTCAAAGATTCATTGAGTCTCAATCGAGATGAAGAGTTTGACTTTTGGGTCAAATAGAGCCCGAGAGCGCCCGGTGGCCTCTAAGTCAGGTTTCGGAGGCAAATGGACCGTTCGTCCGCATGGTAAGTCAGAATCGCGCACGGGGTGGACCATTGGAAAGGGTATTCAGTTCCCTTCAAAGATTCATTGAGTCTCGGTCGAGACGAAGAGTTTTAATTTTTGGTCAAATTGAGCCGGGGAGTGCCCGATGGCCTCTAGGTCAGTACTCGGGACGTGACCTGGGTTCAGAGTGATGGAGGGAGGTACTAGGGACCTAAGGAGAGTTAGGGAGTAACATAATGGGGTGTCTACAATGATCCTATTAGCAAGTAGCTCAATAAAAATAGTTCTTCGTATCTCCGTTCTGGTTGCTGAGGCTAACTAAGCAAGTGCATCTGCTCGGGCGTTCTCTAATCTTGGAATCCTGACCATCTAAACTTCTATCAAGGTGGCAATTACTTCCAAAGTTTGAGCCAAATATCTGGTAATCAGTTCTCCTTTCACTGCATATAAACTCAACAATTGATTTATAACTAACTGTGAATCACTGTACACCATAACTTGCACGGCGATCAATGATTTGGCTAGATTTAAGCCAACAATCATAGCTTCGTACTCTACTTCATTATTGGAGGCCTGAAATTGGAAATGTATAGTGTACTCTATGTTTATCTCATCTGGTGTATTGAGAATTATTCCATCTCCACATTCGATTGCACAAGATGACCCGTCAACATACAGACTCCATAGGGGGATATTACTGTCAAACGCTTGATGGAAGATTTTATCCTTTGCCTCTTCATATTTCTTCTTCATCTCCTGTACTCCACTAGGCGGATATGTTTGGTCTTTTTCTACAATTTCCCTCATTTGGAGTTGGTTAGGAGTATCTCCAGCAAATGTGTTATCTCATGCATGTTACTCGGCTAAAGTCCCTTTTTGCTCGGGGACCTCTGGATAAGTAAATTATGTAATAAAATCATCGAGAGCATTGCCTTTTAAAACAGTCCTTGGTTCATACACAATGTTATATTCTCCCAATTCTACAGCCCAATACATCAATCTTTCAGATTTCTCCGGCTTATGCAAAGCTTGTCTTAATGGCATGTCAGTGTATAACACTATGGTGTGGGTTTGAAAATATGGTTTTATACGTCTGCTAGCCTCAATTAAGGCCAAAGCTAATTTCTACACTCTGGTATACCTTACTTCTTCTCCTCAAAAAGCTTTGCTGGTATAATAAATTGGTTTTTTAATTCTATTTTCCTCCCTGATCAAGGCAGACCTGACTACTAACTCAGATACCGTCAGATATAAATATAACTTTTCTCCCAACATTGGTCAAGAAAGTAATTGCGGTGCTCCCAGGTACTTCTTCAACATTGGTAAAGTGATCCTTTGGGCACGCTTTGTTCAAGTCAGTAAAGTCTACACACATCCTCCACTTATTATTCTTCTTCTTGACCATAACCACATTGGCCAACCAATCCAGGTACTTCACGTTCTCAATAAAGGAAGATTTTTAAAACTTCTCTACTTCTTCTTATATAGCATGGTTCTTCTCTGGACTGAAAACTTTTCTCCACTGCTTCACAGGTTTGACTTCCCTATTAACATTGATTTCATGACATATAAAGTTTGGATCTATGCCTGGCATATCTTCATGACTCAAAGCGAACACCTGTTTTCTTTGCTTCAAGAAAGTTATCAACTCCTGCTTAAGAACTGGTTCCAATAATGCTCCTATTTGAGTTATTCATTCTTGTTTATCTTCATCCAGAATAATGTTTTCTATTACCTCCATCACTTGGCCTTTTACAAGCTCAGATTCATCTCGTGGATCTAAGGTTTTGACCTCAGACTCGTTGTTCAGTTTAGATGTATCTACTTGATAGGTGGTTGCTTTTCTCTTTGCCCCCAATATATCTTCTTCCTTGGCAGAGGAATAGTATCACTCCCGAGCTACTTTCTGGTCTCCTTTCACTATTCCAACTCCAAAGTTGGTCGGGAACTTCAAGCATTGATGAACAGTGGAGGGTACAGCTTTGAACTTTTTCAAACCAACTCTCCCCATGATCATATTATAAGCAGAATGAAAATTTTTATCCATTACAAAGAATCTTACCTTCTTTGTCCTGCTAGTCGGCCATGTCCCGATCAACACGTCTAATTTGATTTTCCCCAGTGTAAATACCTTCTCGCTGGAAAAACCAATGAGTGGCCTATGATATGGCTCCAGTTGGTGGAGTTTTAATCCCAAACTGTTAAAATAGGGATAAAACATGATGTCTTCCACCAAAGTCCTTGCCACCAGTACTTCTTTCATCCTGTTTCTGATCACTAACGAATCATCATGAGGATACAATACTCCAGATAGATCATTTTTGTAAAAGCCAATCATAAGCTTATCCTTGTTAACCTTTCTCGGTCTTTCTTCCTCGGTAAGGTTGATTCGATGAATATAGGAGAAAGCTTGAGCCTCATTGAGATAAGCTTTGCTTTCTTCTATATGATCTCCTCCTCCGGCATCTCCACATGTAATTATGTGATAATCAAAAGATCCAAAATTGAGTGTGAATACCTCTCGTTCCGATTGTCTAGGCTTTTGGGAAGATCAGGATCATCTTTCGGATCATCGTCATGGTTCCTCTTCTTCTCTTCCCTGGGTTTAACTGAAGATTTAGATCTCTGTCAAATTTGCCTCCATTTCTTCCTTCGTTTCTCCGATCAACATATATGTCCAACTTTTCTCTTCAAATAAGTGTTTATATCTCATTCTGTAGGGTAATGCAATGGTTGGTAGTATGACCATGATCCTTGTGAAATTCACAATACTTGGACTTGTCCCTCTTGTCAGCAGGTGACCTCAATTTTTCAGGCCAACTTAAATTACCATTGTGCTTGATTTCTTTCGACACATGATTTATATCTACTATTAAGGGAGTGTAGTTAGTGAATTTCTTGAGCCGATCTAGGCCTTTCTTGCCCTTCAAACTTCTGTGTCCATTGTGATTATTGTGCTCCTTCTTCTCTGACTTTCCTTCTATTTTTGCCTACCCCTTTGCATTCAAATTCTTTTTGGCAGCCATAGCTTCTTCTGCGTTCATAATTTTTTATGCCTTGGCCATCAATTCTGTCATTATCTTTAGGGGATCTTTTGCCAAGGTATAATACAGCTTATTTGGGAGCAAACCACTCATGAGGGTAATGATTGTGGTCTTCTCCTCATAATCAATGACCTCCAATTTCTCGTTGTTGAAACGAGTGATGTAATCACTTATACTTTTGCCTTCTTTCTGTCTTACACTGAGCAAATGAGCTACTCGCTTCACTGATTTTGCTCCAAAGCAAAAATTACCATTAAATAACTCGGTTAACTGTTAAAAGTAAGAAATTTATCCCCGAGGAAGACTATTGAACCAGATTTAGGCAGATCCAGTGATCGTTACTGAAAAAGCCCTATATCTCATCTCATCGGGAATAACATAAATATTAGCCGCTACTTGAAATTGCTCAATATGAAAAACTGGATAAGTTTTCCGATCATATTTGGGAGTGACCACTGGAGCCTTGAACTTTGTCGGCGTGGGTAAATCTACAATGGCTTGCACAAAGGGGGATCATTTGTTAAAATTTCTTTGCAGAGGGTTTTTCTCCTTTGCCATTTCCCCCAACCTATCTTCCAAACGTTGGATAGAACCTTTCCAAGCTTCACTGTCAGCCCCAGATTTATGGGTAGCAATTTTTCCATGCTGACTAACAGATCTTACTGACCTTTCTTTATGCGAACCTTCTCTATGACTAGATCTTTCATTTCGTCGGGTACTTAATCTAGATTGGGCTGAACCTTCCCTTAAATCGTATGGTCATCGAGTATCTCTCGACGTAACCCTCAGGGAATTTACCTTAGGTCCCAAACGATTGAAAGGAGAGGCCATACTTAGCCTTTCTAAGGCATTCAATCTTTCTGGTATGAGAGACTGTCCATCAGAAGAGCCAGTAATCCTGATGGAGGAGGTTACCCTAGGCAAGTATGGAGGATCCCTTGAAGTTCGGGAATGGCTGTGACCAACACTCCTGGAGGGTGGTGCTGGCATATTAAATTGTGTAAACTCTAACTTACAGAGTTTGGGCCAACTGTCTTATGGTATCCCTCATAACCTCTTGACCTTTGGCTAAACTAGCTAAAATTCCTGTCAAATCATAATTATTGGGAGGGGCAGAAGGATTAGGCGAAATTCCATTACTTTTGGTACTTGATTTAGGAATCTCATCCATGGATGGTGAATGAGTGACAACGTTTAGTAATACGTTCCCCCAGACGGTGCCAATATGTTGATGCAAAAAACTAGACTAGGCCTAATTATTTGATCACTGATAAAATTAAGTAAAATAAACAAGACACGAGAGATTTTTAGAGTGGCTCGGATCAAAGTAATAGCCTGCATCCACGATTATGTATTGACTACCTTGACTTGTTTTTCCCCTCCCTTGCAATGAGGGTGATACAGGGTATTTATAACCCAGGAGGGGTGTTGATAGTTGTCGTGTGAATGGATGGAAAACCTTTATTTGTTAGGCATTTACATCAATACATAATGAGAATTAATTATATGAATATTTTCGCTTCACGTGCAATACATATTGTAATACTGCTGTCACTTGGTTGGCTATACAGAATGGATTTTCGGCAGTTGGTCGAGCTTCCCAGTTGGTAGGATAACCATGTTGGTTGAGCTTCCTTGTTGGTCGGGCCTCCTTATTATGCTGGCTTGGACTTGTATCACATAGGATAACACGTGATGGCTTGTAATTGGTCCACATAGGATGGTAGATTTTGGTATCAACATTTGACTAGTTTTTCGTGACACCCCGATTTGATTTATTTGGTTTATTCTTTTCCTTGTCTATTTCAGACAAATAAAAAGGGGGAGAACGAATTATGATATCATGGGGGAGTTTAAATATGGGAAAGATTTGATTATGCTTTCATGTTTATACTTTATATCATTTGAAACTCGATACGTCACGAGGTTTTTGCTTTGTCTCATGTGTGTAGGTACAATTGAAGATCTTTGGATTGCACACCCTCATGAGAAAAGCTTGAAGTTTTGAAAATTTGACTGTTGAAACAGAGTTTGAAAAGTTTGAAGACTTGTCAGTTTATCTTTCCACGTTTGAGTTTACTGGAGGGTAGATTTGTAAAGGTCATTTGAGATTGATAATTCGGATATTTTTATTTTGTACCGACATAGCCATAGGGAGAGATATGTAAGGACATTTTACGTCACAATGTAGTATGTCTTATACTGCTGCAAGTCATCGAAGGATTGAGAAGATTACATCTACAAGACAAAAATCTGAATTTCAAGAAGACTTCAGCATTCAAGCCCAATAAGGATGAATTTGGTAAAATGTGTTTAAGTTTCATTTACATTTTACATTAAAAGTGTTGGGATATTTTTGTGAAAGTTAAAATATTTTTTTATTTATTAAAAATGATTTTTGAAATGTTTTTAAATGGTTTTAATTTTTCAAAAAAAAAAATTATCACAAAATTTTTTTGGATAAAGGTTTCTGATCTCGTGAACAATTTTAAGTTTTCAGTTTTCCAAGATATTTAAAAGGCTCGAGCTTTCTAAGTTACGTGTATGATGTTGTTCAAACGACATCGTGTCGTTCAAACGAGAGGACTTTTTATCTGACATGTCACCGCCTTCATTTTTATTATAAATAGGGTGTCAGACTTCTCGTTTTTTGTGTGGAGAAAAATTGGTTTTCACAGTATACGTTTTTATACTATTCTCCAACCATTTGAGGGTTCATAACTTTTGTTTTACGATTCACAATCCCAATTGCTTTTGTGTGAGTTGTTTTGTGGAACCCAAAACATAGTTTGATGTTGTTCATTCTTTGTGGGGAGATCTCTACAACCGAGAGCTGCGTGCTATTGTGGAGTGAGCCTTTACGAAGTTTATGACTGCATATCATTGAGGATCTTCTGCGTGTTTATTCTTTGCTGAAGACTGCGTGTCTAGACTGCGTGTTCTTATAGTATAGGTGCGTGTGAACCATTGTTAATTTCTAGCCGTTGCTTTGAAGGTTTGAAGAAGACACCGTGCGTTACACTTGTGGGCGATTATCAGGTTGTATGTAAGTCAATGACCTCGTAAACTTGTCAAAGTTCTAGAACTAAAAAGGTTTTTCAAGTTGTTTCCCTTCTACAATGATTAGAGGATTTTCTTCCATTCACGTCAAAATAAACGGACTAAAATGCCCTCTAGGTTTTTACAAAAAGCCCAAGTTATTCAATTAATTCACCAAAAATCATCAAATTCATTTAGATCAAATTTTTTAATTAAGTTTAAAATCCAACAAAACCAATCTTTTTATATAATTATCCCAATTAATTAACTAAATTCAGTTATAAATAATATATGGTATTAGACTTAACCTAAACTTGTATTTAATAACCCTAACAGCCGCCACAAAACTCTGTAAACACCATTGGAGTTTGGGGAATTCATAAGGAAGGGTATAAGGAGGGAGGTCTCAACAAAAGTTAATTTTTAATTTTATCAAATTAAATATAAAACTTAAACAGAATAAATCCAAAGTAAACTCAACATCAAATTTAAACAGATTGTTGTGTTAAAATATATTAACCAGTTTTATCTTTATCCTAAAGTGTGCATCTAGGTTATAACAAATAAAATAAGATCAATGACACAACACGTCAATGTACGAGAAAAATTTACAATGCAAAAATTCTTGGACGGCCGAGGCACACAAATCACTATGATGTAGAATTAAAAAAGACAAACAGTAGACTTACAATACAGACTCGATGCCCTTACAAGACTTGACGCTCTTCAGTCTTCAACATCTCATCCACAGTGCACATAAAGTCCACTTACGCAGTGCCACAACGTGTGAGTCCACACATGCCTCGGTATCCACCTATTAGCCTCAATAACCATTTATAGATACAGAATACGGACACATCGATTCTTTACTGCAACACCACACCACGAAGTACATTCTGTGTAAATAATAAACTGGGTACGAAATCTACAGCATGAATGATTATCAATCAAGATTAAGAGAATAAACTTCTTAATGCCCACAAACAAGATCTCAAAGAATACGAAACAATCAAACTTGGATCTTAAAAGACTTTGGGTGAAACTAGGGTTTTGGAGCTTTTGGATATGTATTGAAAAATTTATTTTCGCCAAAAGTATCACTAAAAACAAATATCCGAACCCCTTTATATAGAAAAACGTTTTTTAGGTGGCATGGTTTTTCAGAAAACTCGTTCGAACAAAAATAACACCTCATTCAAATGAAAATGCTAACTCATTCTAACTAAGGAAAAACTCGTTCGAACGAACCACCAATCTCGTTCGACTAGCTTCGAACGATCTTTGAACGATATTACTTCTGTAAACAAAAAAATGTCATTTTATGTCCGTTTGAACGAATTTCTAAACTCGTTCCAATGAAATCAATAAAGTCATTCCAACGACTTAAAATAAAATAAAAAGTCTTTTTTTATAAATCATTTTAAAACACCACCAAACATTTTATAAAAATAAATTCACAAAATAATATTCCAACGATAAAAATGTATATGCATTTATACCTGAAAGATCCTAGGAAATACGAAGAAGAAAGGTGACATGAAACACAGCGCGATATGCAATTTTCGAAGCTTTGCCTCTACGTCTTTAATCAAACACGTCATAGGCTTGAAAGGTCAACAACGTAAAGCCTAACCTATGTCTCAAAATGTTTTTTCCAGAATTAATCCAATACATGCAAATTGACTCAATCGAAAATTTATCCTTACAAATATCCCCATTTGGCTATTCCGAGATGAAACGCAAAACAAAAAACCTATAGGTCATCAAGCTCTCTAAAAGACTCAATCCCCAAACCCCATAAGGAAAAAGTACAATTGCTCAACAGACACGTATTGTTGAGTAGCTTTGCACGCTTGTCAACTTTGCTGCATGATGTAAACCTGCACACTTAAACACACCTTCAAATACAAAGAGAATATATAATAATATAAACTGCGTAGCAATCCCCACCTAGGTACGACGTTTACCTATAAGATAAAGGTCTCCCAAAACTAAAGTAAAGGATACTGTTTATCCCCCTTTTTGTTTAGGAATGGACAAATAAATAATGCATCATGACTATTTCTCCCCCGTAAAACATATCTCCTCAAAAAAATGAGAACATACGAAATAAATTGAAATTAAGTAAGAAAGAATAACATCATGCAATAATGTAAATATCAACAATAAAACATGGCAACACAAGGACACATAATCCAAACAATGATCATTTGATACTAATATTGACGCAATAAATGATATCAATTAGAATACACAATGAAGCATGAGATATCAATGCAAACAAGCAACACGAGATACCAATATAATCATGGAGCATGCTAATTTCATCCAAATATAGTGTATATGGAAACATGGATTAAATGAAAGTGAAAAGACTCAAGACAAAACGATACGATACGATATATATATATATACCAATGACACACAAGGAGTAAGCAATCACCAAAAAAACACAAAACGCATAAGTTTTACACATTAGCATAATATCGACGTGTCTAAATATGTGGAATGGAGTGATGGGGCGTGAACCAGATACAAATGAATTATGACCCAATCACTCAAAAATATCCAAGGAGTTCTATTTGACCGAAAAAATTTATTAAATTAAGATTTAGCCATAAGTGATTAGATAAAGTGAACTCAATGAACAAACTAGCACAATGCACACAAGCCTAGAATATTAATGATTCTATAAATCAATAGCGCGATGACATGATAAGCATAACTAAATTTATCGTGCAAACCAGTTAATCTTCAACTAGAACACCCTCAAAAGCTAAACAGATATCATATATATATTTTTCACTCAACTCTTTTCAAGATACCATTTTAAAAATCAACCAGACAAACTTGTTGGTCTTTAAACTTTCTTTTTACCCCTCATTTTTTTAGGCTCTGACTAACGGTGGCTTTCCTTCAAAGGAGATTTACTCCTTTCATAGCCCTTTTTCGTGCACCCTTATATATTAAAAAATAATCATCATACTCACGGACAATGATTCTTGCATGCACAAATACCCCATAGTCAGAAAATATGTAGATGGATAGATTGATGGGAGAACATCTCACTTAGATCAAATATAACATGTGAAGTTAAAATTCAAAAGAGCTCGTGCAAGTTTATATGGAGACACATACAAATTGAATCCATTAAGCAAATCAAAGTTGAACAACTCCATACAAACATGCTTAAGAATAATCTAAGCATTGAAAATCATAATCAAATGCCCTAGTCACATGAAAACATGGAATGAAATGGATTAAAAGCACAACAATATGCCACAAAAATGTGTAAAACTAAACTACATATAAACAAAAAAATCTTTTTGAGTTTTTAAATATTTTTTTCAGAATGATACCAATTTAAAAAAATAACTTAAAAGACAAACAAAATCTTTCTGTAATTTTCAATAAGACCCAATAATAGAAAAATCAAAATACAAAAAGACTAGAATCACATACAACTAACAAACATATATAACATAAAGTACAAAAGCTAGTGTATGCAAATATGCAAACACAATCAAAAATTATAAATAACATTAGAAGTATCATGTGAAAGCGGTTGATAATCAATAGGTATAACACGTAAAACCTCCAAATAAGAATTCCTAACTCACGTAGTAGTGATGTGGCACTCTAGGGTTTTGGGAACCTCGGTTACTCTAGACTTAGACTTCTAGGACCGTTTCTAAGATCGAAGAAAAAATTCCAAAGGTGATCTTTTCTACGCAATGTGTGAATGTGTAGACACAAAGAGAGGTGTTACCTAAGGGTTGACTTTTTCAAATGTTCCTAGGAATGGTTGACTCTCTCAAAAGCACGGAGAGTATCTACTTGGGGTGTAGCCGGTGCAGATTTTTACCATACTGTACCATTTTGGTTCCAAAAAAATGATTTTGAAAAGGAAGGAGAATATTGAATTGATGAATGATTTGGATCGATACTTACAAGATGGTATAGAGGCTCTTGATGATCAAAATTTTGATGTTTCGACTTGGTGGAAAGAAAATATTCCAACATAACGTGCACTTGCATTGATGGCACATGATGTCTTGGCCATTCCTTTGACATCTGTGGCTTACGAGTATACTTTTAGTACAAGCAAAAGAGCCATTGATCCGTTTCGTAGCTCTTTGACACCAAAAATGGTGGAATGTTTAGTATGCGCGCAAGATTGAATTAGAAGATCTATAACCATTGAAATTGAAAAATCACACGAGGCACTTGAAAGCATTGAAGCTTTTATATTCATAAGTTTTAAGTTGACTTATTTCGTTCACTTATTTATTTATATTTATTAATGTTGATATGCATTTAATGTTTATTTTTTGTTGTTGTGCTTGTACGTGTAATGGAAAAGTTCAATGGATTGAACATTGGTTCAGATTGATCGGTATTGATATTTTGAAACATGAGGTATTTTTTATTTTTCTTGTGCGTGTAGGTATAATGTTGTTTGTAAGGTCGTTCTAAGCCTATTTTAAGTTTCTTCTTAAGTTTTTTTTAATTATTTTAGTGTTGTTTTAGGACTATTTAGGGCTATTTTTGTAAGATTGTTTTTTTACTATTTTAATGTTGTTTTTAAGGCTTTTTTAGTGTTGTTTTTAATACTTTTTAATGTTAATTTTGTGTTATTCTCATGGTGTTTTTAGTGTTATTTTTTCTCACTATATAGTGATGTTTCATGGTTATTTTTTTTTTACTATTTAGGGTTATTTTCTGACTATTTTAAGGCTATTTTTCAAGGCCTTTTAGTGTTGTTTCTAATACCTTTTAGTAGTGTTTTGTTGTTACTTTAGTGTTGTTTTTTGTGCTATTTTAGGGACATTTTTCTTACAATTTAGTGTGGTTCTTAGGAATATTTTTAACAGTGTTTTTTATTATTTTAATACTATTTTAGGGTCGTTTTAATCTTTTAGTGCTATTTTTTAAGACTTTTTAGTGTTTTTTTTGGAATGTTTCTCTAGGTTATTCTAATATTGTTTTTATCATTTGTATTGATTTATAGGTGAAGTGGAAAAATGGGAGGCAAAAGAGAAAAATTGAGAGGAAAATAAAGAGACGAGCATTTATATAATAGAAGAAAAAATTGTAGTTTATTTTTTATGGTGATGTTGTTTTAATTGGGTATTGTATTATAACTTTTAATTTTGAGTGTAGACACCACATTCTAGAACCCCCTAAGTCTCTCCTTAGGTTCCTATCATCTCCCCATTTCACTACAAAACCTAAGTCATATTCCGAGTACCGATTTAGAGGCCAACGGGCCCTCCTGGGCCCGTTTGACTCCGGCTAACCATATCGTCAGAACGAAAGCTCATTGAATCTTCAAAAGGCTCTGAATTCCCGTTCTAATGGTCCGCCAATGCATGAACCATTTTACTATCAAAAATCAATCTGGAGGCCACCGGGGTTATGACACCCCGCCTAATTAAATACCGGGTGATCAGTCCTTTCTCAAATTATAATCAAGGTGAACAGTTGGTTCATTCTTAGCATCACTGTCGTGTAATACCCTGTATTTCTGAATATTCCAAATATTCCATTTAATTAGATTGGAGAATTAAATGAGAAAATATCGGCTTGATTTAAATTACGTAAGAGTCGTAATTTAAAGAGTTTTATTTAAAATTGTAATTATGGTAAATAGTTACTTAACGCGTGTAGACCGTGTTGGGGTGAGAATGAGTAATATTTTTTTTAAGTGACTCAAATGATAATTTAGAGGTCACCAATGAGTCCAGAAGGGTCAAATTAGTCAAAATAGTATACCCGGGGGTACTAGTTGAGTCCCGGGGCAATTTTGGACTAAACCGAGACCGTTCGGGGGCGTTTTGGTCTTTTAACATAAGAGGGTATGGAGACCTACGAAATTGAGAGTTTTATATCAGCCGTATGATAGATGAATTAGGGTTATAACACCCATGTCAACACCAATACCATTAGAGAGAGGAGAGGCACCACTTTCTAAACCAAAAAGAAGATTTGGGAAGGATTCAAAGGGGTTTCTACCATCAACTTGTTGGGGAAGAAGGTGTTGATGTAAAAAACTAGATTGCTCTAATTATTCAATCACATATAAATAAATAAGACAAAGATTTTTAAAGTGGTTCGGCTAGGAATAAAGCCTACATCCACTGTTATGTTATTGCTGAGTATTTGCAGAATTCTTGATTACAAGTTCTCTCAAGAAATTCCGGTTCCCCCTGAATGAGGATGATACAAGGTATTTATAGCCTTGAGGCTGTACATGAAAGGTTCGATACATTAAATGACATACATATGAAAGGGTAATACATTTAATGTAGCGTGGGCGTCAAGAATATAAACATTCAATGAATAGTTGAACAGTTGTCTGTCTGGTAATCAATGATACGACCGAGATGCAGCTCGGACCGCCTTAGTTGCTCGTTGATCAAGAGTTTCTCGGAGCGCATGTAGTATCTCGGGATGATTGAGTTCCTCGGGATGTCTTCCTCGTTGCTCGGAGAGAATATGAAATGGTTGAAGGAATTAACTTCCTCGCTACTATTGTGCCATGTAGATTCACACGTGTCTTCGTATTATTCGCCCACATCAGCATTTTAATTTTGGTATCAACAGAAGCCCCCAATGTTTCATATTTCGAACTTTGAGGAGTATGGGACATTCTTTCTCGGTATATGGCAATATTAAATGGCCTTCCTGGGTTTCAGGAACATTGTATTCAAATTTCCTTCTCATTTCGCAGCTTCCGCCTTTTTTTTGAATTTTTTATAAGCGCTTCGATCTCCGTGCAGTTTTTGTCCTTTTAGCCGCCGGAAGTTCAGTAGTTTCTTTTTGGTAATCATTTCTTTCGCCGCTTCCCAATGCAAAGTATTTAAACTTCTTAGGTAACCATACCGTCTTCTACGTTTTCCACTTTTCTGCATTCAAGCTTTCTATTCTCTCCTTCTCTCTTGTGCGTTCATCCTTGTTTTCGTTCGTTGTCAACATACCTCCTTTCTTCCTGTAAGATCTTTTTCCTTTCTTCTCTTTTATTCAGTATGGTTTATAGACCTGTCAACGGGTCGGTTTGGGTCGTGTACGGGTCGGGTTAACGGGTTAACGGGTGAAAACACCCTTAACCCGTACACGACCCGTTAAGCTTAACGGGTCTAATAACAATACCCAAACACGACCCGTTAATATTAACGGGTACACGACCCAAACCGTTAACACCCATTAATATTAACAAATCATTTTGGGTCGAAATGGGTAACGGGTTGGGTGACCCTATAATACCCGTTAGTCTTCAATACTTTAAAAATAATGGATTTTAATTGTAATTTTTATTGGGTATAGATTGGGTGACCCTATAGCACCCGTTAGTCTTTAAAGATTTAGAAATAATGGGTTTTAATGGTTATTGTTATTGGGTATGGGTTGGGTGACCCTATAGTACCCGTTAGTGTTAACGGGTGTTAACGGGTAGAAACGGGTTAAAACGGGTACAGGTAAATTTCCAAACCCGAACCGTTAGTGTTAACGGGTCTACCGTGTCAACCCGTTAATGACCCAAACCCAATAAGGGTAAACCCATTAACTTATAATTTCGTGTCGGGTCGTGTCGTGTTAACGGGTTATCGTGTATTTTGACAGGTCTAATGGTTTATATTGTGGAGTCTGTTGAGAAATTTCGTTCTGATTTTTCCATTCCTTCGTGTGTAACTCTAGAGGTTCTTTCTGAGCCTTTAGATTACTTTCGATTGGCTGAGGGACATTGGTTCCCCAGTCTTTTTGTTGCTGAATGTGGATTTTCTTTTCCACCAAACCCATTGTGTCTTGAGTTTTGTCAGTATTTCGATCTTGTCCCTGCAAAGATAGCCCCCAATTCATGGAGAATAATTAATGGGGTGTACAAATTAAATTTAACCCATGGGACTCGTATAGGGATCCCTGAAATTATGTACTGCTATAAGTGGGCCACTCTAGATAATATTTATTACTTAAAAACTAGGTTTTTGAATAGAGCCCTTGTAGTTAACCTCCCTGATTCAAACAGAGATTATTTTGAACATGGGTTGGTTATAAAAAATTGGCAATATGCCCCTTTAGTTGGAGATGGAGTATACAACGGTCCCAGATGCCCCCCATATGGCAATGGGATAGGTTTATTTTTCATTTTATTTTACTTATGAAATTATGCTTTTATCATGTTTGACAAAATGTATGACTGATATCTCATTATGTATTTGTTTGCAGTTGATAGCAAAAGAAAAACTCCAAAGGAATCAGAAGTTAATATCAAGCATCTGAAACTTATCTGGGGTTTGCATAAGAACGCTGCAGACGAGCACATTAGGTCTGCATCATATTTGCTACAGTATAAGAGTTATACAACCTCTTATACTGCTCGCCCTGTTGAACCAGCTTCCACTCCAGAAGACTCTTCTTCAGATTCTCATCTTCCTTTAAGTCAAAGGATGGGTAAGACAAGAGCTCCTCCTGCTCTCTTTGATGATGTTACTTCTGCTGCTGGGGCCAAGAAGAGCAAAACTGATGTCCCTGAGGGGACTAAGAAGGTGGATGTTGCACCTTCCAAAACTATCGAGAAGCCCCCAATGGCTCCGAGCAAGAAAATTGCTCCTGTGGAAGTGATTACTATCTCTCCGACCAAAAGTTCTTCCTTGGTTGAAGTTGCTGACGTCCCATTGAAGAGATTGAGGAAATCATCCTCAGTCAATTTGGCTGAAACTGCCTCCACATTGCCAGCTGGTGGTGTTGGTGTTCCCACCATCATTCCTCCGAGCTCTGCAATGAGCTCGGTGAAAACTTGGATCATACCCGAGGTCCAAGAAATTGATGAAAATATCTCCAGGGATATGCTGACATCCCTAGCTACTCATCACCTTGCTTCGGTAAATTTCTCATACTCTGGGTTTTCTTTCTTTCTCTGAGTATTTGTATTTTTGCACTGACTTACTGTTTTTCTCCTCTTTCAGCTGGTGAACTGTTTTAATAACATTATGAAGAAGGACGAGGTAATTAAAGCCTCTAGTTCCTCGTCTGGTGTAGAGGATGCTCTGTTGGGTTTGACCCAATCCTTGAAGGAATCTCGCCAACAGTACAATGAGGATAAGACTGCTTGGGAGAAAAAGTTTTCAATAGTTGAAGCCGAGAAAGTGAAGTTGGCCGAGATCTCCAAAGGTTTGGAGAATAAAGTAAAAAGTTTGGAGGTTGAGCATAAAAAATATGATGACAAGCTCAAGAATTTTGGAGAGCTTGAAGATAAGTTGAAGAAAGCAGAGGAGGAATTGCTCGTCCTGCGAGATATCAATAGTAAAAAAGAAGAATTGGACGTGAAGCTCTCCTCGGAGAAATTGAGAAGAAAGGTTGCAGTCAAAAAATCCTTCAGTGCTGGCTGGGATAAAGGATGGGATAAGGGAATTGTTGCAATGACATCCCAAGTTCAATATGGGAAGTTGAAATACTTCCATGATGGCTGGGTAGCTGCTCTGCAAGAGTTGAAGATTAAAGACGATTCTGAGCTATTCCAACTACACCTCCCTGGTCCTCCTCCAGCAATTGTGGAGGAAGAAGAAGATGAGCCTGTTTCTGATGAATCTTCTATAGCCATGGGTGATCAGGTCTCTGCCTCTCAACCCTCTGCCACCGAGGATATTTCTTCCATGCCTCCTCCTCCTGAGAAGATTCCTGCCGATCAAGTCACTGTTACTACCGAGCAACCAAGCTCCTCATCCCAGCCTCCCGAGAAAGTCTTGGGGGACAAGGAAAAGGTGTGAAGTTGTTCGGTATCATTTCTATCTTTCATTACTTGTAATCAAACAATGTAATCCTTTTATGATCTAATAAAATACATCTTTGTTCCTCTCTGTTGTTGATGACTTGTTTTTGTTGATTGTTGCCTTCTCTTCATTAGTTTGTTGCTAGAATGGAACTGTTATCCGCCCATGATACCAAACTGATGCAGCAATGTCGCGAATACTATAGAGCTGGTCACACAGAGCTAAGTGTATCAGAAATTTCTGACATCCTTGGCCATGATGTTTCAGAGCAAACAATTGAGGCTTATCGGTATTTGAAGAGTTTACTTGACCGAGCTGTGGCCAACAATGTCGCCTACTATGACTTGATTGAAGAGCTTCATGGTTCCATAGAGGATCTTCAAAATCAACACAATGAATCAATGGCTTCGTTGCACAAGGATTATGAAAATAAATATCAACAACTTTCTTTTGAAACAAGCCATAAAAAGATCCTTGCTGGATATGATATTAGGGAAAGAACTTTAAAAGGTGAAGTTGAAGCTTGCAGACAGATTGCTGAGTTGCTGGAACAGGAGAACAATAATTTGCAGAAAAAGTTGGCTCAGTATGAATCTGCAGCATCATCTTCCACTGCTTTAGTGCCAGTTACTGATGAAGGTTTCTCGTTCTTAGAGGTTGAAAACGCCAAATTAAGGCAAGAATTGGATAACTTAAGAAGATCTGTTATTCCAGTGACTGCTCGGGGACGAGGTAGAGGTTCTCGGGGGTGAGGAAGAGCTGTTCAAAATGTTGTCGAGGAACAAGGTTCTCCAGTCGCTTCTCGGAGCCGATCAAGAGTTCTTAGTCGCAATGTTGAAGAGGCTCGTACCCAATCTACTTTGGAAACTCAGGCATTCCAATTAAATGTCAAAGATCGAGCTCTATCAGAAATGTCCAAGAAAAATCTATCCTTGGAAGATCAACTTACTGCAACGAAGTCTACTCTACATACTAAGGATCTTTTTGCCAAAAACCTTCTCGAACAATTGGATAGACTAACCTTTCAATTTCATAAGCAACCCAGGGAATTCTGGATGGCAGGATATAATGAAGCTCTTGTTCACTTGGATGCTCGAATTGAACATGCCAACAATGAAGGTTATAAGCAGGGGTGGTTGAATGCACTAGGTGTGTTAAAATTGGAGCAAGGGCATTTTTTATGGGATTATCATGCTCCAGGATTATTAGACTTGCCTGTACCACCTTTTAAATTGGACATGGCCTGGATCCCAGCTCGTTCCATTCCTCGTAGTTTAATTTCAAAATACCTCGGTGATTATAGCCTTCATTCCCAAATCGAAGTATCTCGTCCAGAGCATCTGATGGAGACACCTTCAATAATGAATGTCAGAATGTTGAAGGACTTGAACTTTATTAATTCTCCCCTTTGCCTGGAAGATCCTCCTGCCGGCGAAGAGCCTATTTCTAAAGCAAAGGGCAAGAAACCAATAGAATAGGACTATCAATGTAATAGTTAATGCATTCATGTAACCTGTAATTTATTAACAATTTTAATGAAAAGACTTTCATTTTCTGTTTGTAAATTTTGCTGTTGTCTTGTGTTTATCAAACATCTTTATATTTGTACATATGTATCTGTTAAAAAGATAACAATAATATTGTTCATCGAGCAACTTAATAAAAAGTTACAAGTATCAAGGTTGTTCAATCACTTAATAATAAAGTAATGAGTATAAAATGTTCAAACTGTTTCCAACCAACCAGGGTGGATAAATAATGTTTGTCGACCAACTACAGTTGATGAGTCTTTATCCCCGACCAGCCATACTTGGTTCAATTTCAAATATTTTCATAAAATGTGTCCGACCAACCAAGGTCAATAATTTATCCTCGTCGACCAACTACAGTTAGTGGGTTTTTATCCCCGACCAACTATACTTGGTGTATTTTGGAACATTTTGTTCTTCAAAGAATTTTTTGTAATAATCTTACCTCCTGACCAACATAAGTTGTAATGTGAGAGTATATTTTTATCTTACCAACCGTAATTGATCATGATGGTGTATACCTCTTAACCAAAGGAGTAGTAGTGGTTCTTTCGAACTGTCCACTAGATATCTTACCAACCGTAGTTGGTCACACTAGTGTCGCCTCCTAACCAAAGGAGTATTTTTTGGTTCTTTCGAACTGTCCACTAGATATCTTACCAACCGTAGTTGGTCACACTAGTGTCGCCTCCTAACCAAAGGAGTATTTTTTGGTTCTTTCGAACTGTCCACTAGATATCTTACCAACCGTAGTTGGTCACACTAGTGTCGCCTCCTAACCAAAGGAGTATTTTTTGGTTCTTTCGAACTGTCCACTAGATATCTTACCAACCGTAGTTGGTCACACTAGTGTCGCCTCCTAACCAAAGGAGTATTTTTTGGTTCTTTCGAACTGTCCACTAGATATCTTACCAACCGTAGTTGGTCACACTAGTGTCGCCTCCTAACCAAAGGAGTATTTTTTGTGCGTAGTGTATTACACACTAGTATTCCCTGAAAAACTTTCAACAGAAAGAAAATGGTGAAACATCCTCGTTTTATTCATAATGAAGGAAATGCTTTACATTTTACATTACTGATAATACTTGCGCAGGTGTTCTGCATTCCATGCATTCTTAAATTCTTCTCCCTCTAGAGTTGCTATTCTGTAAGTTCCTGGTCGAACAACCTCTGTAACTCGGTAAGGTCCATGCCAGTTTGCTTCCAACTTATTTTGCTTCTGAATGACTTTCTTTAGCACATAATCCCCTTCTTTTAAGTCACATTTCTTCACCCTTTTGTTGTAGAACAGAGCTGTACGTTGTTGGTAAGCAGCAGTCCTAATGGTTGCCTCTTCTCTAACCTCCTCGAGCATATCCAAATCCAGTCTTCTCATCAAATCGCTGACTGGGGAATTGAAATTCAGCACTCTATGAGTTGGGAGACCCAACTCGGTAGGAATCACAGCCTCACTTCCAAATGCTATCATATATGGTGATTCTCCAGTTGCTGCTCGGGGAGTTGTTCGGTAAGCCCATAATACTGATTGGAGCTCATTAATCCAATTTGCTTTAGCTTCACTTAACCTCTTCTTCAAACCATTTAGTAATGTTCTGTTTGTCACCTCAGTCTGTCCATTGCTTTGGGGATGGCCTGGTGCTGAATGAAACTTCAAAATGTTCGACTGATGACAATAGGCAGCAAATTCTTCATTATCGAATTGTGTTCCATGGTCTGTAATGAAAGCATGGGGGAGACCATATCGACAAATGATGTTCTTCCAAATGAACTGATATACCTTCTCGTACGTCATATCAATTAGTGGTTCAGGTTCCACCCACTTAGTAAAGCAATCCACTTCTACGACGAGGTACTTGAACCTTCCTCGGGTCGTCGGTAATGGTCCAACCAGATCAACCCCCCACATGGCAAATGGCCAAGGTGAAGTTATGGGTGTCAACAATGCTTGTGGAGTTCTTCGGATGGAGGAAAAACGTTGGCACTTGTCACACTTCTTGGTATAGGCTATACAATCAGCCCTCATCGTCGGCCAGTAATATCCTTGTGTCATTACCCTTTGCAAAAGTGTCGTTCCTGATACATGAGCTCCACAAGATCCTTCATGGATTTCTTCAATCAATTCCTTGACTTCTGATGGATGCACACATCTCTGCAAACCTGCCATAATTCCGCATCTGTACAAAACACCATTAGTTAACACATACCGAGCAACTTTATACTTCAATTTCTTGGCAGCTAACTTGTCCTCCGGTAATTCTCCTTCTTCAATGTATGCCCTGATAGGATCCATCCAAGATGGTCCTAAATCAAGGGTAATAATTTTCACCGTCAGATCTTCTTCTATGCTCCGACTTTCTAATACTTCAATTGGTATCGTTCTTCGCAGCTCGGTGCGCGTAGCTGACGCTAATCGGGCCAATGCATCTGCTCTAACATTCTCCATCCTCGGTATTCTCACCAATTGAATAGTATCAAATTCTGTCAATAACTCCATTACCTTTGCATGGTACTTCACCATTAATTCTCCCTTAACTGCATATATTCCCAACATTTGATTCACAATTAATTGAGAATCACTGAAAACAATTATTTGCCGTGCCTCCATAACTTTTGCCAAATGAAAACCTGCTATCATGGCCTCATACTCAGCTTCATTATTGGAAGCCTTGAATTGGAATCGCAAGGCATATTCCATGTCAATATCATCTGGGGTGTTTAAAACAATCCCTGCTCCACAACCAGCTGTGCAAGATGATCCATCTACATATAATCTCCATGTAGGTAACTCGTCTTCAAATTTCTTATCTGTCAGAACTCCTCGATAAAATATATGTTGTTTTCTTTCGTCATCTCCTGGTATCTTTCGTTCCTCGTTGGTCATCTGTCCGTGCCCTTTTACCAACCGGAGTTGGTCTGGACCTGTGTCTGTTGATCCTGTATCGTCCACAGGTAGGTCAGCAAGTACCTTTTGTTCCTCGGGAGTATCAGGGTATGTGAACTCTGCTATAAAATCTGCTACAGCTTTCCCCTTTAATGATGATCTGGGTTCATACACAATATCATATTCACCGAGTTCTATTGCCCAATACATCAACCTTCCTGATTTTTCTGGCTTGTGAAGGGCTTGTCTTAACGGCATGTCGGTATACACGATGATGGTATGGGCTTGGAAGTATGGCCTCATTCTTCTACTTGACTCAATTAACGCTAATGCCAATTTTTCTAGCTTTGGGTACCTGATTTCTGCACCTCGGAAAGCCTTACTTGTATAATAAATTGGCTTCTGGACTCCATTCTCCAATCTGATCAACGCCGAGCTGACTGCATTCTCTGATACTGCCAGATACAAGTACAACTTTTCTCCTGTTATTGGCCTAGACAGCAATGGTGGGGCTCCCAAATACTTCTTCAAATCTTGAAAGGCCTTCTCACATTCATCAGTCCACTCAAAACTTTTTCGCAGTGTTTTGAAGAATGGGAGGCATTTATCAGTTGCTCGGGATACAAATCTGTTGAGCGCTGTAACTCGTCCTGTAAGACTCTGTACTTCTTTCCTCGTCGTTGGGGATCGCAGCCCTAAAAGAGCTTTGATCTTTTCTGGATTCGCCTCGATGCCTCTTTGGTTGACGATGTATCCGAGGAACATTCCTTCTCGTACTCCAAAGGTACACTTCGTCGGGTTAAGCTTCATTTGGTATTTATCCAGTTGATCAAAGGTCTGGCCTAAGTCAACTAGATGATCAGTAGCTCTCTTATTTTTGGTGAGCATGTCGTCGACATAGACCTCCATGTTGCAGCTGATTTGTTCGGCAAAAACCTTGTTCATCAGCCGCTGATATGTTGCACCTGCATTTTTTAAACCAAAAGGCATAACATTATAACAATAAGTTCCCCTTGGGGTAATAAAAGAAGTACTCTCCCTGTCTTCAGGTTTCATTTTGATCTGATTATAGCCAGAATATGCATCCATGAAGCTGAGCAGCTCATGTCCCGAGGTAGCATCCACTAGCTGGTCGATTCTGGGCAATGGAAAATGATCTTTTGGGCATGCCTTGTTCAGATCAGTGAAATCAACACACATTCTCCACTTATTGTTCTTTTTTTTTTACCATCACCACATTTGCTAACTAATCTGGATATTTCACATCTTCAATGAATTGGGCTTTCTGGAGCTTCTCGACCTCCTCTTGTATGGCCTGGTTCTTCTCGGGACTAAACACTCTTCTTCTCTGCTTCACAGGTTTGATCTCCTTATTCACATTGAGCTCATGACATAAGAAGTTTGGATCTATTCCTGGCATGTCTTCATGACTCCAAGCAAAAGTATTCTTCCTGTTTCTCAAGAAAACTATCAACTCCTGTTTTATTGAAACATCCAACGACGATCCTATCTGGGTTATTCGTTCAGGATGCTCGTCGTCCAGAATAACATTTTCTATAGATTCCACCACATGTCCTTTTACAAGTTGAGATTCATCCCTAGGATCAAGAGTTTCAATTTCTGTACCTTCCTCCACTTGGTAAGTAGTAGTCTTTTTCCTTGATTCTTCAAGTTCCTCTTGCTCGGCAGACGAATAATAGCATTCCCGAGCTACTTTTTGATCACCTTTCATAATTCCAACTCCAAAATTCGTTGGGAATTTCAAACACTGATGTATTGTAGATGGAACTGCTTCGAACTTCTTCAATCCAACCCTTCCCATGATGATGTTGTAGGCTGACTGCACATTCTTATCCATCACAAAGAAGCGTATTTTTTCTGTTCGACAAGCAGGCCAAGTTCCAATGAGTATATCCAACTTGATCGTCCCAAGTGGAAAAACTTTCTCGCCAGCAAAGCCCAGAAGGGGTCTATGATAAGGTTCCAATTGAGATAATTTCAAATTCAAGCTATCAAAGCATGAATAATACATGATGTCTGCCGAACTACCGTTGTCTACTAACACCCTTGAAATGACCACGTCCTTCATCCTCATTTTGATCACCAAAGGATCATCATGAGGGTAAAGAACACCTGCCAGGTCGTTTTTTGAAAAACCAATCACTAGTTTCTCTTTGTTTACCTTCCTCGGACGATCATCCTCGGCCAGATTTATTTGCTGAATATATGAACAAGCTTGAGCCTCTCCGAGGTAAGCTTTTCTTTCTGCAGTAAGGTCTCATCCTCCTGCATCTCCTCCTGTAATAACATTACAATCAAATGACCCAAAACGTATGGAAAATACCTCTCGTTCAGGTTGCCTTGGCTTCTTGGGAAGATCGGGGTCATCATCTGGATTATCTTCATGGTCCCTCTTCTTTTTCTCCTCTGCACGACGAGGAGATCTAGATCTTTCTCTAGTTCTATCATCATTCTTCCTTTCACCTCTGCGATCTACATATTTTGACAATTTTCCTCTTCGGATGAGCGTTTCAATCTCGTTCTGAAGGGCTATGCAATTTTTGGTCATATGGCCATGATCTTTGTGAAACTCGCAGTATTTGGCCTTATTCCTCAAATCAGGATTTGTCCTCAGTTTTTCTGGCCACTTGATTTCATCGCTATTCTTGATTTCTTCCAAAACATGATTAATACCCATTTTCAATGGAGTATAATTGTCGTACTTCTTTAGGACTTCCCATGACGTTCTATTGTTCTTGGAGTGCTTGTCACCACCATTACCTTTCTGCTCTTTCTTCTTAGACTTGTCGACCTCCACCTTGGTTTCTTTATCCATATTCTTCTTTGCGGCCATAGCCTCCTCGGCATTCATGATTTTGGCCGCTTTTGCCATCAACTCCGACATAGTTTTAGGTGGATCTTTGGCCAAAGTGTAGTATAACTTATTAGGCAACAAACCACTCATCAAAGCAGAGATTACTGTCTTTTCTTCGTAATCTATGACTTCCAACTTCTCGTTATTGAAACGAGTTATGTAATCTCTAGTACTTTCACCTGATTTTTGTCTAACACTTAGCAAGTGTGCTACTCGCTTTACTGGCTTCGCCCCAAAACAAAAATTGCCAATGAACAACTCGGCTAATTGAATAAAAGTTGAAATCTTACCCCGAGGAAGATTATTATACCATATCTGTGCAGATCCGGTAAGAGTTCCCGAGAATGCTCTACACCTCATCTCGTCGGGGACGGCATAGATGTCGGCAGCAGCTTGGTATTATTCTATATGAAGAACAGGATCTGTCTTTCCATCATACTTGGGGGTCACTACAGGTGCTTTGAATTTCGACGGTGTAGGAAAATCCACAATGGCTTGCACAAAAGGTGTTCCTTGAACAAAAGTTCTCTGTAAGGGGTTTCTTGCCTTAGCCATTTCTCCCAGTCTATCCTCCAACCACTGAATGGAACCTTTCCATGCTTCATTTCCTTCCTTAGTCCGAGCAATTGATTGCTCTGACGTAGCTTCCTGAGATTTATCTCGACGAGTAGCTGGTCGTGATTGTGCTGATCCTTCTCTCAAACGTGATGGTGGTCGAAAGCTTCTCGATGGAGCTGTAGGTGGACTCATGTTTCTCCTTGGTCCTAACCGACTGAAAGGAGATACCCGGCTTAATCTTTCCAAGGCACTGGTTCTCTCCGGAGAGAGAGATGTAGGTTGATTTGTATCTGTAGCCCGTATTGATGAAGTTCGCCCAGGTTGATAAGAAGAATCATTAGATTCTCCATTGCGATATGACCCAGTACGTCTGGATCGCGATTGCCCACGATCACTCCTTTGCCCTGAATAAGTAGGTGCACTGCCTTGAAGAGTTTGAAGGAGTTGCCTCATAGATTCTTGCATGGAGGTTTGTCCTTGAGCCAGATTTGTTATAATTCCGGCCAGATCTGGAGATGCAGATGGATTTGGAGGATTTCCAGTATTTCCAGCGTTTCGATTACTGGATTCTGGATTATCTGCCATTGATGACAAATGATTTTTTATAAAAAACGATAGTAACAGTCGTTTCCCATAGACGGCGCCAATCTGTTGATGTAAAAAACTAGATTGCTCTAATTATTCAATCACAGATAAATAAATAAGACAAAGATTTTTAAAGTGGTTCGGCTAGGAATAAAGCCTACGTCCACTGTTATGTTATTGCTGAGTATTTGCAGAATTCTTGATTACAAGTTCTCTCAAGAAATTCCGGTTCCCCCTGAATGAGGATGATACAAGGTATTTATAGCCTTGAGGCTGTACATGAAAGGTTCGATACATTAAATGACATACATATGAAAGGGTAATACATTTAATGTAGCGTGGGCGTCAAGAATATAAACATTCAATGAATAGTTGAACAGTTGTATGTCTGGTAATCAATGATACGGCCGAGATACAGCTCGGACCGCCTTAGTTGCTCGTTGATCAAGAGTTCCTCGGAGCGCATGTAGTATCTCGGGATGATTGAGTTCCTCGGGATGTCTTCCTCGTTGCTCGGAGAGAATATGAAATGGTTGAAGGAATTAACTTCCTCGCTACTATTGTGCCATGTAGATTGACACGTGTCTTCGTATTATTCGCCCACATCAGCATATTAATTTTGGTATCAACAGAAGGATTGAAGGATGAAGATCATCAATCATCAACAAGAACCACGAAATCAGACCCTACTGATCATAAGGCAAGTTGTTTATTGCAAAAATTTATAAAGTTATAATACCCATGTGTAGGGTTTTTGAATAGTTTTGTTTAAATCAATATTTTGATTGGAGAAAGATGATATTTATGCATGTTGGGATAGGAATCGCATGTAGAATGATTTAAACTATGTAGAGGATTAATATTCAGATTAGACTTGATGATTTTCGGAATAAAAATCTGGATTTTGGATGATAATATGGGAAGAACACCATAACTAGGGTTTCAAGAAATTTTGGGTTTTAATTCATTATTTCTTTAAAGTAATTGGAGTTTTGATGTAATTGATATGTTAGAAACTGTCCTAGTATATGTGAAAACATGTTAGGATCATTGGGTCGAAGTTTGGTGAACAATAATGGAGTTTGGAAATTTGTTAATGGAGGAGAAGATCAACGAAGAAGACAGACTGCGTCTGTCCCTGTTCGGTTGATCGATCGATCTTGAACTATTGATCGATCGACTATGTCGATCGATCGAACCCAGCCGTCTAAGAATAAGACCAGTAGGTATATTGTTGAGGTCCAATAAGGCCATTGGGGGTAGGGCTTGGATTATGGACCGAGGAGGATAATCCGATTTAGTAGAGTATCGGGAACTTTGGAAATTGAGTTACGGGGTGAAGTAAATTCAATTTAAGTAATAGACCAGTAGGGTGAGCAATAACTACTGAAATTATATGTAAGGGGTAACTAGGACCCTTAGAGTTGTGTGAATACTCAAATAAATACGATTAATGAGATAAATCGTAAAGAGAATATTGTACGGTAAACATATGAGATTAAAATATTACGTACGTATATGATTAATAGGTCGGGCGTGTACCTACTGAATTGTGTGATCTTTTAGGTAGAGAGATTATACCTAAATTAATTATGTTAGGGTCGATGAGCAATTCCGAACTAACATAAAGTTATTATAAGTTTGGGGTCGATGAGAAATACCGAACCAAACTTTGAACTGGTGTCGCGATGAGAGAGTCCCAAACCAGAATATGTGTATATATATATTTTTAAAATAATTGGGGTCGATGTATCATGCCGAACCAATTCTTACTTGGGGTCGATGAATCATTCCGAACCAAGAGTCCTTTATGTGTATAAAAAGGGGCAAAATAGCAGTGATTAATATTTAGTATATATTGTGTGTGAAATATATATACCAGATGATATTCTACTTTCGTGTATTATAGATTGTTATATTGTGTATTTAAAGACACATACTGAATTGGTAAGTTAAGTAGTGAAACTTAATTTCGAAATGAACCTTTAGATAGAGAAAATCTATTTAGTAATTCAAGTAGCGAAACTTAATTACATAAGTGGGAAAGTCAACAATTGTGAAAATTATAGTAATTTTTGTAGTGAAGCTAAATGAGAAGTCTTGAAAAATAACATAGATGAAATGTTACTTGAGAATTAATTAACATACGCGAGATGTTAGTAATACGGTTGTACTGTATGGGCGGTACTGGAACTTGGGTACAGATAAGTTCAGTTGACTACTTTGGTTTTAGTTAGCTTGGGAAGTATGGCTAGATAAACTAAGTGTAGAACGTTAGGTGTGCACGAAAGATGAGGGGTGAGTTAACTCAAGAGAGTGTACGAGAACCTAACATGTGTAATCAATAACCGCATTTTATATTGTGATAAACGCTTGCTAAATATTTTCAAAATGTTTTGAGTACTAACTCTTGCTATAAATTATTTTCAAAACCTTTTAGGTGTCCAGCCACAGGGACTCCATGTGTGATGATTCCATTCCAGACTCGGAGTTGTAGCACAGTGGATGCTTACAGGATTTGACTAGACGATATCTCTCATTCAGATCTAGCACAGGATCTCGCACTCTTCTATGTATGGACTTGTGGTCCGGTATTAGTCTCAGATGTTAGTTTCAGACTAGTGGTTATTCTATTGTTGTTTAGGATTTTTTGCCGATGGTTTATTCGGTAATACTTTTGTTATGTTGTACTTTTACTTTGATGTTTGTATTATAGTACATGGTTATTTGTATTTTGTTCCGCATGGTCGATTTTTCTGTTTTAAGAAAGATAAAATTTAGCGCCGGTCTAATTTTACTTGGGGATTAGTAATTAAAAAGTTTTCGACAGTGATGCTAAGAATGAACCATTTGAGAAACCTGTTTTAATTTAATGAAGGCCTGATCACCCGATGTTTAATTAGGCGGGGTGTCACATGTCGCAAAATAAATTTTCCAATTTAAACACCCTAAATAATTAAGCTAAGTGTCAAAATCATTTAAAAAATTATTTCCGTTTTTATTAAATCCAATTATGAAAACCTTTATTAAGTAACAGTTTAAGAATCACACAATTATTAAGACTGGAAATAAACACACATGAATGTAACCATACAGATAAACCAATACCAGTTTTTTTTAAACCACAAAGGAAAACCGTCATGACAGTAATCAAATCCCAAAGAGTATAAAAACTAAAGATAAATGAATATAATCTCTGACAAATCCAACGGAATAAGTAAAAGGGCGACATATGCACAACTAATTAGAACTGAAATAAGAGTGGAATCAACAACGAGGTCGTCTAAGCAAATGGCCTGCAACTCCCACATAAACTGCAGCACGTCCAGTCCAAAGAACCTAAGCATGACGCCCCTGTGGCTGGGCACCTGTAATATATATACACAAGAGAGAAAAGATGACAAAACGGGTCAGAGCCCGATTGTAAAACAGTTTAAATTTAGTTTAGCAAGTATTTAAAATGCTTACCGGCTAATGCAACAATCAAGTTAGTATGCGACACTCTCTAGAGAAATTCTCACCTCTCACCTAGTGTGCACGCCTACCGCACTATTAACCCCGAAAGTTCATTTTATTGTAAATCTCCCATAAGGTTTCATGTTGATAATTTATATGGCTAAGATAATTATTTTCTGAGAATAAGGTTCGCACAGCTATCTCATTTCATTTAAAAAAATATACCAGTGTTGTCACAAGATTTCCAAACACTTATATTAAAGTCGGAGTATTGATTCGTTACTGAACTACTTTTTATACACAGATGAAAGTTCCCAGTTTCATGTCTATATATAGATATATAGATATATATATTAAATCACTCATATAATATATATATACTATCGGCACCCCACATAAACTTTATGGTGCTAGCATACTCTGCTATCAAGTCCCCGTATCACTCGTACTAAGGAAAATACTAGTTCGGAATCACTCTCGAACTGTATTAAGACAAAACACATACAAATGGAGGTGAAGCATAGTTCCAAGTCACTAAGAGGTCAGCACATACCCTCACGTCTCTTAGGACCGTCTGACTATCAATCAGATAGCATGTACCAAGGATTTCTATGTTCTAGGGTACAAGTCAATATCCCCCATAAAGGTCCCATCGAGATAAGACCGTCCCGACGCGGTAACCTCCGTGATAGCAAGTAGCGCGGGCATGATTATACACATATAAAATATATGCACAAATACACAGTCATATATATATATATATATATATATATATATATATATATATATATATATCCCCATTTCTAAATTAGGTACACCCACGACCCATAATTATGATTATTCTCTCTTAGTACACTATACTCGATTATCCCATATAACGAGCTCGTCTCTTTTATTCTTAATTATAGATTATTCCATGCTTACTTCATATCACTCGTAGTATTCTATCTCGCTATGTATAATTTCAGTAGGTAATCTCTTATCTTCGAACGTAACTTCCTTACGAGTCTCACTCCTTGAGTTACACGTTCCCATAATTTCCTATGTGGATATTATTCCCCGTTAACCCTAACTTCATCTTACATTAAATACTCACTTTTTACTAAGTCCTAATAGTCCTCTTTATGTCCCAAATGTTCTATAAATAATGCTTAGAGGTTACTACTCATTTTAATCGGAATAAACTGTTATAAGAGGAACATGAGTTTTCCAGGAGGGGTAGATCGATCGATGCTCTTTGATCGATCGATCGATCAAGTAGTTATGGCGAAACTGCAGAAAAACCCAGTTAAGGAAATCATTCTCCAAACTCAACCAAATCATCATATTTATCTCCCAAACTCCCAACGATTGATATTACAAGTGTTATATACCCAAACACAAAATTTTCTACGTAAAACATATGGGTTTTCATCAATTATGACAATTAAAAGCGCAAAAACTATATAAACCTCAAGAACCCTATTCTTTTCTTGAATTTTCAATTCTTCCACTTCTTTTTCCAGATTTTCTACTCCTAACTCAATGAAAATTCATGGTTTATTCTCTACATGTGAATTAGAATTTCAGAATATGATTATTACCTCTACAACGTGCGAATTCTAGTCTCCAATAAATGCTTTCTTTCATGAAACTATTTCTAATCAACCCTAGACTAACGTAATTGAAGCATTAAATAAATAAAAAAAGATAGATACTTATCCTTGAAATTTTGTTTCTGATTTGTGGAAGAAGGTGGTGTCGTTGTATTCCTCTTCGCGCGATCTAAAATTTGGCGGTGACGGCGGTGCGAACGGCGGAGTTTTTGGCCTAGAACTCCTTGGAAAGCTTCTCCACTTCTTCTCCAATGTCCGTTCTTTGGTTTTTCTTATGTTAACCCTAGATGACAACCCCTAACATCTGATATATCCTTGGTAAATTCGTGGGTTTAATTACCCAAAAATATGAAATGTCCAAAACGCCCTCCCGAGATGTTAATTAGGCCTAAAAATGTCCCGAGATCCAAACTAAACCCCCGGGTACATTATTTTGATTATCTCGACCCTTCCGGACATATTGACGCACTCAAAATGACCATACAAGTGACTTATAATTTATTCACTTTTAATAATACTAATTTAATCCCGACACGACACCGGCGCGTCCCGATTTAATTTCCCAAAATTATCAAATTATATACTCATGATAATTTTAATAATTTCGATTATACATATTACTTTATTCGTTAAGTAATATTCAACATAATCCAAATAATTACTAACTCTCATCGTGCTAGTAATTAAATATTTAAAATACATTCCGGATTAATATTAAATTAATATCTCAAATTAAATTTAATAAATCTCCAAATTTAAAAGTCATCAAAATACGGGGTATTACAGGGGTCTCCCTTGCCCCAATTTGACCCCATTAAACTTCATCATCAGAGCAAACGCTCTTTAAATCTTTGAAGGGCACATAACTGTTCGGACGAACGATCCTTATTTCCCCGAAAATTGATTTAGAGGCCACCGGGAGCTCCCGTGCTCTATTTTTCCTAGGTCAACTCTTCAGCTCAAACGAGACTAAATGAATCTCCAAAGGGAACTAAATACCCTTTCCAACGGTCCACCCCATGCTCGATTCTGACATGTGGCACGAACAAACGATCCATTTTACTCTGAGGGGTCACCGGGCGCTTCTAGGCCCCGGTTAACCAAGGTCAAATTTTCAAACCGAGCGAGGCTCTTTGGAATTTAAGTACATTTCCTTAACTTTCCAATGGTCCATACCGTGTGTAATTCTGACTTACTATTTGGACGAATGATCCATTCGACGATCTCCTGTCCAAAGGATCGACATGCTCTTCTGAGCCACATTTGACCCAAAGTCAACTCCCATACCCGGGAGTGGTACAAAGGACTCTTTAAGGTCTTTAAATTAAATTTTTAACAGTATGCCTCGTGCGTGATTTGGATGAACGGATTGCATTCTACGACCATTTTTTCGTGAAAATCTACACGAAACTGGCGATTGGCAGGTCCATTTCCCTGCCTACTGGTAGTGTGCCAAGGGTTACCTGTCGATTGGCAGGGCTAGGGCCATGCCGATCGACACCACCCTTAACCCTATAAATAGAGGGCATGAACTCACTCCCAAGGCACACCTCAAATCCATCAGCATCACTGATCTCAACAACATTCCCTCGTAATCAGCTAAGTTTCTTCATGTGAAATTCTATTCAAGCTTATATCCCCATCATTTTCATACCCAATTTGGCAAAATATCATTCTCTCTCATCCAACATTCATCTCACATTCAAGGGAGTTTATCTAAGATCAAAGATCAAGCTTTAAAGAAGGTCTAAATCCTTCCCTCTCTCTTTAAATTCCTTATTTTTTCATTAAATACATTAGGTTCATAATCTAGTTTTACTTTAGTTCATACACATTAAATCCTAACATTTTAATTAGTATATTGCACATACTTCATTTTCTATAAGAAATCCAAAACAAACAAAAGAGGGTTACGCCCATAAATTTCGAACAACATTATCCATCACACTTTTCAGAAACTAAAACACATTTTTCTACACACGCACATATAATAAAATTTTGTCCGAATCTATGGGATAAACCCCACCATTATGCTGCATGCGAACTACATGGACTTTGATGCCTTTATAGGCTACGTAGACATCTCGGATTAAAACCTAAGACTGCAATTTTCCCATTTTCCAATTTATCAATTTTCCCAAATTCCCCATTTTCATATTTATCATATTCTTACCTTACTATACATATTATATTTATGATCCTTGTTTGCATTTTATCCAACAACTATTATCATTCCATCATAACCATAAATATCACGATAAATGCTTAAAATCATATTTTATGGAGAATATTTTGGAAACATTCCTATGGATTACCTCAATCTATCTCTTTTATGGTATGAGTTGGGTGATTTCGATCTCCATTATATATACACGCACACACGCTTCACGAAGAAATAAAGGAAAATAATAACACAAGCCCATGAGAGATCGAAAAGGCTGGATGGGTGCCTAACACCTTCTCATTCTATAACTTAGCCCTCGAACCCTTCGAACTATTGGTTTCATTAGCAACTGTTTGTCTTTGATGCCGCTCTCTCGAGGGGAGGACATGTTCTTTTTCCTGTTTTGTGAAAAATAGGCTAGAGACTCCATCTCTTTACATTCAAACCACACTGACGACGGATGAAGCATTCCTAAATCGAAAGAGGGCACGAGACCTTTTCATCCCCCTTTTCTTTCCCCGACCCCCTTTCTTGGGAAAAAGGGGAGAGGAAAAAGGGAGAGAGAAGGAGGACATGCGTAAATCGGGATGGCCACATGGAGTTTTATGTATATGGATATGGAGTTGATACAATTAATTATGCAATTTAGTTTATGCGTTATAATCATTTTATTTTTCAGTGCAATTTATATTATATTATAGTTTTAAGTAATGCATTTAACCGATTAAATGAGTTTAAAATTTTAATACCGAAACTTGTAAAAAAAAATCATCGAAATCCTTATATCAAAATATATACCATATTTACCTAATGCATAAACCGACTTGTAATTTTGGTTTTACCGAGAAAAAATCGAATTCAAATCAAAACTACCGAAACCAAAAAAACTTGAAAATACCGAAAAATTAAAAAACTGATCGATTTGGTTTTGGTTTTTGTTTTGATGTACCGACCGTTAAATTTGGTACAAATGATTTTACCATTTAGATTATGATTTTTTTATTGGTAAGGGGTCATAAATGACCAAACCATACCGGTTGCACCCCTAGTATCTACATTATCGAAGTCAATCCCATAATTGTCATATTTGATTCAGACGGTGCCTAACATTTTATCCAAACTTTTCAGCCTAGATTCCAAATAAAATTTATCATGCCTTGAGTATCTCAATCTCTCTTCTAGATTCACTATCATAAACTCGAGTAAACACTTAGACTCTTCAAACTCAAGAATCTCCTTCTTTAAAAACTTCATCAAACCCTGAAGGCTATTTCTCTCCCACTCAACATACTCGAGCTTCTCCTTGGGATGCCTCTCATGTGTCCTAAGATCCTCAATCAATTTTTCATTATTATCACATACGAAACATTCCTTCAACCTAGATATCAATCTCAAGTTTTCCTTTTTCAATTTTAATATTTTTCTACACAACTCACAGAAGGCAACATAGATTTAGCATTCCTCCTCCTCTTCATCATCTTTTTCTTCCCCACTCTCTCTACCATCACTCAGTAGGAAATCATAAACAATGACCTCAAAAGTGTCATGCTCATAATTATCTTCATGGGAATATTTTTCATTGGTAGTTGCGCTCAATGGGGGAATTGGGTCGCTCTTTTCAATCACTATCACTAAGGGTGGCATTGTACACCTTCGGTTTCTTACCCTCCTTTCACAGTTTAGTGGCACACTCATCTACCCTATGGACATACCATCACAACTAAAGCATCTATCCGACTCATCCCTCTTAAAATAATCATTATGATTTTTAGGTAATTGATCGACCTTGTCATACTTATTTCTCTCAAACTTATTAATATCTTTCGATTACTTTTCAAACTTGAAAATTTTCTAAACTTCTTTGCAAACATATCCATATCATTGGGATTGATGTAAGACTTACCATCTGAAATATGTGTTCCCCATTCCGGGATTTCAAAGAAATTTCCTTATCTTTCTAAGTTTTTTTGGAGTAAATAATGTCGAGCTCATAAGTTTGAAAATCACCTGCAAGATCTTAGAATTTTGTAGAGTCTAAAGTACCCAAGGAATTCAAAACTATAACTTTTGAATTAAATCTTTCAGGAAAGAAGTTTAAGATTTTCTTGACTACATGAGTTTCAAGTATTCTCTCTCCCAAGTTAAAAGACGAGTTCACGATATCTAGCCGTTGTAACAACCCAGACTTTTGACTGGCTATTTTATATTAAATTGCCTGATGGGATAATTTTTATAAAATAGAGAAAGTTGAGGTAAATATTATTTTAAGTGATTTAAGAGATAATATTTACCATGTTTTGCCTATTTACTGTTATGAGAAGGTAAATAGCATTATATTGTGTTTTATTGCGTCGTGGTGCTTTAAGCGACGGTTATGACTTATTTTCAAATTGAGCATTTTTAATGAATTTAAATGACGTTGGAACATAAAATATTATATGATACTCCGGATACCAATTTAGAAGGTACGGTGGGTTTTGAAATAGTTGAGATAGTCAAAATAAGTGTCAAGTTGTAGTTTTGAGTTTCGGGCACTTTTGACAGGTTATGGCTCAATTATGTAGTTACGAGTCATTTTAATGGTGTATCAACATTAAAAAGAGGAGAATTTATGTTTAAGGCCCGTTTAAGTCTTCCAAATCCCTTTTATTTCTCATTTCATGTCATAAGCTTAGAGAGAAAGAGAGAGAAGAAAGAGTTGGGAGAAAATGGAGAAAAGGGACAGAATTGAAGATTTGGAGATGGAAATCGTTGCTACGGGAAGAGAATCCGAGACTACAAACTTGAGGAAAGTTTCTAACTTGCTATCGCGACTACTAAGTACAGTAGGTATAGTTTTCCGAGTATCGCTACAAGTAGAGAGTGGTACTAAGCTTGGGATTCCAAGCGACGTTAATTTGAAGTTAAGAAGTCCTTGATAAGGGCCACATATTGAAATTAAGTCAGGTGGAGGAAGTGTAACCTCATTCGGTGGAAGTATAAGGCACAGGAGCTTTGTCCTAGAGAGCGGTATAGAAATGCCAATATACGAAAAATTGAGGAAAATTTTTCACCCGTTGGAGTAATGTTGAAATGGCGGGAACGGTAGTCGCCATATTTGGTGGAGCAGGAAGTTTCGCTCATAGAGAAACCTGAAAGATGTTTTCAACGATGAGTTTCTCTAGAATATCAGAAGGTAGGTTCTGAAATATTCATATGAGGACCGGTCAGATGCCGACAGTGAATAAATAGTTACATGGTTAAGAAAACCTTACAACGAAGTAGGTAAGTACAAGGAAGAAAGAGCCCTTTAGTGTAATGATAGGGTCACGAGTAAGCATTGCCCACACTTACGGAGAAGTAGTGTTCATGAAACCCCATTGGTGGACATCCGTCCGGGGAAGACTCATTGAAATAAGGTAGGGGAGGCCGGTAACATGTTCTCTTTTCTTGAGGAAGTTAAGGGAACTACACGGGTAATCGTCAAGGTGGCTAGATAGGGAGAAATGGTTATGACATGGAATGTAGAACCACGCATTTTGATCTTGTCGATTGGAGAAAAAGGGAAAGAATAGGATGCCTAGTCAGGCATTAACGGAAGTAGTTTGATTCAGATAGGACTAGAATACTGTATCTGGGAACCATTGGTAGTGGCCGGGGTAATTGGAAAGAATGTTGGCGGGAATTCCACCTTAGTTAAGGGTGGTGTATTCTGTATGATAAGATGGAGTAGTATTTTATTAACCCTAAATTCGGGTGTGTAATTTAGCTGGTGGTAGTATCGATGCTAAAATAGAGAGTGTATTTATATAATTTTCGCGGTAAGGAGGTTTTATTTTCCTTTATTTGCTAAAGCGAGTGTTGATATTTTAAAAGTATATATGTGGTTTTTGTTACTTGTATTATATGTGTTATACAAGTGGAAATATTGTTGGTTGGGTCGGAGCGATAGCAAGCAAATAATTGGGAGGCTATCATATTTGTGGTTCCGGAATGGAACTAGTTGTTTTATAATATCTCACCTGGATACAGGAATGAGACTTTATAGGGATGGTTTAAGGTATGTAAGAATTTTTTTTATTTTATTTTGCATGTTTGATGTTGCCTTATCTCCACGACCAACAAAGTTAAGTAGTAGTGTATCAGAGGGGTTCCTTGTTTGAATTTCTCTTTGCAAGATGCTCCACGCATGAACCTTAACGACGTTGGGAGTGGAGAGATGTTATATTTTTTTTTATTATTGTTAAGACGTTGGTTTTAAGGGGTTTTAGCCTAAAATCACGTGATTGAGTGATTAAAGGGCTAATAAAAAGTTAATGTGCGGTATAGAAGCACTGTAAATAGTTCTCTCCTTCGATAGATATGAGGGAGACCAAGATAAGAAAGTCGGATCGAGACTTATAGTTATGCCTTGATGAGAAGTCCATTGAAGAGGATATATGTATATATATTGGGATAAAGCATTAGTAACACTTTACAGAAAGTAAGCGCCCTATTAGTTAAATTTTCATTTCGTCGATATGGTAGGATATATAAGTATAAGCGTGTTAGTAGAGTTTCAAGTTAGAATTTTAGCAGTCTCGAACATGTGTCTTAGGCCGTTATACCTTGATGACCGACAATGAGAGGTAGTAGTGTAACGGGAGGGTTCCTTGTCTGGATTTCGCTTCGCGAGACGTCTTACGCATGAAATCGAGTGAATGTCGGAAGTTGAGAAGGGTCTTGGGACTAGAGATATAATTAGTATAATACTTATTCGATTTGAATAGGAAATATATCGACCTTAAGATTATTAGGACGTAAGGCCCTTGGGGCACATGACACTGTTTTGGGAAGGCTATAGGAATTTGACCACGAGTAGGTTTGTGGGTTAACTCTAAGAAGGATTAGGTCCCCAAAAATAAGAAGTATGGGATCTCAAGCAATTGGGGATGCTAGGCCACAGAAGATGAGGCCCCTCTTAGAAAGAGCGTTACGACAGTAACCAAGCTTTCAGGGAGTTAAAGGACGAGATGAATTTTACTCCTGCACTGGCATTGTCAAGATCGAGAGTGGATTTCTCTGTATTAATAAACGAGTCTCTACCAGGAAAGGAGAGTATTAATACTGGAGCATGGAACCATTGTTTATGTGTCTCACAAACTTAGACCCCGTGAGAAGTATTATCCCATGCTTGATTTAGAGTTCACAGCGATAGTATTCGCCTTAAAGAAATAGAGGCACTACCTCCTGGGCAGGAGATTTAGTCTTTTTATAAACCACAAGTTGTTGCAATATGTTGTTGGGGAGACAGAGTTGGTCTTTGGAGTTCGTAAAAGACTATCAATTAGATATTCATTATTACCAAGGAAACGCGAATAGGGTAGCGGATGCGCCGAGCAGAAAACTCGTGGGGGAGACTAGCGAAGGCATGGAAACCAAGTAGAACGAGCTAACTAGGAGGGCATTGTAGCAAGATCATTTATGTTAGGTTTGAAGCGCGAGGAAGAGGCATTACTGAGTTTTCTCCCCAATCCACCACCTGTCAGTTGGTGAATATAGATTACCAAGGATCAACGGGATTGTTGTAATCGTTAGAGTACCGGTGTAGATATGGAAGGGTATATCCATGGATATTCTCATTGAATTGCCAGCATCACAACGGTCATGATCCTATTTGAGAAAATTGTTGATCGTTTGACCAAATCGCTGCTTTTTCAGCCAATATGGGCAGACTATTTACGGAGGAGTACGCCCAGCTCTTTATGGCAGAGTTATGGAACTGTATGAGGTACCTATCATTATAGTGTTGGACCGAGACTAGACTTTCCTGTCAAAGTTTTGGTAAAGTTTCCAGGAAGTTATGGGAATCGAATTGAAATTAGGTACAACCTACCACCCGAAAGTGGATGAATGAATGGAGAGAGTTAATCAAATGTCGAAAGGCATACCTCGAATGGGGGTGTTTGACTTAAAGGAAGGATGGGGCAGTAGCTTTTATAAATCGAATTTGCATACGATAATTTGTACCGTTTCACTATAGGTATGGAACCATATGTGTCCTGGTGTTGTCGACTAAGTAGGTCGCCTGCTCGTCGGATAGAAACGACACACAATAAACTCTTTGGGCTTGGAAGAGTCCATGAATACTTCTTTGACGATGGAGCTCATTGAGCAGCATACTTTGAAGAGCTATGCCGACGCGAATAGAGGTCATGTTGTATTAGAGGAAGGGGATCAGGTTTTGGTGTAGGTATTCCCGAGGAAGGATCTAACGTGATTCAAGAGGGAAGGCAACTTATGATGTGTTATGTAGGCATTTCCTTCCGTTGTTGTAAAGGTGGGTTCGATAGTTCAGGAGGAACAACCAGATGTTATTTTAGAGCACGAGAAGTGTGGATTGAGATCGATAGTGGTAACCTTAGTCCATGTCCAATGGGGATGCCACACTGCTGAGGAATTCGTTAGGGATGAAAGAACGATAGTTTATAAAAAGTACACCATGTATCTTGTTTTATGGTACACCTGAATTTTGAGGGCAAAATTCCCTTGTGAGGGGGGGAGTATGTAACAACCCAGACTTTTGAGTGACTATTTTATATCAAATTGCCTGATGGGCTAATTTTTATAAATATAAAATAGAGAAAGTTGAGGTAAATATTATTTTAAGTGATTTAAGAGATAATATTTACCATGTTTTGCCTATTTACTGTTATGAGAAGGTAAATAGCATTATATTGTGTTTTATTGCGTCGTGATGCTTTAAGCGACGGTTATGACTTATTTTCAAAATTGAACATTTTTAATTAATTAAAATGACGTTGGAACATAAAATATTATAAGATACTCTAGATGCCAATTTAGAGGGTACGGTGGGTTTTGAAATAGTCGAGATAGTCAAAATAAGTGTCAAGTTGTATTTTTGAGTTTAGGGAACTTTTGACAGCTTATGACTCAATTATGTAGTTATGAGTCATTTTAATGGTGTATCACCATTTAAAATAGGAGAATTTATGTTTAAGGCCCGTTTAAGTCTTCCAAATCCCTTTTATTTCTCATTTCAAGTCATAAGCTTAGAGAGAGAGAGAGAGAGTTAGGTAAAAATAGAGAAAAGGAAGAGAATTGAAGATTTGGAGCTGAAAATCATTGCTAGGGGAAGAGAATCCGAGACTACAAAATTGAGGAAAGTTTCTAACTGGCTAGTATATGATTTAATGTGATAAATTGCATGTATAGTTAGCTTTTGGAGATTTAAACCATTTATGGGTTTGGGGGGGTTTTGGTGTTTAAACCATTAACCTTTGATTTAAAGTTGGTTTGAGGAGAATATATTAGTTAGTAATTGTGTAGAAATGATTTGGTAAAAATTATTTGTTGTTGATGTTGCAGGATTTGAGGATTTGGGGGCTTTCCCAAGTGAATCGATTCGCCTATAGGGGAGGATACAGGTCTAGGAAGCCGAATTGATCGGGGTTAAGGCCGAATCGATTCGGGCTGAGATAGTAGGTATGTTTCCTTAGTCGAATCAATTCATTTTTGGGCGAATCGAATCGCAGTCAAGGGCGAATCGATACAACCCTAGGCGAATCGATTTGGAAACCCTATTTTTTGGGGATTTTTTTTCTAGCTTTGTTTTGAGTCTTTTTCTTTTAGGTTCAAGGCTTAGGAACCTTCTCTTGGGAAGTAATAAAGAGTATTAGAGGTCTATTTTAGGTAGACAAATATGCTAGGCTAGAATGGGGTTATTTGGGCTTATCCCAAGGGTTAGTCCATAGGGGTTAATATCTCGTTTGATATAGGAAGGTAACCTAGCACTAACGGAAAGTAGAATGGCCATGTTTGGGACTTTTTGGATACTAGTATTGAGGGAAATTACTTTCCATGAATTATGGTATTACTTTGGACTCTTGGAGACTAGTGTGAGGATAATGGCACTTCGGGTCCTAGGTCATTAATAAAATACGACTTCAAGAATAAGAAATGCATATTTTAAAATTGGTACTTAATCATTGAGTATAAATGTTTTTGAGAATGTAAAAAGTGAATATTTTCAAATGGGAAAATAATTTTGTAAATGATAATTTGCATATACACACCTCTCGAAATCGTTATCATCATAAGGGAAGTTATGCGCATGAGGTGAAGACCCCTGGCTAGGGAATGCAGGGTGAATATAGTCCTCGGCCATAGGACCGGTTATTATATATTATGTGATTATTTTGTGAAGTGAGGTAATTCCAGGTGTGGTTATGACTCACTGTCATAGGTATATGGCTGTTTCCCGATGTCTCGTGATGTAGGATGCCCAGGTTGCCTTGTTTGATAGGCCCTGGAAGATGATAGCCATTTAGGGGCGTGTCTAGTGGGGAAACACAGAAGGACGGTCTTAGTATCGTTATATGATATAAAGTATAACTATTCATAATAATGTGGGACATTATTGATGTTAAAGCATTTTATTATAATAAATTTGGTTTATATACATTTCCTGGAGATAAAAAGGGAAATGGGAAGTTATGTGGTGTAAAACTGGATTGGCAAAATATTTTGTGAAATAAAAATATATGTTTCCTAAAGAGAAAAGGAACTATGCATTTAAATTGTGAATAATTGAAATAAAGTCTCATTGAGTGAAAGTAGATGAGTTCTCCCATGATTATATGAACATTGAGCATTATCATTGATATTGCACTAGGTTGTGCTTTTAGAATGAGAGGTGAGAAATTCTATGATTAATTGTGAGAGAAAGTTAATTTCATGATGATGATTAGATATTCATAACTGTCATGCATTTTATTCACATGGTGATCATATCAAACCGGGCCCTGAGCCATCTATATCTCTTTGTTTTGCATGAATTCCTTATTCGTCCAGGTGCTCCTCCGCAAGGACGCCCGTATTGACCTCTCCATTCCAATTGTCCTGGAGCTACAGCATTTTGTGAATGTTGTAGGATATTCTTTATAGACGCTTCTATCTTTTGTACTCTAGCTATGTTCAGATTACTTATTCGGGTGTGTTGCCCATGCTTTGTACTCATTTATTATAATGTGATATTTAACTGTAATACTCGGTGTAACCTGCTTGTATTAGTCTGTTAACCGATAGCTTATTCGGTTATTACTTTATGCATTTTGTTATACTATTACCCATTGATTTTTGGTATCCAACTTCTTTGCAAATTGAATTGTCTAAGTGCTTTTCTTTTAACTTACGAAATTTCATTTGACAGTCCGTTTTCTAAAATAATTGGTGGTTATCTCGTATTAATATTTTAACGACAGTGATGCTAAGAATGGACCATCTATGATTCCTGTGATTATTGGAGTATCGGGCTGGCCACCTCTTATTTTAATAGACGGGTTGTCACAACCGCTTAACATAAAACTAATCGAAGGTTTAACTCTCCTCCATTCTAATGGTTTCAAATTGAGTGGTGAGGTTTTAGAGTTTGGAATCCTTAACAACACTAGTACTTTTATAGGTGAGTTAAAATACATCCTACGCCTCTTTAAACATTTCACATATCATAATACGGTGAAACTCCTCCAGTATGACTGAACAAAATAATGCATTTAAACCTCGCAAATTATAATTAGCTAACCTATGATTTTTATCACTGCATGATTTTACGGGTTTGGGAATGCTATAATCACCAGTTAAGGTTGTGGGTGGGGACCAACCATTAAAAACCGCTTGCCATTCCCCGCTCATCTATTTCCTTAAAGAACTCATTTCATACGCATTTTCTAGTATGCATAATTAGACCCATCAAACATCGATGCACGAGAAACCGATTAACCCTCCAAATAAAAATTACTAAAACTCATTCCTAAACATGGGCCTAACACAAAAACTTAGTGTGCCCACTATGATACCAATTTCAAATATCTAGACAGTATATGGACGGAGGTCTCAACAAAAGTCTATATTTAATTTTATGAACTTAAATATAAAACTCAAACATAATAAACCCAAACTAAACTTAACACCAAGTTTAAAAAGATTGTTGTGTAAAAACAAATTAACCGGTTTTATCTTTATCCCAAAGCATACATCTAGGTGATAGAAGATTAAATAAGATCAATCACACGATATGCCTATGTATGAGGAAAACCCACTACAGAAAAAATCTCAAATGACCCAACCATGAAAATCACTATGACGAGGAACTACACAAGACAGATATTAGACTTACCATGCAAATCACTATGATGAGGAACTACACAAGAAAGACAGTAGACTTACTATACAGACTCGATACCCTCGTAAGCCTTGATGCTCTTCACTATTTAACCTCTCCTCCATAATGTATGTATGAGCCCCCTTATGCAGTGCCATAATGTGTGAGTCTACACACGCCTCAATCTCCATTGATCAGCCTTAGCTCCCGTCTACGGATATAGAATATGGATGCATCGCTTATTCACTGCAACACCACACCTTAGAGTCCACCATGTGTAAATAGCAAATCGAGTATGAAATCCACCGCACAAAATGATACTCAATCAATATGAAGAGAATAAACTTCTTGGTTCCCACAAATAAGATCATAAAGTATATAGAACAATGATAGTTGGATCTTAAAACACTTTGGGTGAAACTAGGGTTTAGGATCTTTTGGATATGTATAGAAAAATGGTTTTCGCCAAAATTCTCACTAAAAATAAATGTTTGAAACCCTTTATATAGAAAACACATTTTTTGAGAAAACTCGTTCGAACGAAAACAAGACATCGTTCGAATGAAAATGCTAACTCGTTCGAATGAACAGTCAATATTGTTTAAACCAGCTTCGAACGATATTATTTTTTGTAAATAGAAAATTATCGCTTTATATTCGTTTGAAGTTTCTTTTAACGAACTACTAAACTCGTTCGAACGAAACATGTAAAGTCGTTGAAACGACTTAAAATTAGAAGGTTTTTCTTTTCAAAATATTTTAAAAACAACTCCAAACATTTTATAAAAACAAACACCAAAAGTAAAGTTCCATGGATCAAAATGTATATGGATTCATACTTGAGAGATCCTCGAAAATAAGAAAACGAAACATGACATGAAACACGATGTGATATGCAATATCTTAAGCTTTGCCGCTACGTCTTCAATCAAATACATTGTGGCCATGAAACGTCAACAACATAAAGCCTAACCTATGACTCAAAATATTTTTTCGGAATTAAGCCAATACATACAAATTGACTCCATCGAAAAAATTTCCCTACATCAACAAGTTTAGAGATTTGATTCACACTCTTATTTTGATCATTTTCTCTTATAAGTCATATGAATTATTTGACTTTTTAGCTTCAGTGTAGTAGGTGAAGATATTACCTAAAACTAAAGTATTATTAACCATTCCCTTTAATATAATTTGGAACCCATGAATTTTACTTTAGAGAATTATGATTTAATACGATAGTGATAGGTTTTACTATATGAAATCGATAAGAACATTATTCTTGCATAGCTGGGAACTCTGGACATGGAATTTAGGTTATATGAAAAATCTTCATATTGTTATTTATTTTTATAATTTTTTTATGATTTATTAGAAATTAATTTAACGATAGTAATGTAACTTTCCTGATTAATAAATTATGCTAAACTTTTATTAGGGATAGTAAGCATGGTAGTTTTAAAATTGGAAATATCATATGATCGTTGAATTCTTGAAGATAATGTATAAGTTATATATTTGTATAAACCATAGATTATACATATGAGAAATTAAAATTTTCTAGCCACGGTACATGCATAAATAAAGAGGTTAGTTGTAAATATATTTTGGAATTTATTCCAATTATCATGCTTCTTATTTTGTGCAGATAATTGAGTGAATCTCGCATATATTTAGTATGTAAACCTAGAGTCGAGATTTCTTATAGAGTTGTTATATATGTTTTAGCCTTTATCTTGGAGAATTTATAAGTAAGGATATTATCATTTTCATTCTAATTACAACAATTTAGAAGTGTACGGTTAGTGTGATACCTAGATACCACTCACTTGTGACGGTGGTCTGGCAGCTTAGATTCGTTGAAAAGCGCGAGTGATAATCACGAGAGGATGAGTTGTTTATAAATTTATAGCTTGAAAAACTATTGTTATAAATTCTAAACATTTTGAATAGAATACAATTATCCTCATATGACATTTATAAAGAGAGAAACCTATGTTGTTGAATATTACATATAAGTTAAAGATCAACTATCAATCATGCTAACATGTTTAAAATAATGAAGAATTCATAATGATTTTTATGATGGGTACAATTGGTGCAGCACCTAGATGCCTTGAGTACATGAAGAAGTAACGTAGGGGATTTTGTGATTGTGATCTTAGTGTAATGATTTTAGATGAATGCATTTACTTAGGCCCCGTTTGGTTGTCCCAAAATTGTAAATTGGATCATTAATAAATTGATCCATTTACAAATTGACCCATTAATTGTGTTTGGTTTCATTAATGAAAGGATTCATTAATTGCCCCATTTTAGCTTATGTGCAAAATATGAAATTGGATCATTTCACAAAAAATGTGAAATTAATCCATTTGAAATAGGAGTCACATAAAGTGCATGTCCCCCTCCCTTCCCACTTCCCCCTCCCCCTCCTCCTCTCTATTTTCCCTCCCCCTCTCTCTCTTAATTTGTTTTTACCTTTTTTTCATAGGACCTTAACATCAATTTCAAATTACCAAACATTGTGTAAAATTGGATTTAACTCATTTTAAATTCACTCATTTACAATTCACAATGAACCAATTTACATAACCAAACAATTTGCGCAACCAAACTGGGCCTTAGCTAATGTCCATGTGCGTATATTAGGCATCCCTATGTGTTTTACATATCGATTGTTTAAGACGACCCTAGGGGAGAATAGTTTAAGGTGTACTCTACTATTAGGGGAATGAGGTACCTATGGTGGACTACACTATGTACACATCTTGTTAAGCCACTTTTCTTAAGTTGTGGTATGAGATACCAAAAGTTAAATAACAATATTTACTTAAGATGACTATAACAGTTTTAGAATTTTCGTGACTTGTATATAGGATGAGATCGTGTCTTAATTGTAATAATAAGTTAGGTGTGGGAGAGCCCAATGTTATACGGTATATACTAGGATTAAGAGATATATATGTTGATAGCCGCGGATAATTGTGTTGCACTATAGATTTTTGGTAGTTCTTGTAATTGTTATCGTGATATCTTACCATGAAATATGGTACACCATGATAGCGGAAGGGTTTGGGGGCAATTGATGGACTAGTTTGTTGCATTGTTATGTTATGGTGACTTTAGATTTGCAGTTTCAATTAAAAAGAATTAACCTAAAAGTTTGTAAATATACTTTTATGGTATCTATGTTTAAGACTACATACAAATTCTCTTATAATTATCTTTACTCGTGTTTCATTAAAAAACCCCTTTCATGTTATATTAATATTATACCGAGTGAAGATTTAGTTGTGGGGAGGTTCACTACGTGGAGTTACAATTATACTGATATCCTCATTTATGTAGGTCCTTATTGGTTATTTCAGACCTGTGTATTGATATTTTTTTTTAAGAAAAAAAACAAATATCCCCATAACAGGGTTGCAAGGCAAATTATCAAGAAAAACCAAAGAAAATGCTATTAGGTACTATACTATAGAGAAGGAATTTATTATGCTCTTTTGGGTCTCCTCTTGGTCAAAACAACATATTCTCTCTTTGCTTTTGGTTATGTGAGTACTAATGAGTGTGTAAAATATGGGTGTACAAGCGAGTGGTAGCATGTGTAAAGTGTACATGAGCATGAGTATATGTACAAGTGTGCGGGTTTAAGTGATACATAAATATAAAAAGCAAAATATGACATATCAAAACATCACCATGAATAGGGGGAGCATGACTATATTTTGAGAGAAAAAGTAAAAAGGATATAAAGGATTTTTTACCATGTTGTAACATTTTATGAGAAAATAAGCACAACATAGATGAACCATAAATGCTTAATGTTGGCCCAAAAATATACCTAGGAGGGGGGTGAATTGGGTATATGGATTTTAATGGCAATTATGAAACTTTCTTAACTTATTTTATAGAATAATTACAATATGATAAATCAAATCAAATATAGACTATTAGTCAACAACAAACATAAGTAGTTAAGAGATAATGTTTAGAGAAACTTTGTGAATCAAGATTTTAATGTGGTTCGGCCACTGCCTATATCCACGCTCGAGATGGTACTTAAGAAACTTCAATATCTCCAATTCACTTAAGGCAAAACCAAATCATTACTAGGAATTATAACAACTTGCAACTAAAGGGATGCTAAACTCTGCCTTTCCCAAGCAATACCCACGCAAGAGCCAAAGGTCTTGAAATGCCTTGACTCCCCATGATAAAGACACTGCCGATCGTAAAGATACAATGAAGTTCACCGAAAGTAATAATGACAAGATTTGTAACCAAAATATAAAGAAAATATTTCTTCACAAAACAATGGTGAAATGGGTTTACTTTCTCTATATATAGATGTAAACAAAACAAGTGATCACAAGTATATTTCTTAAATGGGTATTGCGTTGATTCTTTAGCTCACAAGAGTATTGTGTTTATATGTTTGGCTAAAAAAGGATTGAGGGTGTAGCTTGAAGATCAAAGGTGTTTTGGGTGTACCTTGGCTTCAATGGAGTTTTGGGTTTGAAACTCTTGCTTGGAAATGGATTTGGGACTTGGTTTCTCTCTCTATAAAACTCAAGGGTATTAACACAAACTTAAAAATAGGACTGAAATCAATGAGATTATTTTTTTTTAGATTTACGAAAATAATTTTGAGAGTATGGATTTAAAAGAAAATGGTGATTAATTAGTACTAACAAGTTTGTGGATAAAATAGTATAAAATAGTTTGAATAAGTGGTGTGTAAATGATGTAGGTGAAGATAATTAACTATGATAAAGGGAAAATATAAAAATGTAAGTTAAAAATTACCTTCAAAATGCCTCAATAAGCTTGGATGGTGTAAAGAATGTGGTAAAAGTGATGTTTTGATGATGGAATTTGGTGAAAAACTATATTTGGTTAATAGTAATTTGGAAAGGAATGTAAGGAAATGCAAGATAAAGCAACAAATTTTAGAAAGGGGTGAAAGTCTTATTTATATAAAGGTCCTCTAAAGTCAGGTAATGTCGTTCCTTTCATATAAAACCCTAGATGGGTAAAAGGACAAGGCTTTCCTCAGGGGCCTAGCGATCGATATAGGGAAGACGCTACCAATCAACATAGGGTTGAGACCCTCTTTTGTATTTTGATGCATATATTGTATCTCGAACAACCAAATTGTACATGTTTGAAAATGTTAGTTTAGTGATTTAAATACATTCAATACTTATTTTTTACAAATTTCAAAATCAAATGTTATCGATGTCAACACAATTATGGGAAATTATTCACTCGAGATATGGGTGTTTTAGATAATAAATGTCACATAGAGGAAGATCCTCTAAGGAGACCCTTACAGAGTAACAGGGGTATGAAAATGGGGTGTCTACACTATCGTTGAGACAAACCTTTATAAAGGTAAATGAAATCAACAGAGACTCGCCATTTTCTATTACTCTCCTTCATAACAACTTGGTATGATAACCATCCTAGGAATTGAACATCCTGAATGGAACTTGCTTACAAAAGTTTCTAAACCTCTTTTTCTATGGCCTTGGCATTCTCAAAGGTTATTCGATGAGACTTTTATGATATAAGTGATAAGTTTTATCTACATGAAACGTGTGGCACGCGACTCTTGAATCTATCCTTGGCATTATGTTAGGTGAATATTTCATGGTTTCTCTTTAAAAACACAACCAATTCATCATTTTCCTCAACTGAAAACAAGCTGCTATAAATTGATTTATTAGGTGGACGTGGTATCCTCTACTCCTGATGACCCATATTTTATTTGTTATTTTATTAGGGAGATCTAAACTTGGTCTCCTATACTTTATGATGTTTTATTAGGGATCACATTACCCTTGAAGATTGGATTGCTGACTTCTCCTTATTCTCTTTATTGGGATGAATGTCAATGATAATGCATTTATGAGTAATAGACTAATTACCCCTCGTCTCCATAACTCGTCAATCATCGATGCATTCAAGATTTTGAGGAGAAGTGGAAGGAAAAACCTTCATGGCATGAAGCCACCCTATTAAGAGGATAACATGATATAACGACTCAATATAAAATACTAATAACTCAATAACTTATAAATCCCTTTTGTCCCGTACAAGTAATATACCCTCCCTAAAGGCATGGTTATCTTTCCAGCGATGCTAATCAATGAAATTATGATCTCTTTGAGATCTTATATACTTAGGTAGATAATCTCCTTCAACCCCTCAGTAGACTAAATGTTTATTATTTTCCTAGTTTTGTATGCAAAGCCTGATCACCAATTCATTGTGATGGGGGTTTCTCAACTGACTGAATATCTCAATGGGAGGATAATATAGCTTTTTTGGTCTACCTTGTCTAACTGCGAGCATTTACTCTTATTTTTCGTATGTAATTTGTTTAAAATGCCTCAATGACATTCGTGGTCTTCTTCACTTTCATCTCGAGAGAATTTCCTTTAATCTCATCCGGGATGGATACTCAGTGAATAATGTTGAACATGTAGGCAACCTTGTCGATATTAAGCATATTTTTTTATCATTTCTACGCCGAAGATTTCTCCTTTACATCCTTTCTTTTTTTTCAGAGACATCCAGGCTTTATACCTTCACTAATTCCTCAGGGTGATACTTATCATTCTCGCAATTGATACTATTGTGCCCATGATATTCGTAGTACGGGCACCTCAACAATGAATTCCTCTTTGTTGGATCCCCAACTATCCTCCTCATCCACTTGAAAAATTACTTATGTTCTTAGGGAGAATTTTGTACACCAACTTTACTAAAAAGCATTAGTTAGGTTTACCTTATAAAACTACTTATTTTGGGGAGAGAAATTTATAGATCTACATTGATTTCCTATAAAGCCTTATGTGGGTCCATCTCATCCTTATTTTCAGAATATTGACTTGAATCTTGGTGTTTTTCTTCCCATTAGACTCTTTTTGTCCATCATCAACAGTTTGTTTCGAAACATTTCCCTAGAATCCTCCAAGCACCACATCTTGTACCCAAGCACTCTTTTCTATCTCGTTCATCATTAGTGGTAGTATTTTTATTTGTTAAAACTAGTACGAAAATGAATTTTTAGGTAGTCCAATCCTTAAGGAGACAACTGTCACTCGTTTTGAGCAATCATATGTAATACACCTCCTTATAACTTCAAGCATACTCTTAAAGGAAATTGATAATATTTTTATGTGAGTTGCCGATGATTAATCTGGAGTGAAAGATTACACCTACCTAAAACTCTTAATAAAACCTCACTTAGGGGTGGGCACGATCCAGTCCGGTCTGGTTTTTGGTCGTTTTTAGTGTGGGATCGCATTATTCGATCCTTTAATTGGGAAGAACTAATTCGAACCGATTCAATCGGTTTAGCCAAAATATTTGGTCTATGCTATTTTCGGTCTGGTTCGGGTAATAATCGGTCCAAATTTAGATTTATTTAGTGATGCGTAATTTTTTTTTTTAAATAGGGGATTGTATGAACTTTTTAAGGTGCTGTTTTGAACCTGTTAATGTGTTGTTTTACTCTATTTTTTAGGACAATCAAGAGGAGGAAGGAACTGAAATTGTAAATCGTAAATGGTAATACGGGAAATTATTTTGCATATACGAATAGACATCACTAAGTGTTGCACTCATCAAAGAGGCGGAACTGGAGGTGCAGAGTGGCTGCAAACCAAGTCAAACCAAACTCTATTTTTATGAAATAGTTCAAGTTCAGCAACTGAAATATTGAGTAGCAGCTAAGGAGGGAGAAAAAGGAGTGAGAAGGTTTTTAAATTTAACTGAAATAGTTTAGCAACAATAAGAGAAAAAGATTAAGTTGGTAAAAAATATTGACTACTGACTGTGGTCGTTCTTATCGGCGATCGTGGATAGTCTGTCGTCACCACCCAACTTGGGAGAGTTATGTCATCGCCACCACCATTAAAACCTGTCGTCGCTATTGGGAGAGTCCAATGTTGTGTTGACATTCAGATTCAGAGTATTGAGTTGAGAGATTTTGATGAGAAGAGAAGAGGGAACTTGGAACTGAAGTGGTGACTGCGTGATGAGAGAGAGCAAAGTGTTTTGGTTTGGGTTGGAACTTGGGCGGCCGAAGAAATAAAGGGAGTGAGGTGTTTTTTTAGGGTTGTTGCTCTCTATTTACGAATATATATATTAAAATAAATGGTACGGTCCGGTTCTAACACCGAATTTAAATTGTTAATTTTGGATCGAACCGAATATATTCGAGTTTCTTAATTTAGGACCGATTTATAAAAAAAACCATAAATATGGGTCTGGTCCGGTTCGGTCAAATCGGGTTAATCGGGTCGGGTTTATTTTTTTGTCCACCCCTAACCTCACTACAATATCTGAAAGCAATATTAAGCCCTGTTGCGGAGACGGAAAGGGGACATGACATATAAGTGCCTTGTTATTTTTTTATAATGCCATTGTTTAATGATATTAGTGAACATGGTCATCCAAATCTATATAGCCATTACACATCTCAAACCTTAGGGTAATGAACCTTTAGGGGGATCCTCTTCTCTAAAGATTGAGAAAATTAGGATCTCGTCTAATTGACTAAGACTCTTTTAGATAATTATCTAGTTATGCGATACCCTACTTTCAATTCTCATTTATTTGGTTCATTTAATAAAAAATATGAATATCTTTCATCTCTATGCGTTGTTCGCTTGTTATTTTTCCTAACATTGCTTCCTCGATTGTGAGTTGTGATCATCCATGGACTAGAGTTCTGATGACCTACTACAGATGAATATAATTTTTACTCTTAAGTTTGCCCTTGATTATCTCGAAGAGACCATAGAGATGACTGTTCTCCTTTCACGAAGCTGAGCACTCCACTCATGTTTACGTAAACTCTCCTCATAGGCATCAAGTATTTTGGAAACTTGCCAACGCTTTAAGGTCCTCGTAGGCATGAATAATTCCGATGGATTTGGTCGTGCTCCTCATCCAATCGCTCATTTCTTGGCCAGTAAGGGGGGTTGGGAGTCCTTTGATTTAGCTTATAATGTATTATAGATTTGTTGCATTACCTTCAAGGCGAGGCGAATTCGAACTTTTGAATATCATGCTAGACATGGTTATTCTATTAGGAGTTACCCATAAATCATGATCTCACATTTAAAACTCAGTTTGTGAGAAATAATAAACTAGTTTTCCACAAATGATGCAAATAGTTCAAGAAAAAAAATTGTGTACCAGGTCTAACAATCTCAACAGCTCTGTAACAAATGCAATTATGAAACATTTCACACACAAATATAAACCAATATGTACATGGTTGAACAATATTCTTTCATCCACGAGGAGAAAATATTCTTATTAATGACTAAGTTACAATACGATAAAATTTTGGTACATTAATTATAGTGTGCCCACCTAAGGGGTAGCCCATTACTATTTATAGGGGCCAGATTACAGCCCCGTGCGATGCGCAGATGCTAGCATTCACATGTTTTTACAGATATAGTTGTGATCATTGTGTAGGATATGGACTATTACCTACAATTCTAATTAAGCTTCATTATGACGTTCATATATGTTCTTAAGAACACCTAGAGTTAAAATTTCTATAAATATAAATTAAATAGCATGCAGCTCTTTCATCTTAAATTTTAAAAAAACACATTATCTACTCTTTCCAAAATCCAAGTCCATGGTTCTTCAAAATATAACCAACCAATTTAAACAAAATAATTGATATAGAATATAATATTTTTGTAGATTTATCAAAACAAGGAAACTTTGACACCTTGCGGTGATCAACGATTTGTACCACTAAGTAGACCTGGAAATGGGTCGGGTTGGGTCGTGTACGGGTCGAATTAACGGGTCACGGGTCAAAACAACTTAAATCCATACACGACCCGTTAAGACTAATGGGTCTAATGACAATACCCAAACACAATTCGTTATTATTAACAGGTACACGACCCGAACCATTAGCACCCGTTAATATTACCGAATCAGTTTGGATCTAAACGGGTAACAGGTTAGGTGACCCTATAGTACCCGTTAGTTTTCATTAGTTTAAAAATAATGGGTTTTAATTGTTATTCTTATTGGGTATAGCTTGGGTGACCCTATAGCACCCGCTAGTCTTAAAGCATTTAGAAATAATGGGTTTTAATGGTTATTCTTATTGGGTACGGGTTGGTTGACCTTATAGTACCCGTAAGTGTTAACGGATATTAACGGGTAAAAACGGATTAAAACGGGTATAAGAACATTTCTAAACCCAAACCATTAGTGTTAAAAGGTCTACCGTGTTAACCCGTTAATGACTCAAACCCAATAAAGGTAAACCCGTTAACTTATAATTTTGTGTCGGGTCATGTCGTGTTAACAGGTTGCCGTGTTTTTTGACAGGTATACCCTTAAAAAGTGAAAAAGTAAATGTAAAGTGTCGTATGAAAATGCTAATGTTGGAAATCAATTCTTATCCCCATTCAAATTTTCCTAGCAAACATATTTATCAATAACAACAAGTTATTTTTTAAATGTATTGAGATATGCACCTATAAATGGGCCAACTTGTGCCTAAACTTGATAAATTCCTGATAAGCATTTAAATAGAAATATTAAAAAAAAAAATACTTTTTTTCTCCAAATACCCCGACACTAACATGACAAAAGATTTTCATAATTGTAGTCTAATTGGATACGAATAAACAATGAGAATAATAGTCTAGACTAAAGAAATATAATGTCATATTAATGACTTAAAACTTAAGTTGTATAAATTTCAAGCCATTTCAAAGGCAATTGCTAGTTCATCAACACAACAAAGATATTGACCATTAACACCTCACCACTCCCGTCTTCCAGCATAGTAATTTCAGCGAAATTTTACAGCAATCACAGAGATTAAACAATAGATGTATAAAATCAGCAGAGATAACACTAAGATGCATATTTAATACTACATTAAATTTAAAAAATCTTATTAGGATGAAAAAGACAGAACTCGCCCAAGAGATTGTGCTTTTATACCATGGACTGAAAAAGGAACTCGCAAGCTTTCTACAATACAAACAATATAACGCATCATATATTTGTTACTCATTAAGCTTAAGTGAGGTAAATGCATGAAAACAATCCAAATACCCCCACCCACACCCACACCCACCCACTAGAAGAAAAAGTGATATTTATCACGATTAAAAACCGTGATAAAACTTTTTATCATGGTTTTAAAATTCCCAAAAACAGTGATAAATGGGGTGTGATAAATATTTGAAAATTTGTGATAAAAGAAAAATCATGTTTATAAAAGTCTTATATAAATACTAATAAAATATAGTATAGTCATGTCATGTTATATCATATATTAATACTGTGATAAAATGTCATATTTTTTATCATAGTTTTTTAAGGAGAGGCTTGCTTATGCCTTTTTTCTAAAATCCGACATAAAGAGGTCATATTTTTTTCATAATATATAAATTATTTTTCATTAAACCAACCTGTAATTGTACAATAGACATATGTTTTTCATTCACTAATAAACTACAACCATAAGCAAAATAATTACAACAATTTAACACCAAAGTTACTATATTACCCACCATTAATTTAACTTCAAATCCCAAAATCAAAATATATATATTAATTCGAAATCAAAGAGTAATATTCATGCCATGACTACAATTGGCAATATCCACAACTAATGATTACTACATCATATTGTCTTAAAAATGTGAAATATTTAACAAAATTCACAGAAAAAGAAGTAAACTCTATGCAAACGACTGCATTCAACGATCCAAATGAACTGCATTCACTTCTCGAAGACAACCCACGTCAATGATCGAAATCAACTACATTCAAAAAATTCAATAATTAAATTAATTGATAATATGTAAGATAAATCAACCCAACTCAACTCAATTATGATAATATGTTAACCACATCACCATCATCATAACATATATACAAACAACAACGCAAACATAAAATAAAGTTGAAAAAAAACATCGTCTCAAACAGCCCAACAAAGTAAATATCGTTAACTCTTTATTTTTTAGAAATTTTTGTTAAAGTCTCATTTGTTTTTACATAAAAGCAACATGTTTAGTTTATCAAGATTGTACACATTTAAAAACAAATCAATAATTTAAATTCCAATCACCGGATGCATGTCCAAGTATAAAATTTTAATAAGCAACAATTTTAAATCATCGACCCACATGATCAAGCATATTTATATACAAACAAAAGTTAATATCGAATGAAGTAAATAAAAAATAATTTTAAAAAAAAATCAACCCACACATCCCAATAGAGTAAATATCCTAACCCTTTTACATTTCAAATTACACACTAAAGGATTTAGCTTGTTGAAATCCTGTGGTAGTATTCATTATGCAATTCTCCGTGAGCTTGTCCGTAATTATCAAAATCAATTGAAATCTATTACTACTATAAAATGCAAAACAAGGCATTTAATGTCCTCTTAACCTAAGCTATCCAAGTCAGATACCCATTAAATCTATCTATATCTCTATATTGTCCACGTCAGATGCATTGCACACTCTAAACCACAAAATAAAACCCTATACATCTCTCTCTCTCTCTCTCTCTCTCTCTTCACTCTCTCACCGTCACCTGTCACCCCCATCACCACGACCCATCCCCACCATCACCCCAACAAACAACGGCCAAAAAAAAAACCCTTTCTTTCTCTTTGTTTTCTCGCCACCCACCATCATCAGGAAACCTTGGGGAAAAAAATGATATCTCTCACTCTATTCATTTTCTAGACTTCTCTATGTATTGAGTTTCAACAGGTTTTCAATGGAGGTGGACAAAAAAAACTACAGTTGGATCTGGTAAAGGGGTGGAGATATGCGTCTCGGTTTTAGATACTGGACGGTTTCGAAATGGGTCCAGTTCGTTTGGGTTGTTGAGAATCAATCAGGGATGTTGGATTGCGTCTGCTGCTCGGGTTATGGGTATATGGTGTTCATGTATTAGAAGGTCAATTTTTGGGTTGAAGATGGTTGATCCGGAGATGGGTTTTGGGTTTCTGTTCCAAGGTTTGGTAACGGGTTATGGGTATATGTTGTCAGAAGGTTTAATTTTGGGATTTGAGGATTTGGGTGATTTTTTAAAATTTGTTTGTGGGTTTGAGATTTAGTTATGAATTATTTGAGCTTCTCTATTGAATTTTTTTTACAGTTGTTGATTTAGCCATCGGCATTAGCAACTATTGAAGAGAAATGGAGAAAATGGGCTTCGCAACTGATCCCTTAGAGTTGGTCAGTTGTCGCATGCAGAGCTTCTCTAATTAACGACAAAAGCAACTCGTGGGATTTTTCATCAATTTTTTTGGTGGTAAGTTTACCCGGTGATGTGGGATTCTTTCATCATTTTTTTTTTGTATTAAGTTTGCAAGGTGATGTGGGTTTCTTTTGACGGTTGTAGTTGATTTCTAGGTAAATAGTAATGTGTAGTTGTTGCCGTTATTGGGGGTATATGAGAGAGATAATAATTGGTGAGAGAGAGAACTATTGATGAAGTAATGGGTGAGAGTGAGAGGAGGGCCAAGGGTGGATAGTTGTATTGGTTAATCAATTTTTCATTCGAATAGAAATGAGATTATACTGATTCTTACAGAAAAAAAGAGGTGAATAATAATATGGGTCTTTATAGCTTTTTTATTTTTATGGTGATTCTTACAAAAAAAAAAGGTGAATAATGATATGGTTAATCTTCTTCTACTTTTTCAGATTTTTAAAAAGGCTAATTATCTGATATGGGTCTTTATAGCTTCTTTATTTTTATTTTATTTCTACTGAAGTTTCTGCATTTACTTTTGGTGAAAATTTCATTTTTATCCTTTTTCAGTCGCACCAAAGTATTTTTTTTTCCTTTTAATTGAGAAATAAAGTTTGTCAGTTTTAACTCTTCTCCCATAAAATCAGAAGAAAAACTATTGTTTATGATTTGTATGTAAAGAACTATGCATATACATACACATATTATACATGTGTATTTATAATTTAAATAGGATTTGAGAGGCTTATCAACTTCATACAGGTTCAATCTAGACATGGATGGAAATTTTGATAGGAAAATATCACTCATTACCTCCAAGACTTTTTTGTAAATATGTTTTATATCTACTGCTTTGTACTCTTTCCATTTATTCTATATTTTTTTTTTTTATATTTCTTTGAAAACTAAAAAAAATTAAAATGACCCGTAACACACAAATATCTCTCAAACACTTCACAAAATTAAAATTTCACAACCCAAAATTAAAAATTTCAAAATGACCCCTCCCCCCAAAGTTAACCACAAGATGATTTTAATATATTAAAATTAAAAAAAAGGATAAAAAAATATATTAAAATAAACTCTAATATTTATTTTTGTTATTTGATATATATATATATATATATATCATGTTCCACGATATTAATGAATATTCATCTTTTTTAAAAGAAAATTATTCCAGACACATTTGTTGTCTCTCTTAACAATATATGCATAGATGATCTATTATCCAATTTGTAGGAACTCTTTTACTATATTTTTTTTACCTTTTCTAACACTGGATATATTGATAATGGTAAGCAGTTTTGCATTTCATAAATTTTAGGGGTAATATTCAAATATTTTAAGCAATAAAAATTATGAATTTTCTGATTTTTTTTCTGCCCAACTATACAATTGGTAGTATCACAATCTACTAATATATATGGATGATTTCTACGACAGGAGGATCGCAATAGTGTACGCGGGTTTACACCTAGTACTTAGTTATTTTCCCAAACATCTCATAAATGATAGACAAATAAAATACAAAACATGCGCACGCAAATTAACATAGGCCCGAGATTACCATCAAATCAGTTCCCATGACTTTCAGCCCGAAATCTACTTGCGGTTAAATAAGCATATCATATATTCCCCAATTAAATATGCATATCATATATTCCCCATGAGTAAAGTTCATTCTTGTCTTTTTTTGGAGACTCGTAATTAAATTTTGACCATAAAAACAATATTCAACTATTAAACAAAACTTTTAAAATACTTGCATTGCACTTACCTTCTCCAACAAAGACACCAATTAACTTGCAAAATATGAGAAGGCTGGCACAAAAGGTTTCGAAATTATCCATGGCACCGCTGATATTTATACATCAACTGCAATAAGCATAGTAAGAAAAAAAATCCACTAAAATTATATATGCATGGGTACTTCAAACCCACATTGAAAGTATTATGCCCATTGATTTTGAATGCATCATCATCCAATGTGGACTCATAATAAAAATATTACTAAGATTAGAAAATAATGGATATATAAAATTACTAAAAGATTATAACCTTAACCGTTATATACATAAAATCAAAGAAATAGCTAATTCCGACTACTATGATTCAGTTATATATCTGGTTTTAGTGTCAAAGCACCCTCAATTTCTATTGTTCATAAGCTCTTCTGACCTGTAATCTAATACGCAGAAATAACAAGTTCAATACCATAATTATGTTAGGATTTCCAGCCCATCTAACCATAGGCTCGAACACCATATACTTCTCATTAGACTCGTATATTTTTATACCTAAAAAATTGATAACTACGATTTCATTAATATATAAAGAAACAATAACATAAATTCAAAGCTAGATAACTTTCATTTATGTTCGGAAACTAAATTATTTTTGCTCGTGTTATTTATAACACTTATTCTGTACATAGGGACAAGTTGACCCAGTATCCAGATGATAGACTGATTAAGTGGAAGAGTTTTGGATCCTAAAATAATGGGTTATTTTGTTTTTTTACCCCCATTTATTTTGTTATATTGAGTTTCACCTCCCCTATTTTCACTTATTGGAGTGTTACTCCTAAAATGTCATAAATACTAATGAAGCGTCATAAAAATAAAGTATTGTGATTTTGGAGGTCACAGTCCAACAATTGAAAATATTCATATAGAGGAGGCCAAACCCAATATAAAAAAAATAAATGAGAGCCAAAGTTCAAATATCAATGAAATATTGGACATGTATTTTATTATAACTTGCTATGACTTATAGGAGGAAGTGTTCTAAGGGTAAGGCTCTTAAAATTTGCTGGATCGTATTAGAAACTTCACAATAGTATGAATCGTAAAGACAATGTATGGACAAGACAGTGTCAGATACTCAAGTGAACTAACAAATTATCAATACTATGTTCCATCTAGCAAGGGGGGCACCCTCAACAATAGAGAGTTGAGATTTAGAACTCAGTGGGGTACTGCACAATTTGTAATCAACTATAAAACTACAATGTAGAAGATCGGTGACGCACTTGTATTGGAGATATGTAAACCAAAGTGTCGTAAAGCCGCCTCAATCCCCAAAATATAATCAGGCGGAAGGCCCTTAATCTCAAACCTTGTGCCAATAATATGAACTAAGATAGAGTGCAAAGACGGATTGTTCACGCTAAAAATAATGGAATGATGGAGTGTTCACTCTAAAAATAATATGATATGTGCAAAGAAATATAATCATCATATGAGAGCCATCAATAGACAAACAAAGTTTTGTCTCAAGATGGTTGATCCACTTCGTATCAAGTACTTGATAATTTGTTACTAGATTTGTTGTTTAATGAATTTGAGTGTTTTTATTTGGTAATATATTTGTCACATGCATGGCACATAAACATTTTTTATCATGGCAGAAACGGACATATAGGCCTTGTTAAATTTGTTTGATCAATTTTACGGTGAACATATCAAAATAGTTTAGTGTCTATTTTTGGAACCAAACAGTTTAGAGTCAAGTTCAATAATTTACTCATCTCTATTCAGCGGTACCAATTATTGGCATGGGTTATACAACAAAGGATAGAATCCATTTTTCAATATAAGATCATATTGAGTGGTTTATTTTGCAGTAGAATTTTGGGTAGTTGATGTAAGAGTTCTTTAATCATTTCTTTCTTTCTTTAATACGTCTTTTGATTAGTTCGGATCTAATTTATTTGAAATCATTTGATATATTGCACTTCATGGTACCTTTTAATATATGATTGGTGACTTGGTGTGCTTCAAGCCCACGTGTAATTTGTGTATAGTGTTTGCACCCAATAAAGAAATAGCAACCTAGAAAATGTGGATGCTAGTAAGTTTGTTAGGATGTAACCTTTTGGTTTTGGGGGGGAAAAATAAGTGTTTCATTGATATGAATAAAATAGTAAGAGTGACTACAACGAATTTGCAATCTTATGGTATTGAAAGCATCTTTCTAGGAGCATTTTCAAAATAACAGTATTCTACTCCATAACCATAAAAACTGTCCATAACATTAGTACTACGTAGAACTTATATAATCTCGTGTGGTGTGATGAATGTTATATGTGCCAAAGTTTCACAAACTCCAACCATTCTTTATCTTATTTGTTTTAAGTTCTTCGTGACAATGAATTAATGATCCATAAGAAAATTCTATGCTTATGTGGTCAAAAAGTGTCCAAATCCATTTCCAACAGTGATTGTTAGGAACTGATTCTTTCAGAAAGAAAAAAATATACATTTTCCCATCTGCTTGTATTTTATATAACTTTTCAGGGATTCTTCTAAATTTGGGAGTTATTCATAATTTGAACCCAATCATTGTTGAAGTAAGAGATAATTGAAAAGAAACACTTTGTTTAAAGGTATAAAAATTCTATGTTTTATATCACTTCAACATAACGGAAGTGATATATGAAACTGGGTCAGAACAAAAGGCAACTACAAAAATAAAGACAGATAGCTCGGGGTTAGGTATTTCATTAGATAGGTCTAATTGAACCTCGTAAAATAAAAGTTCTTGTGAGATTATTATATACATGTTAGCAAACAATCAAACACTAGAGTTTCTTCACTTCCATGCAAGTAGATTACGAAATCATACTATAACGAAAATCTTGGAAAATTTAGTATAATTTCTAAACCTTACAAACTCTGGAGTTCATATCATTCATCATATGAGCATGAGAGAATGTAAAGTTTCATAGAGCTTTAATGGAACTTTGTGAATGAGCAACAAATATACACCACATAAATACAGACACGAAGTAGATACATAATATATAAAAGACATAGGAGGTTACCTCGGATCAGAGAAAGTCTTAAGTGACTAAAAAATTGAGAGGGATAATGTAACACCCATGCCCAAGATTTTATCTCTCCCTATGTAATTTGTATTATAGATTAATTGAATTTGAACCATCATCGTGGCCTTCGTGCATGTAGAATTGGATATTTCATGGCTCAAATTTAATATAGTGATTTTTGTAGTCATTCGAACAAGGTTCGAACGACTGAGAAATGCATGATTTCCCTTGCTCTCTATAATCTCGTTGGAAAGCCACGTTCGAACGAGGTACAGCATCGTTCGAACAAGGGGTCAAACAAGGTACATCTCACGTCCTCTTTAATCCTACGATTTGGCCTCGTAAGACCTCTCATTTGAATGAGAGGGGATCTCATTCGAACGAGATCTAATGTCGTTCGAATGACCGAAGATGAATTTGAAAAATCTGTACATTTTTAATGTGTTGTCAATATATGGGCCATTGGATCTATGACGTATCGATCTCTGGTGTGGCAGATCATCAAGAACATGTTTAGCATGGTATAACCCTTGGATGAAATAATTTTTAAAGCTTGTTTGGGTTATTTAAGAGATAAGAGGTGGGTTTTTCCACCCATTTTTGTATTGTTCACAACCCCTCTTTCTCTAGTTTTAAGACCTCTTCTTCCTCCCCAAACCATATTCTACCATAGTTACACCATCTCTATACCTTATTCCACCATTTCTACCCTATTTCCAAGCTCCATTCTTCGATTACAAGCTTTGTTAAGGTAGAAGTTGGGTTAAGGGGAGCAAGTGGGAGCATTTAAGATAGCTTTAGAGTGTTTCTGAAGAACTTTTGGAGACTAAAGCTTCTCTTCATCTTCTCCCTTATTCTCCTCTTCAAACCTTAAGGTAGGGTTTTTCTCTCTCTAATTTTCATGGTTTCAAGCTATGAAAAATATGTAGTATGCATTCTATATATGATTTAATGCTATAAGTAAAATTATTTTCTAGAATGTTCAAGTCATACAAAAATGGAGTTTTAAGAAGTAAGACCTAAATGGGTTTTTGAAGAATAAATAGCATTTTAACCTTCAAATATAAAGAGTAAGCATATAAAATACAAAGTCATGTTAATACCTTGTTTAGGCTCATATTTAATGAATTCTAGGTTGAAATTCCCCCAACATATATAGAAACATGTAATATGTTAGTAGAAGACATATAACTTAATAAATAATGTTTAAAATGGGTTTCATGGGAAAGTAAGGAAGTTTGAAAAAACGGCCCTTAAATGTGTTATAAATATTGTTAATAATGAAGGAAAAACAACATTTGAGACTACATGTGATAATAGTCCAAGTAGTAGACATTTTGTTAAAATAGTCTTCAATCGATTAAATGTATTCTATGTAGCTTGAACATAAAATGATGACATAATATTAGAACATAAAATCATAAAGGATGGCTTTGAATGGAAATGTTGACTTTAATGCCATAATGAACTAACTATGTTTTTCACAAGGTTATGATGAAAAAAGGGTAAAATGGTAATTTTGATAAAATTGAGGGTCCTAATGGTCGGACTTCCTTGTTAGACCTTAAAGATTATTTTTTTTGTTAAAAACGAATAAAATAGACAAATGGCAAGTATACGAGACGAAATGGTGATATGAACCATAGAAATGATAAAAAAAAAAAAAGTAAAATGATGGAATAATGTGGACATTAGCAAAAAAATATTAAAACACATTAATATGAATTCGAATGATCCCGGAATAATTAAGAAGGTCCCGGAGCCCTGGGGTGAAAGATCCAAAATCATTGGCCATAGCATATGATAGCATAGTCGGCAGTGTTGAGCTCGTTTAAGTATGCAGATATTTGAAGATTTTGAGAAAAGATAATGGAAAATAAATGATCATGGTTGTGTTCGAAATGTAAATAAGATGTGACACCCCGCATTTTTTATGAATTAAATATGTAATTAATTCGGGAATTAAAAATTTCTTTTGAGTCGTAATTTTAATTGAATTAATTAGGAAAATTTTATTTAAATATTAATCGAGGAGTGAATGGTTAATATTTACGGGAATTTATTTACTAAGTGAATAGTAATCATTTATTTAAAGTCATTTCGAGTATTAATGACACGGTATGCACTTATCTCAACCGGGAGTCGGTATAGACTAAAGGGGTGGGGGATAAGTATTTTTATAAATTAATTCGGATGCCAATTCTGAGTGTACGGTTGAGTCCGGATGGGCCGAGATAGTCGAAAAAGTGTACCCGGGGGTAGTAAACGGGTCACGGGGCATTTTTAGACATAGTCGGCCCCACACGGGGGCATTTGGGTCACTTGGGCTTGGCCCATTAGGGAAAAAACGGGATTTAGGTAAATTAATGAATGAGAAGGAATAAGAAAACGGTTGATAGAGTTTTAGAAAAAGGCTAAGTGTATTAAGGAACCCTAATAGCAGTTAAAGGCAGTTTTGGGATCACTAGAGAGCCAACAAGGATCATCTTCAACCTTGGAATTCATCTCCGAATCAGACACTACGAAACCTAAGGCAAGTGGATAACTTGCAATAGTATTAAATTTGTATTTCGATTCATATTCATGTGATGTGTTTGATCCAAATTCATTTTGGGTGTTCATGGCATAAACATGAGGTTTTGAAAATAATAATCTGATTTACGAATTTGAATGAGAATTCTTGTAGAAATCTGATATTATAAATTGATACAAATCTGGTAGGATGATATGTGGATATTTAGAAACAAATTTGGTGAAGGAATTTGGGATGTAAATGGGTAAGGAATTAAAGATGAATAATTTCCCAAATTCAGAAATTGTAGTTAATGGACGAATTAATAACGTTGGAGGACATTCTGGAGGTCCCTAATAAGGTTCCTAACTTGTATTATTGTTAAGAAGGCTTGAGATTGCTGATAGAAGGAGTTAGGGTTTTATGAAATTCGTCCATGGCAGAATCTGTCTTAGCGAAGAAGACGAAGACCTGCTCGATTGATCGATCGAAGGTCTGGGGTCGATCGATCGAGGGTCGGCAGATTTTGACAGTTCGCCCAGTTTTCTTTTATATGAAGAAAATTTAATTTAATCTTTTTCCATGAATTAATTTGGTGAGAAATTTATACATGGGTTTTAAATCTAATTAATGGTGAATAAAGTCAATTAGAATTTAGAGACGACTTAGTGTGGCAATCATAATTTAAACTTGTTTGGTTTTGGAGAAATCAGGTGTGACACACTAAGGTTGAATTTTGGGGAAGGGTTCGAAAGGATTAAATATAGATGTAGAAAACAAGTCCGGGGATAACGGTTGAGGAATACCGAGAGATAAATCTTATTTAGGTAAAGGCTAAATAATTTGGGAGTTGGGAATTTAGACTCGGGTGAGGTTAATTCGGACTACGAGAGTAGGTCCAATTTTATGGTGGGGGCGACACCAAAGGTGACTTAATTAATTAACGTGCGAATTAATTAATAATTAGAGTTGGACCATAAACTCTTAATAAATTAAATAGGCTTAAGTTACAGATTTTGTACATGGTGTAGCCGGGACATTTTATATTTATATATATACGGAGTGTGACAGTATATATATATATAGAGTGTGTTCATTAATATCAGTGATTGAATATTATTAGTATATACTCTAGTGCTATAGGGGGAGGTTGCGCGTAGTGGATGAATCCCCTAGCTTGAGGAGTAGGGCGAGTAAAATCCCAGGTCATAGCGTCTGTTATATGGGTGAGGGGCATCTCACTTTCAGGGAAGGAATATGACCGCCTCCAATTTGTATGTTAAACTAAGCTAGTGAGCGAATCTAACTTGGATAACTAGGTTATGTGAATACACCTAGTGGGATCGCACTAGGGAAAAACTTATGTTTTGTGAGTATTGTTACTCGGTCGAAAGTTTGTATTAAATGTTATTTCAGTATGTTTGTGAATACTGTAATATGATTAAATATATAATTAGGTAAATAATTATATATGGTATGATTAATACATAGTGTAAAATGTATTATGTGCATAACAGGTGTGAATGTTATATGAAATTAAAAAGGGTAATGATTTAATTAAGTTTGTCGTTTATAATAACTTAAAAAAATCATGAATCAAAGTATACTCGGTTAGAGTAGGTAAATTTCAAGGGTTAAAATAAGTATTGGGTTAGGAGCGTAGAACCTAGTAAATTAAATAAAAGCGTTAATAGTGCACATTAGAGGAGGGGTGAGGAAATCCTCAAGAGAGTGCGGCACTAACTAAAATATGAAGAGCATGCATATTTATTTATTACTGCAAGTTATTCATTTGTTAAATATTTTCAAATGTTTTTGGGTACTAACCCTTGCTATAAAAAAATTTAAAAACCTTTTAGGTGTCCAACCACAGGGGCGCCAGGGTTGACCCTATTCCAGATATCCGTTGCTGCAGCACATGTAAATGTTGCGGGGTCTTTGATAGACGCCTCCTTCTTTCATTCGTGTAGAGACTCTCTAGTAGTTATTTGAGCATGTCGCTCACAGTTCATTTATTAGTATTAGACTTGTTGAGATTTTCTTCTTGACCCTACTTGTATTGGATATTTGGACCGATGGTTTATTCGGTTAGATAATTTAATTGTGGATGGTTATTTCATTTAACTGTGATTGTGCATATTTGTATGTTCCGCATGAGTTTCATTTAATTAATTGATAGATAAAAATTGGCACCAGTCTATTTTCTCACTTAGGTGGTTAGTAATTAAAAAGACGACAGTGATGCTAAGAATGGACCAACTGAGAAACCTGTTCTAACTTGATTTAGGACTGATCATCCGGGATTAATTAGGCGGGGTGTCAGAGATGGTATCAGAGCATCAGGTTCTAATGTCCTTAGGATCTGTGCGATTTTTTACGTTTCAGCGTAGCACTCGGTTGTTATAGAGCCCTATTATTAGGACTGTAGATTCATTTTCCGCTTGTGATTTATCGTACTTCTGTTGTGATTATATTTTGTGTAAATTGTGTACTTATGCGATTTAATCTATTTCAGATGCCACCGAAGAGACTGAGAGCGGAGAGGGCTGAGGCTAGGGATGAGGTCAGGGAAGCTCACCAGGAACCACAGGTACCGCCGCCACCACCCCCACTCGAGTTGATTTTCACTACTCAGGTGTCAGTGATAGTGGCCCAGGCGGTCGAAACAGCAATGAGAGCTTTGGCAGCTCACTTTCCACAGCCCCAGGCACCGCCTCCAGTGGCACCAGTAGTTCAGGCTCCAGTGGGGCCACCATCTTGGCACAGAGTTAGGGAGACCTTCCAGAAGGGTCACCCACCTGAGTTTCGGGGTAGCACAGATGAAGTAGAGGCTTGTGACTGGAAGAAGAACATTCAGCGCCATCTGCGCATGCTAGAGTGTACCGAGGTACAGAAACAGATGCTTGCTACGTTTCGTCTGTCGGGGGCAGCCTTACAGTGGTGGGAGTCAGTTACCACCGTCGAGGAGAGAGACTTGATGTCGATAGCAGAGTTCTGGGTGCGGTTCGACCGCAAATACTTTCCACCAGAAGTAGATACTGAGATGAGAAAGAAATTCAGTGATTTTGTTCAGGGTGACCGATCAGTGGCAGACTACGAGGAAGAGTTCACCCGTTTGGCAAACTTTGTGCCAAATGAGGTGAGCGATGAGGAGCGAAAGAAATCAAGGTTTATGGACGGTTTAGCTTGGCGGATCAGGCAACACTTGATTGGGAATCCGGCATTAGTGACGTATACAGACGTCTTTAATGCCGCACTTGTACACTGCCAGGATCATCGCTTCCATGCGAAAGGGAGCAAGCGAACAGGGGAGCCAAGCCAACAGGTCAAGGCCGTTACTAGTAGTGACACAAGTGGTGCCCAGCAACGGGCGGGCAGTTAGCAAGGGAATCAGGCTAAGAAGTTTAAGCCTGGTGGGTTCCGACAGGGAGGACAAGGGTTCAGGCAGGGGCAGTCGGGCCCGAATCAGCAGCAGCAGGTTCCTCAGGGCCGTCAGGGCCAAGGGAACAATGGGGGAGGCCAGCAGGGCCAGGGCCAGCCGCGTCAGGTCCAACAGGGCCAACGACAGGGGGAAGGCCAGAGACGTTGTTTTGTCTGTGCTCAGCCAGGGCATTTCAAGAGGGAGTGCCCACAGAGGGGCAGAGGTCAACATCAGGAGGCCCAACAGGGGCAACGGGGGCTATTACCGCTAGCAGCACCAGCCCCACCCGCCCCACCTCAGCAGAGGCAGATGCACTACGGACGTGTGTATAACGTCCGGGATGTTCCTAATCCCTCGGCGCAGCAAGCACCGCCAGCAGTTGAGGGTATATTTCTCATTCATGGTTATGAGGGTAGTATTCTTTTTTATACGGGAGCATCACATTCATTCATTAAATTAAATTTTACTAAACGGGTCGGGCTACTAGAGACCGCGGGTAGTCTTCGGATGTGTGTAGAGTCGCCAGTTGGCAGCGGGGCTACGATTCACTCGATTTGTCGGGGTGTGGACATTTTAATTGGGAGACTTAGTTTATCAACGGACCTCTTAGTATTAGATATGGAGGGGTACGATGTCATCTTGGGTATGGATTGGTTGGCAGGTTATCGGGCGACGGTGGTTTGCTACGAAAGGACCATCGTGTTCTCCATTCCAGGGAAGGAGATGTTTTTGATAGCAATGTCGCTACCTGAGGGAGGGTCACGCACACACTTGTATTACATTGAGGAGGAAACCTCACAGGAGGTGGCTATTCCGTTGGATTCAATCCCAGTGGTGAGAGACTTTGAGGATGTGTTTCAGGAGATACCAGGGTTGCCACCTAGCAGGGAAATCGAATTTGTAATCAATTTAGCCCCAGGGACGAGGCCAATTGCTCGGACCCCATACCGTATGGCCCCTTAAGAGATGCGTGAGCTGAGGGAGAAGATTCAGTAGCTTCTAGGTCAGGGTTTCATACGATGGAGTACATCGTCGTGGGGTGCACCGGTGTTATTTGTGAAAAAGCGAGATGGCTCACTACGGTTATGCGTGGACTATAGAGAGCTGAATAAGGCCACGATACGGAATAAGTATCCGTTGCCTAGGATTAACGACCTATTTGACCAGTTGAGAGGGGCGTCTTATTTCTCTAAGGTCGAATTGAGGTCAGGATATCATCAACTACGTATCCGAGAGGAGGATGTTCCGAGGACCGCTTTCCTGTCGCGGTATGGATCTTACGAGTTCAGGGTGATGCCATTCGGGCTCACCAATGCACCAGCAGTGTTCATGGACCTCATGAACAGAGTCTTCAGGGAGTTTCTCGATCAGTTTGTTATCGTGTTCATTAATGACATCCTGATCTACTCGCGTGCCAAGGAGGAGCACGAAGAGCACCTGCGTATAGTGTTACAGACATTGTGAGATCACCAACTCTATGCCGAATTCGGTAAGTGTGGATTTTGTCTACGGGAGGTTCAGTTTCTTGGCCACGTGGTGTCAGACCGGGGTATTGCGGTGGATCCAAGTAAAGTATCAGCGGTGAGGGAGTGGGGACAGCCCACGACACCGACAGAAGTGCGCAGTTTTCTGGGGTTGGCCGGTTATTACAGACGGTTCATCAAAGGATTCTCAAAGATTGTGGTCCCTTTGACGAATCTTACCCGAAAAGGGGTACCTTTCACTTGGAATGATCATTGTCAATTAGCTTTCAACGAGTTAAAGGACAAGTTGACATCTGCACCCTTGCTTGCATTGCCTAAAGGAGGATTAGAGTATCGGGTTTACACTGAAGCATCCTTACAGGGACTTGGGGGTGTGCTTCAACAGGAGGAAAGGGCTATAGCTTATGGGTCCAGGAAGCTAAAGCCCCACGAGAGGAATTACCCCACTCACGACCTGGAGTTAGCAGCAGTCATTTTTGCTTTGAGGATATGGAGACATTATCTTCTGGGGGAGCAGTTCACGCTATTCATGGATCATAAATCACTTCAGTATCTCTTCACTCAGAAGGATCTGAATATGAGACAGAGGCGATGGCTAGAATTAGTGAAAGACTATTAGTTTGATATTCAGTATCATCTTGGTAAGGCTAATGTGGTAGCAGATGCATTGAGTTGGAGACCGACTGGGGAAATATCAGAAGTCTGGAAAGCGAAGTGGAGAGAACTTCGATACGAGGATGATGTAGCCACGGCTTGTATGTCAGCATTATCCATTACACCTGAGATCATTATGCGGGTTGTGAGGGCTCAGGCAGAGGATCAGACCTATCGGGATAGGGTGAGCCAGTTGCTAGCTGAGGGAGCAGAGGGTTACTCGATCAGCTCGGAGGGAGGCTTACGCTATAATGGGAGATTGATCGTGCCAGAGAATGTGGAGTTGAGTCACGCTGTTATGACGGAGTCTCATGGGTCGAGATTCGCGGTCCACCCCGGTGGGATTAAAATGTATCAGGATATGAGGAGACAGTATTGGTGGGCAGGAATGAAACGGGACATAGCAGAGTTTGTTTCGAAATGTGCCACGTGTCAGCTCGTGAAAGTTGACCATCAGAGACCATCAGGGATGCTACAGCCACTTGAAATCCCCATGTGGAAGTGGGTCATTGTGGATCGGTTGACCAAAGTAGCCCACTTCCTACCGGTACGCACAGACTTTGAGACGATGCGTTATGCGCAGCTATTCATAGCAGAGATTGTTAAGCTGCATGGGGTACCGATAAATATTATGTCGAATAGGGACAAGATCTTTGTGGCCCACTTTTAGCAGCGTTTTCAGGAGGCTATGGGCACGGAGTTACGTCTGAGTACAGCCTATCACCCACAGACTGACGGACAAATCGAGAGAGTCAATCAGATGCTGGAAGATATGCTCAGAATGTGTATACTGGACTTTGGGGGAGGTTGGGAGAAATATCTTCCTCTGGTAGAGTTTGCGTATAACAACTCTTACCAATTCACGATCGGCATGGCACCATTCGAGGCATTATACGGGAGGCCTTGTCGATCACCCGCTTGTTGGTTAGAGGTGGGGGACAACAAACTATTGGAGCCGGAGATTGTTCAGGAGACATCTGCCAAGATAGAGCTGATCCGAGGGAGGATTCGGATAGCTCAGGATAAGCAGAAAATTTACGCCGATGCTTCACGGAGACATGTGGAGTTAGAGGTTGGGGATCAGGTATTGGTCCGGGTGTCCCCTATGAAAGGGGTGATGAGGTTCGGCAAGAAGGGTAAGCTAACACCGAGGTACGTGGGACCTTTCCCTATTATCGAGAGGGTGGGGCCTGTAGCCTACAGGCTAGGATTACCGGAGCACCTTCAGTGGATACACGACGTGTTCCATGTGGCATCGCCGAAGAAATATTGCAGGAGCGAGAGGGCCTTCTGGCACATTCCACTCGAAGAAATTGATTTACAGCCAGACATCTCATATGAGAAGAGGCCAGTGGCTATTCTAGACCGTAGCGAGCGAAAATTACGATCCAAGGTTGTTCCACTAGTTAGAGTGCAGTGGGGTCATCACAACATTGACGAGTCTACCTGGGAGCGGGAGGAGGATATGCGGGATCAATATCCAGAGCTTTTCATCACAGGTATAACCTAATTTCGGGGACAAAATTCCTTTGTAAGAGGGGGAGTATGTAACACCCCGCATTTTTTATGCATTAAATATGTAATTAATTCGGGAATTGAAAATTTCTTGTGAGCCGTAATTTTATATGAATTAATTAGGGAAATTTTATTTAAATATTAATCGGGGAGTAAATGGTTAATATTTACGGGAATTTATTTACTAAGTGAATAGTAATCATTTATTTAAGTCATTTCGAGTATTAATGACATGGTATGCACTTATCTCAATCGGGAGTCGGTATAGACTGAAGGGGTGGGGGGATAAGTATTTTTATAAATTAATTCGGATGCCAATTCTGAGTGTACGGTTCAGTCCGAATGGACCGAGATAGTCGGAAAAGTGTACCCGGGGGTAGTAAACGGGTCACAGGGCATTTTTAGACATAGTCGGGGCATTTGGGTCACTTGGGCTTGGCTCATTAGGCAAAAAATGGGATTTAGGTAAATTAATGAATGAGAAGGAATAAGAAAACGGATGATAGAGTTTTAGAAAAAGGCTAAGTGTATTAAGGAACCCTAATAGCAGTTAAAGGCAGTTTTGGGATCACTCGAGAGCCAACAAGGATCATCTTCAACCTTGGAATTCATCTTCGAATCAGACACTACAAAACCTAAGGCAAGTGGATAACTTGCAATAGTATTAAATCTGTATTTCGATTCATATTCATGTGATGTGTTTGATCCAAATTCATTTTGGGTGTTCATGGCATAAACATGAGGTTTTGAAAATAATAATCTGATTTACGAATTTGAATGAGAATTCTTGTAGAAATCTGATATTATAAATTGATACAAATCTGGTAGGATGATATCTGGATATTTAGAAACAAATTTGGTGAAGGAATTTGGGATGTAAATGGGTAAGGAATTAAAGATGAATAATTTCTCAAATTCAGAAATTATAGTTAATGGACGAATTAATAACGTTGGAGGACATTCTGGAGGTCCCTAATAAGGTTCCTAACTTGTATTATTGTTAAGAAGGCTTGAGATTGCTGATAGAAGGAGTTAGGGTTTTATGAAACTCGTCCATGGCAGAATCTGTCTTCGCGAAGAAGACGAAGACCTGCTCGATCGATCGATCGAAGGTCTGGGGTCGATCGATCGAGGGTCGGCAGATTTTGACAGTTCGCCCAGTTTTCTTTTATATGAAGAAAATTTAATTTAATCTTTTTCCATGAATTAATTTGGTGAGAAATTTATACATGGGTTTTAAATCTAATTAATGGTGAATAAAGTCAATTAGAATTTAGTGACGACTTAGTGTGGCAATCATAATTTAAACTTGTTTGGTTTTGGAGAAATTAGGTGTGACACACTAAGGTTGAATTTTTGGGAAGGGTTAGAAAGGATTAAATATAGATGTAGAGAACAAGTCCAGGGATAACGGTTGAGGAATACCGAGAGATAAATCTTATTTAGGTAAAGGCTAAATAATTTGGGAGTTGGGAATTTAGACTCGGGTGAGGTTAATTCGGACTACGAGAGTAGGTCCAATTTTATGGTGGGGGCGACACCAAAGGTGACTTAATTAATTAACGTGCGAATTAATTAATAATTAGAGTTGGACCATAAACTCTTAATAAATTAAATAGGCTTATGTTACGGATTTTGTACATGGTGTAGCCGGGACATCTTATATTTATATATATACGGAGTGTGACAGTATATATATATAGAGTGTGTGCATTAATATCAGTGATTGAATATTATTAGTATATACTCTAGTGCTATAGGGGGAGGTTGCGCGTAGTAGATGAATCCCCTAGCTTGAGGAGTAGGGCGAGTAAAATCCCAGGTCATAGCGTCCGTTATATGGGTGAGGGGCATCTCACTTTCAGGGAAGGAATATAACCGCCTCCAATTCGTATAAGTTTGTGAGCGAATCTAACTTGGATAACTAGGTTATGTGAATACACCTAGTGGGATCGCACTAGGGAAAAACTTATGTTCTGTGAGTATTGTTACTCGGTCGAAAGTTTGTATTAAATGTTATTTCAGTATGTTTGTGAATACTGTAATATGATTAAATATATAATTAGGTAAATAATTATATATGGGATGATTAATACATAGTGTAAAATGTATTATGTGCATAACAGGTGTGAATGTTATATGAAATTAAAAAGGGTAATGATTTAATTAAGTTTGTCGTTTATAATAACTTAAAAAAATCATGAATCAAAGTATACTCCGTTAGAGTAGGTAAATTTCAAGGGTTAAAATAAGTATTGGGTTAGGAGCGTAGAACCTAGTAAATTAAATAAAAGCGTTAATAGTGCACATTAGAGGAGGGGTGAGGAAATCCTCAAGAGAGTGCGACACTAACTAAAATATGAAGAGCATGCATATTTATTTATTACTGCAAGTTAATCATTTCTTAAATATTTTCAAATGTTTTTGGGTACTAACCCTTGCTATAAAAAATTTTAAAAACCTTTTAGGTGTCCAACCACAGGGGCGCCAGGCTTGACCCTATTCCAGATATCCGTTGCTGCAGCACATGTGAATGTTGCGGGGTCTTTGATAGACGCCTCCTTCTTTCATTCGTGTAGAGACTCTCTAGTAGTTATTTGAGCATGTCGCTCACAGTTCATTTATTAGTATTAGACTTGTTGAGATTTTCTTCTTGACCCTACTTGTATTGGATATTTGGACCGATGGTTTATTCGGTTAGATAATTTAATTGTGGATGGTTATTTCATTTAACTGTGATTGTGCATATTTGTATGTTCCGCATGAGTTTCATTTAATTAATTGATAGATAAAAATTGGCACCAGTCTATTTTCTCACTTAGGTGGTTAGTAATTAAAAAGACGACAGTGACGCTAAGAATGGACCAACTGAGAAACCTGTTCTAACTTGATTTAGGACTGATCACCCGGGATTAATTAGGCGGGGTGTCACATAAGACAACCTAATGAAATTGGATAAAAAGGAGACTAAGGAATAAAATACAATTAGATAATCTCTAGACCTGGTAAAGGGTGGAATGAAATGGCTAAGTGTGAGTATGAGCTCATCGCTCGGGTGCATTGCATGGTAGTTTCATTAATACGAGAAAAATTGTTAAACGCTTTCGGAATTGTTAAAATATACGTTATATGTGTAGTATTTTTTGTAAAAAAAGTATACCTTAGTATTACCCACCTTGCTAAGCGTTCGGTCACCCCTGCTTTTTATGTAAAAACTCTCACCCCGGGTATATCGGGTAAGGACGTCGAAAAGGACACCAGTAAGGCCCCGGAGGGCAGTCAATGTCGTTAGAGGCTCTGTCACTTTATCTAAATTTTCTTTTAAAAATATTGGAATTTGGGACATTTAAATCTTTTATTGGGGCCTTAGGCTATGATGTAATAATACAGGGACAACTATGATTTACTTCTCATTTAATTAGTATTGTTGGATTAACTGGATTTTCATAAATCAACCTTGCGAATTAACCTAATAATTTAAAGTGGTAACTTATTTTCTTAAATTAAAACCGGTACTTTAATCCTTAAAAAATTGTGCAAGTGAAGCATTTTTCTTAAATAATAGAACTCGACATTCTCGCTCCCCCTTTAACTCCTTGATTCGGTGTGGGTTGACCCAACGGTGACCCAAACCCAGGTTGGGGCATTACAAATGGTATCAGAGCAACAGGATCGTCGGGTGTGACAGAGTGTTACGCTTTTTTAGTACGTTTTCCTTATACATTTTTGTGTAGTTACCATTTTAGTTAATGCCTAACTTAATCATTTCCTCTATCGCTTTCATTTAATATCATTGTGTATTGAACTCTCCCTTTTTTGTAGATGCCTCTGTGCCATGATGTGGCTAGTGGGTTGGTAAATAGCGAGCTTAGTGCATGGAGCAAGTCGTGCACTATCTTGAAGACTCCCTCTTACAACAAGAGGGCCAACCGTAATGGAACAGTTTAGAGTATTACCTCTGCCTCCATCCTAAAGGAGTTTAGAAGGCTACACCCACCCACCTTTAACGGGGAAGCTGGCCCCAATCATGTTGAGGAATGGCCTGATGAAGTCACTCAAGTCATAGAGATTCTTGACGTGCCAGCGGGCACAAAGTCAAGACAGCCACATTCCAGCTTGCGGAGCATGCATATCACTAGTGGAGTTACTACTCTACCAGTAAGACAGAGACCATAAACTGGGATAACTTTAGAGTTTTCTTCCTTGATCGATACTTTTCCCAGGCATTTAAGTATGCCTAGAAGGACGAGTTCCTTCGTCATATACAGGAGAATACTTTTGTGAATGAGTATCTGGTCAAAGTTGGAAGCTAATGTAAGTATATGGATGCAGTGCAAAGAGATAAGGCTGAGATAATGAGCCTGCTTGCCAAAGGCCTCAACCTGGGTATTCTACAGATTATAGTAGGTATGGATATACCAAACTTCAGGTCGACGGTGAACAAGGCTAGTAGGTTGGAGTTAGATACTGAGGATGGCAAAACCATCAAGGAAAGGAAGAGGGAGCCCAGTGGGTCCCAGAAAGGCAATCATAAAAAGCCCAAAAGCGGGCTCGAGGCCTTTTTGTGAAGCTAAAGATTTCTATAGGGATTGGTTCTTCATTCGCCCAGTGTACCAGCGATCAGGGTCTTATAGCCCCCACTGAGAGTACTTGTTTTGCTTATGGGTCCCCTCATCACTTTAAGAGGGATTGCCCGCAGAGAGCTTCGAGTTATTAATAAGGCGGTTAGCAGACTATCAATTATGTGTCGGGATAGAGTTCTAGCTAAACGAGTTTCGCCTAGAAGTAGCATTAGTTTTACTCGGGTCATCATCAGCCCACGAGGCATAGTATTGATGGTTCATATTCGAGTCAGGGGAAGAGTAAGCGCGGGTCAGGTTAGGTGCCCGTTGACAAAAGCAGTAGATTTAACCCCTGATGAGCTTATGTCGTGTCGTGATTTACTATAACTTTTGGTGATCCATATGTAATGGAAGGTATGATTCTTTTGTTTAGTATATGGTTTGAGGCACTATTTGATTCAGGTGCATCGCATTCATTTATTTTGATCTCCTTAGCATTCGATCTAGGACTAGAGGTAGATCATTTTCATCTTTCTATCTTCATAGGACTTTTGGTTGGCGATGGTATAGTTCTCGATAAGGTTTGTCGTAGTTCTATGGCTAGGGCTAGAGACTATGTTCTGGAGTATGACTTGATCTCATGGACATGGATGGGTTCGAGGTGATCCTCGGTATGGATTGGCTGTCATGTTTTGAAGCTACCATCGAATTCCATCGACACGGTGTTACAGTATTCCTTTCAGGCAGGTCTCGCCATCATTTTAATAGTGAGCATAACGTTGATTATTCTTGTAAGTTCTCTACCATGCATGAGGAGAAATGGTCCTTTGGCTGGTTAACTAGTATAATGGATCAGGATGAGACGAATAGTATATTATTAGACTGACGAGTGGTGCAGGAGTATCTCGATGTGTTTTCGGATGATCTTCCTAGCTTAACTCCACATCGAGAGGTAAATTTTTCCTTAGAGGTGGATCATGGCGAATCGCCAAGCTCTATACCACCTCACAAGATGGCTCCAGCAGAAATGTAGGAGCAAAGGTTCCGGTTGGAAGAGTTGACCAGCAAGGGCTTCATTTGCCCTAGTGTGTCCTAGTGGGGAGCCCCAGTCCTGTTGGAAAGGTTCGATTGAAAGATTTGACCAGCAAGGGCTTTATTTTCCCTAGTGTGTCCCGATAGGGAGCCCCTGTCCTTTTTACTAAGAAAAAGGATAACACCATGTGGCTTCGTATCGATTACAGGACATTGAACAGGGTAACGGTGAAGAATAACTACCCTTTTCCCTGTACTGATGATTTGTTTGACCAGTTGCATGGGGCGGATAGGTTTTCAAAGATTGATCTTCAGTCCAGATACTATCAGTTACACACCAGAGAGGAGGATATTCCTAAGACAACGTTCCAGACTCGGTATGGGTATTATGAGTTTCTAGTGATGCCCTTTGGTTTGATTAATGCCCCGATAACGTTCATGAATTTAATAAACTGCATGTATTGCCCCAACTTAGATCGATTTGTAGTGGTCTTTATTGATGACATATTGGTCTATTCGGCATCGGATGTAGACCACGAGAAGAACTTTTGCACGACGTTGCAAGTGCTCAGTGAGAACCAGCTATATACCAAATTCAGCAAGTGTGAATTCTGGATGGATGAGGTCAAGTTCCTTGGCCAGGTGGTTTTTGGCAAGGGCATTTCCTTTGACCTCTCCAAGGTAGAGGTCGTTCTGGGATGGGATAGGCCAAGGACATTCACGAAAGTACATAGTTTATGGGGTTTAACCGGTTACTGCCATAAATTTGTGCAAGACTTTTTGAGGGTTACGTTGCCCCTCACCATGTTGGCTCGAAATTATATGCACTTTAAATAGTCTAAAAATTATGAGTCATCCTTTCAGGAACTGAAGGTTAGGTTGAACTTTGTGCCTATTCCTGTTCTCCCAAAGCATGGCAAGGGTTATACCGTGTATTGTGATGCCTCCAGTAAGGGCTTGGCACGGTACTGATGCAGAATGGTCAGGTAGTCGCTTATGCATCCCGTCAGCTGAAATTGGATGAGAGAAACTACCCCACCCATAATTTGGAGTTAGTTGTTATTGTGTTGCACTTATAACTGGAGGTATTACCTATACGGGGAACGGTTTAAGCTGTTTTCAGACCATATGAGCCTCCAGTATATTTTCACTCAGCGTGATCTCAATCATCATCAGAGATGATGGATGGAATTAATGGGCAACTGCAACTTATCATTAGAGTATCATCCTAGGAAGGCCATTGTGGTGGTTGATGCTCTCAGTCGAAAGTATAGCCTCACTCTGGCAGTGATGAAGTGTCATCGGGTAAAGATGTTCGACGAGCTGCAGAAGTTTAATCTGCATGTCCAACGGGGTTACGATAGGGAATAAATTTAGGGGGTGGCTAGGCCACTCACTCAGCAGCAAGTACTAGATGCCTAGTCCTATGATCATGAGCTTGCACAATACTAGAATCATATTCAAAATGGTGAAGTGTTCGACACTCTTACCGTGGAAAAGGATGCAGGTTACGACACAAGGGTAAAATTATTCCTATTATCGATGAGCTTCAGGATGAGGTAATGATGAAGGCCCATCACTCGCACTTCAACATACATCTCGGTGTTACAAAGATGTATAAGGACCTGTGCAAATATTTTTGGTGGTCCAATTTGAAGAGGGATGTAGCGATGTATGTGACCAAGTTCTACACTTGTCCGCAGGTGAAGGTTGAGCATAAAAAGCCAGTAAGGCTATTACTACCACTACCTATGGGAGAGTGGAACTGGGAGAATATCACGATAGATTTTATCATGGCCTTGACACGTTCTGAACATGTTCATGATGCGGTGTGGATTATAGTGGATCGACTCACGAAATATGTACACTTTTTATCGATTACGGTCATGGACAGTGTGGCTAAGTTAGCGAGGTTGTATGTCAAGGAGATAGTCAGACTTCACGGTGTTCCGCTTTCAATTATCTAGATTTTGGAAGAAGCTTTAGTAAGAGTTGGGTACCAAGTTGAATATGAGTACAGTGTATCACCCTGAGATCGATGGGAAGTCGGAACAAACCGTTTAAATTTTGGAGGACATATTGAGAGCTTGCGCGCTTGATTTTAAGGGTAGTTGGGCAAAAAATTTGCATCTGGCAGAGTTTTCTTATAACAACAGTTACTAGGCAAGCATATAATTGGATCCCTATGAGGCCCTTTATGGGAGGCTATGCCTCTCTCCGATTGTTGGGCGGAGATGGGTGAGAAGCATCTCACCAATTCGAATTTAGTTAGAGAAATGGCTGATAAGGTTTGGGCATTTAACAGAGGATCATGATGGCACAAAGTCAGCATAAGAATTACACCAATAATCATCAGACACTTTGGGAGTTTGGAGTGGGTGACCATGTAATGTTGAAAGTAAGGCGAGAATTGATATTCAACGATTTGGGCAGAAGAGGAAGATGGACCCACGGTATATTGGTCCCTTTGAGATCCTAGAACGGATTGGGAATGTATTTTACCGCTTATTCCCCCCCCCCCACCCACCCACACACACACACACACACAGTTGTCACAAGTTCATAGTGTGTTCCAAGCCTCTATATTGAAGAAGTATCTTCATGATCCTGGCACGTCATTGATTGGAACTGCATTGAGTTAGAGGAAGATGTTACGTTTATTACGCGACTTGTGTATATTTTGAACCACGAAGACAGGGTCTTTCGCAACAAAGTCATCCTATTGGTGAAGGTTCTTTGAGAGTTTCAAGGTGTCGAAGGTGCGACTTGGGAGCTCAAGTTTAAGATGCAGGAGAAGCACCCGGAACTCTTTCCCTAATTGATTGTTTTAATTTCAGGGATGAAATCTCCTAAGGTGGGGAGAATGTAACATTCGTTCCCAAAATTTCATCTCTCTCTGTCTAATTTGTAATATAGATGAATATGAACTTGAACCATCATCGTGGCCTTCTTGCATGTCGAATTGGAGTTTTCGTGGCTTAAATTTAATATAGTGGATTTTTGCAGTCATTCGAACAAAGTAAATTTATCGTTCGAACGAGGTTCGAACGAGAGAGAAATTCTTGATTTCCCCCGCTGTCTAGAATCTCATTCGAAAGTCACGTTCGAATGAGGTACACCTTCATTTGAATGAGGGGGTTTCCCATTCGAATAAGGTACATCTCACGTCCCATTTAATCCTACTAGTGGCCTTGTTAGTTCCTCGATATAACTCTCATTCGAATGATAGGGGATCTCGTTCGAACGAGATCCAATGTCGTTCGAAAGATCAAAATTGAATTTGAATAATCTGCACATTTTTAATGTGATGTCAACATATGGGCCATTGGATCTATGACGTGTCAATCTCTGGTGCAGTAGATCATCAAGAACGTGTTTGGAAAGGTATACCGTTGGATAAAATCATTTTTGAGGGTTTATGGGTTATTTAAGAGAGATAAGAGGTGGGTTCTTCCATCTATTTTTGTATTAGCCATAACCTATCTCTCTTATTTCAAGACCTCTTCTTCCTCCCAAAACCATATTCCACCATAGTTACACCATCTTCAAACCTTATTCCACCATTTCCACCCCCATTTCCAAGCTCTATTCTTCCGTTATAAGCTTTGTTAAGGTAGAATTTGGGTTGAGTAGTGCAAGTAGCAGCATTTAAGATAGATTTAGAGTGTTTCTAAAGAACTTTTGGAGTATTTTGGAGTTTAGATCTTCTCTTCATCTTCTTTCTTATTCTCCTCTTTAAACCTTAAGGTAGGGTTTTTCTCCCTCCAAGTTTTCAAGTTTTGAAGCAATGAAAATTATGTAGGATGCATACTAGATATGATTTAATGTTATAAATGAAATTATTTTCTAGTATGTTCAAGTCTTGCTAAAATGTAATTTTAAAACATAAGACCTAAATGGTTTTTTGAAGAATAAATAGCATTTTAACCTTGAAATATAAAAAATAATCATATAAAATGTAAACCCGTGTTAATACCTTATTTAGGTTCATATTTAAGGATTTCTAAGTTGAAATCCCCTCAACATATGTAAAAACATGTAATATGTTGGTAGAAGACATCTAGACTTGATAAATAATGTTTAAAATGGGTTTCATGGAAAAGTAAGAAAGTTTGGAAAAATAACCCTTAAATGTGTTATAAATATTGTTAAGAATGAAGGAAAAACAATATTTGAGACTACATGTGATAATAGGGAAAGTAGTAGACATTTTACTAAAATAGTCTTCAATCGATTAAATGTATTTTATGTAGTTTGAACATAAAATGATGACATGATTTTTGAACATAAAATCATAAAAGATAACTTTGAATGGAAATGTTGATTTTAGTGCCATAATGAACTAACTATGTTTTTCACAAGGTTTTTGATGAAAAAATGGACAAACGTTAATTTTGGCAAAATTGAGGGTCCTAGTGGTCAGACTTCCTCATTAGACCATATCAGTCTTTTTATGAAAAACGAATGAAGTAGTCAACTGGCATGTATACGAGACGAAATGGTGATATGAAATGTAAAAATTATTAAAAACGGTAAAATTACGAAATAATGTGGACATTAGCAAAAAATGTTAAAACATATTAATATGGACTCGGATGAAATTGAAAATAATTAAGAAAGGCCCAAAGCCCTAGGTTGAAAGACCAAAAATCACTTGCCAGACCATATAGTAGCATAGCCGGTGGTGTGGAACCCATTAAAGTATGCGGATATTTGGAATATTTCAAGACAAGATAGTGGAAAAGAAATGATTATGGTTGTGTTCGAAATGTAAATAAGACAACCTAATGAAATGGGATAAAAAGGAGACTAAGGAATAAAATATTACTAGATAGTCTCTAGACCCGATAAATGCTGGAATGAAATAGCTAAGTGTGAGTATGAGCTCAACGCTCATGTGCATTGCATGGTAGTTGCATTAATAGTAGGTAAATTGTTAAACATTTTCGGAATTGTTAAAATACACATTATATATATAGTATTTTTATAGAAAACGTATAGCTTAGTATTACCCACCCTGCTGAGCATTCGCTCGCCCCTGCTTTTTATGTAAAAAATCCCACCCCCACCCTAGAAAAATCGAGTAGGGACGTCAGAAAGGATGCCGATAAGGCCCCGGAGGTCAGTCAGCGTCATTAGAGGCTCTGTCACTTTCTATAAATTGTCTTTTAAAAACATTGGAATTTTGGACATTTAAATCTTTTATCCGGACCTTCGACCATATGATGTAATAATACAAGGACAACTATGATTTACTTCTCATTTAATTAGTATTGTTGGATTAATCAGATTTTCATAAATAAACCTTTCGAATTAACCTAATTACTTAAAGTCGTGACTTCTTTTCTTAAATTAAAACCGATACTTTAATCCTTAACAAATGGTGCAATTGAAGGGTTTTTCTTAAATAATAAAACTGTACTTTCCCCCTCCTCCTTGATTCGGTGCAGGTTGACCCAACGGTGACCCGAACCCGGGTCGGGGCATTACAGATAAAGAGTTATAGTCCAAATTTAGTCAAACTGCAAAATCCATAGTCCTCACTGATCTAAATTCTTTAAACATGCACGTATGGAGAAAAAGTATGGTAAGAAAATATTAAACAACTTATAAAAATTCAATTCAAATCATCTTTAATTAAAAAATAGATGGTATGCTCAGACTACATGGCATATTTTAATGATCAAATGACAATTAAAATCTAGCTAGTAGTTTAAATACATAATTAGATAGAATAATTGTCATTATTTCACTCAGATGTGAAACGATGCTTAGTTCCAGCAAGACAACCCATAGTAGGACTAAAAAGGTCAAGCACCTCATGTAGTGGTTCTCATTTGAGATTAATACATAACTCATTTTCGTAATGGATCTGTTAAAGACATAATCTAAAATCTCACCAATTCTCATCACAGTTTCAAAACATTACGACCCATTAGAGGAGACAATCGTCGAACTATGTAATTCATTTCAAAAAGATTATGTAGTTCCATCAAAGTATGCAAAAAGCAACTTTTGTCATTAATGACTTTTTCACTCCACCTCCAGAAGCAAATAACATAAAAATGTGTAAAATTCCACTAAAAAGATTATCGCATCCTAGGTTCATGCAATCGTAGAAACGAGCCTCTCCATACTCTCTTTGTTTACGAATTAGATGAGGAATACTTTAAATGGTGAGAAATCTTATGTTGATTGAGTTAAGCATCATTAATAACTATACATACGCACTCCCACACAAGATAAGATTTCTCTAATATTTTTCTCATACTCACTCTTAGAAGTGCTTACAAGTAGATTGTAGTTCCTTTAGTGTAGGTCGTAAAAAACTTGGGGCCAAAGAAAATTATATCTCTAGGATATCCCTAAGGAGAATATCTATATCGGTAGTACCTAACAATAGCTAAAAAATAACTAATAATATATCCTAAATAATCCTTTTAACTGTTGCCGCATTTCATATGACTCTCCCATACTTAGAAAAGTTTATTCACGAGTGTTGGAGTATAAATTTTCGACCTTGTAGCCACACAAACACCACTCGCGCAGTAAACCTCTTGGGCAGATGGCTTAAACTTCATGTTATATCCATTAACAAAAGCACACAAATAGGTTGCAAGACACACAAACCAAAGAAGTTAACACTTGACATGAACTCTTCCTTATAATTTGCTATTGTAAGGAATAGAACATTGAACCACCAACGAATGCAGGCATACGCAAGCACGGGGAACTACCACCAAGAGGACCATGACAAAGAGGATGCACATACTCAAACACCCACTTGCTCATCATCACACATCTAACCTAGAGGGTGTTGGAAATTAATGTTAAGTGACGAAATTAATTATTTAATTTCAAATGTATTAAATTCCGAATTTCCCATTTATGTGGTTTTAATAAATGTCAGATAATTAATTAGGAATGTGATAAATAAAGATATTAAAAGATTTGGGTAAACCTTATCCGTTAGTCACATGATGGTTAGTGGCATTAGTGGGAGACTTGAAAGAGTCCCACCTTGACTAGGATTCCGGCCCTCTTCCCCTTATAAATAGAGACCTCTACACCATCTAGAGTCATCTCAACACACACTGTTTCTAAGGAGGGAGAGAAAATCCGAAATCCGTTTTTCTCATTCCGGGCTATTATTAATGAGGTTGAGAGGCAACTAGGCAAAAAGGTGAAAATTATTAGATCAGACAGAGGTGGTGAATATTATGGTAGATATGATGAGTCAGGGCAACGCCCAGGCCCATTTGCTAAACTCCTTGAGAAATTAGGTATTTGCGCCCAATACACAATGCCAGGATCACCTTGGCAGAATGGTGTAGCTGAAAGGCGTAATCGTACCCTTATAGAAATGGTTAGGAGTATGATAAGTAGGACACAATTGCCTACATTTTTGTGGACACATGCATTAAGGACCGCTGTACACATCTTAAATAGGGTTCCTAGTAAGTCAGTTTCAAAAAATTCCGAGCAAGTTTTGACCTTTCATTCTCACCAGTGAGTATTGGCGACAGAAGAAAAACGTCATAGAAAATCTCAGACACACTTTAAGAACAGATTTAATGACAGAAATAAGACGTCGCAGGAAGTCTCAGGCAGAAAAACAATTTAATGACATAAATAAAATGTCTCAGAAAGTCTCAGGCACATATATCATTATAGACGAACATCAATAAGGAAAATCATGAGATCTTAAACTTTAGCTCTGATACCACATGTAAAATCATTCTTAAGAACACCCTAATATTAATCATGAACACATTAATATGATTAAAGTTTAACATACAATTGTTCTTAATAAAAGGATCTTAGATCTTCATGTTTTCACATAATTGAAAATTCCTTAATGAATACGATTTAAAAACTGACCTTTGTCCATTGTTGTTGAACGGATTAAAGTGACTTGAATGCTCCTTTAATTCCTTTCTTGAATAGCCCGGAATGAGAAAAACGGATTTTGGATTTTCTCTCATGTAAAATCATTCTTAAGAACACCCTAATATTAATCATGAACACATTAATATGATTAAAGTTTAACATACAATTGTTCTTAATAAAAGGATCTTAGATCTTCATGTTTTCACATAATTGAAAATTCCTTAATGAATACGATTTAAAAACTGACCTTTGTCCATTGTTGTTGAACGGATTAAAGTGACTTGAATGCTCCTTTAATTCCTTTCTTGAATAGCCCGGAATGAGAAAAACGGATTTCGGATTTTCTCTCCCTCCTTAGAAACAGTGTGTGTTGAGATGACTCTAGATGGTGTAGAGGTCTCTATTTATAAGGGGAAGAGGGCCGGAATCCTAGTCAAGGTGGGACTCTTTCAAGTCTCCCACTAATGCCACTAACCATCATGTGACTAACGGATAAGGTTTACCCAAATCTTTTAATATCTTTATTTATCACATTCCTAATTAATTATCTGGCATTTATTAAAACCACATAAATGGGAAATTCGGAATTTAATACATTTGAAATTAAATAATTAATTTCGTCACTTAACATTAATTTCCAACAGTCTCCCACTTGGTCTTAATAATTCGCATAATTAGATTAGGTATCATAAGGTGCACAATCATTGATAAATTTATTTTGCTGAATCAAATGATTCACGGATGCGAGTCATGGCGGTTCCATACTATTCAAGAGCATGGTTCCTTCCATGTACCACAACACCAATGTTTCATTCAACTAAGCCTTTAATATTGGGTATCATAATGGCCTCATAATGTCCTTTGGAATAAGGACTATTTCTGTCAACAATAATTCATAATTTTATGCATGCTTTCTCAAAAGACAGAAATAATAGAAATCAGAAACACTTTTATTGAATTCAAGTAATGGTGTCAAACAACTAAGCCAAAATAGCAATCATAGTCTAACTAATCGAGACCCATCTCTTTGACATGTTCCATAAAGGTCTTCGGAGATAGTCCTTTCGTAAGAGGATCTGCTATGTTATCACGCGTACTGATGTGATCAATTGACACTCTTTGTTTCTGAACTTCTTCTTCAACTGATAGGTATTTCATCTCAATATGCTTAGCAGCCTTAGTATACCTATCGTTCTTCGAGAAGAAGACTGCTGCGACATTATCACAATGAATTTTCAGCGGCTTAGATATTGACTCCATAATTCTAAGTCCTGAAATAAAGTTTCGCAGCCATAATCCATGATTTGTAGCTTCGAAGCAAGCTACGTATTCAGCCTCCATAGTAGATGATGCAATGACACTTTGCTTAGCACTTTTCCATGAAACGGCTCCTCCAGCCATAAGGAAGACATAACCCGAAGTGCTCTTTCTACTGTCAAGGCATCCCCCAAAATCTGAGTCTGAATAACCAATCACCTCAAGGTGATCAGTCTTCCGATATGTGAGCATGTAATCCTTGGTCCCTTGCAGGTACCTCAGCACTTTCTTTGCAGCTTTCCAATGGTAAATCCCCGGATTACTTTGATATCTGCCTAGCATCCCAACAGCAAAACTGATGTCCGGTCTAGTGCAGACCTGTGCATATAACAAGCTCCCTACGAGCGAAGCATAAGGCATGCCTTTCATGTGCTCCCTTTCTAAATCACTTCCAGGGCATTGACTTAAGCTGAACTTATCCCCTTTTTGAAGTGGAACATTAACGGGATTGCAACTTTGCATGCTAAATCTTTCTAAAACTTTGTTAATGTAAGCTTTCTGAGACAGTCCCAACGTTCCTCGTGATCTATCCCGAGATATTTCTATCCCGATCACGAAGGATGCCTCACCTAAATCTTTCATTTCAAAGTTTTTAGAAAGGTACTTCTTGGTTTCACTTAATAAACCAAGATCACTGCTGGCGATAAGTAAGTCATCAACATATAGTACTAAAAACACAAACTTACTCTCACTGATCTTCAGGTATATACACCGATCAACAGTGTTCTCCTTAAACCCAAAGGATGTAATGGTATCGTGAAACTTAATGTATCATTGACGAGAAGCTTGCTTTAGGCCATATATTGACTTCTTTAACATACAGACCATGTTTTCTTTTCCTTCCTTTATGAAGCCTTGTGGTTGTGCCATGTAGACTTCTTCTTCTAAACTCCCATTTAGAAAAGCTGTTTTTACGTCCATTTGGTGTAACTCCAAATCATATTGAGCCACCAACGCTAATATGATTCTTAGTGAGTCCTTCTTTGAAACTGGAGAGAAGGTCTCATTATAATCAATGCCTTCTCATTGATTAAAACCTTTGGCAACAAGTCTAGCTTTATGTCGTTCGATATTGCCTTGTGAGTCAAGTTTGGTCTTAAAGATCCACTTGCACCCAACTCGTTTTTGTCCTTCTGGCAATTCGACCAACTCCCAAACTTTATTGTCATTCATAGATTTTATTTCTTCATTCATGGCATTGACCCATTTATCTGAATCATCACTAGCTACAGCCTGTTCATAAGAAACTGGATCATTAATATCTCCTATGTTAAATTCGGTCTCTTGAAGGTATACCACATAATCATCCGGAATTGCCGATCTCCTTTCTCTTTGAGATCTTCTTAATGGCATTTCCTGTGGTGCTTCAAAAGTTTCATCGGTTACAATCTCATTATGTGGTTGTTCAGTCGGCTGATCATTCACTTGTTGTTCATTGTTATTGATTGGGTCAAAGACCGGTGCAATAACTTCATTAGGAACAACAGGTATGTTATGAACTCTGGGTATAGGAATTTGTACCCTGACTTCTTGAATGATTACCTCCCTCTCTTTTATACTCCCACTTACTTCACCTTCTTCAATGAATTTAGCATTTCCAGTTTCTATGATTCTAGTTGTATGATTTGGACAGTAGAATCTATATCCCTTCGACTTTTCTGGATACCCGATGAAATGACAAGATAATGTCCGAGGATCCAATTTCTTTTCATGAGGGTTATAGATTCTAGCTTCCGCTGGGCAGCCCCACACACGTAAATACCTTAAATTGGGTTTCCATCCTTTCCACAGTTCAAAAGGGGTTTTTGAAACTGACTTACTAGGAACCCTATTTAAGATGTGTACAGCGGTCCTTAATGCATGTGTCCACAAAAATGTAGGCAATTGTGTCCTACTTATCATACTCCTAACCATTTCTATAAGGGTACGATTACGCCTTTCAGCTACACCATTCTGCCAAGGTGATCCTGGCATTGTGTATTGGGCGCAAATACCTAATTTCTCAAGGAGTTTAGCAAATGGGCCTGGGCGTTGCCCAGTAAATATAATAAAGACGTCATTAGTATTCATAGGGTTATTGAATTCTTCAAATATAGCAAAAACAAAGAATATATATTTAAGCTTTGTACGAGTAATCTTACATTTTCCATTAGAAAATATCGAAGAAATTTCACTAAAAAGATACTAACAGTCAAACCTGACTCCATTGTTCGACCTCAGTACTGAAGTCTCTGTCTACTCAGGGTTGAAAAGTGTGTGGGGTTTTATTAGTTTGATTCAATGCTGTGGTGGGTCACGATTTTGGAGAGAGGTGGTTTTTTGGTTCTGAGGTGCAAGACCTATAGTTTTAGCTGCTTGAAAGGGATATACTGATGGTTAGCCCTAGGTCAGTAGACTGCCAATGCCAAACCATATTATTGGTGCTAGTATAGCCTTATCTACATAAAAAGGAAGTTGTTAGGGCAGAGCAAGTATTAGAGATGGCTAATGGCAGCATTTAAACCCTTCATAACGGTGGTTAATGCGACACACTCAAAGCTGCCCAAAATAAGTTAAAGCTAACAACTAATAAAATATCCTGAATAAATTACAACTATTCAAATCAAGTATACCATGTCAGGATACCTTCTAATTATAAGTTTCAGTTATTATGTAGTGGGACAGAAAAGGTATACCAAGCTAACATACATTATAACTAGCAGAGGATTATGCTAGTGACACAGTCTTAGTTTTGTTATGGTACATTTGTGCCCATGGGTCGACCCATATTTGTAGCAGGAGTCATAAAATAGGGATACAATTTATATATGTTTTGGAAAGTTGGGTAGGGATAATATTACTTCTGATAATTTTTTTAGTTATCTTTTCAGTTTTCAAAAATTTTAAGGTCATTTGAGTTGTTTTACAGACTTTTTTTATCATTATTTTGTAGTTTCCATGAATTTGAGTATTTTTGTAATTTTCAGTCGATGGATTATGCTTGAATATATCCCAATCACTATTGTTTAAAACATATAAAAAAAACTTATATATTTATTATTATAATATAGCTTATCATTAAATAGTATGGGCATGATTACTCTTGAAATTGAAATTTTGTGTTGGAATTAACTTATGAAATTGTACAAGGGGTCATTAATGATGTAATATAGATTGGATAATTGATTAGTCGCAAATATTGTATATCTTGCGCCCGTTAATTATGCATGCACGCACGCTTGCGACCGTTATTTCACGTATTTAAGCTCTTGTACTGTATAACCCTTGGTTTCCATATATATATGCTTTGCGAGGTTTATTTGAGTTTTTGTAGGGATTGGAATGCTAAACGGTGCAAGTGCGCGTCATCTGGGAACGTTCAGTGCTTTACGCAACTTCAGGGGTAATTCCGTCATTCCTACAATCGAGCTTTGTGCCCGAACCCTTCACGGATGTTGTAGTTCTTCTTGCCAACTTCGTGTAGCCCCTGACGGTTTGTCAATTTGGTTCACGATGACCAAGTTATGGGCGTTTTTCCCGAGCCCCGTTGTTGTGTATCAAAAGAGGGGAGAGTGCAGATGTTTGCAGGAGCGGTCGACCGGTCACTGACCAGCGGTCGACCGGTGTTTTGCCTTTTGCCTTCGAATTGAGACAGTGTGCCCTCTCCTTGATGAGCGGTCGACCGGTCACTTATAAGCGGTCGACCGGTACTTCATTTTCTGCAAAACCCCCGCAGTTTTGGTTTGGCCTTACCACCCTTGTTTTGTGGTTTTCTTCCACTTAGTATATATTTGTGGTGGTTTATTCTTGTAAACGATCTGATTACATTCGTGTGAGAAGAAATAGATAAAAGGGACTTTTGTTGGCTTCTCTCTCTCTCCTAGGGCTAGATAATTTGCTTGTCATTTTCATCATCAACTTCATTTATTGCAAGTAAATTTCCTCCTCTATTGTTTCTTGTTGATCTTTGTTACAGTGTGGTGCAATTAATGTTGTGTTTGTGCCTTGAATGCTTATTCTCATTATAGTTATTACACTTACTATTAGCTTAATGATGTGTTTTGATATGGTTGGTGTCATGAGTAGCTAATCTCCCTAGGTTGGGAGCATAAACCCACCTTGGAGAGTTTAATTCTTGGCTTGGTTCAATGATTAAATCCAATAAATGGGTGTGTGGGTTGAGATTGGAGTTTCATAGGATTTTATCCTCTCTTATCATGTAAGGGTTGTATTTTAAGACTTAACTCCAACATCAACGCATTTGTTCGATAATATATTGTTACCTTCATCTTATATTGTTGGGTTGACATCCTTCATGTAGGATTGTTGATATTGATATATTATTCCCATTTTATTGTGATTTAATCGGAAGAATCCGTTGAGTTATGCGCATCCGAGGTGGGAGAATGCTCCTTAACCTTTTGTTAAAGAATCGTTTCATAATCCTGTTTATAAATCTCGCTTGTCCTGTTTCTATTTTGTGAAGTGTTCCATTTGTCTTGGTTCGCTTTGGTTCGTTACAACACGTATAACCTAAATCATCTTTTCTTTTTATCTTTTATTCTTGTTTATTGATTTTTAACTGAAAGAATATCCTCGGTACTTCATATAACTCCCTGCGGAAATCGACCCCGGTCTTACCGGTCTTTTATTACTCTCGCGATTAGCGTACACTTGCGCTATACAATTTTCTGAGCGAGTCAAAGTTTTTGGCGCCGTTGCCGGGGAATTATTAGTAACGACTATATTGATTTAGTTCTTTGTCGATAAACCTTTTGCATTTAATTGTTTGAGCTAGTGTTGTTTGTGAAGGATAGGTCTTCTGTCCTAATGAGCAACGCTTCGAACCAAGGGATCGCCGGGGACTACAGACCACTATTTTCTTCTGAAGGCTCAAATAATCTCTTCAATAACCCTGGGGAATCGTCTCAACATCGGTACTCGCTTAATACGGCGCCATCCCAGACAGACTTGCCGTCCATATCACAATACCCGAGTGCACCCCCCTCGGTACGATCTTTTGATCCCCATATGGAGTATAATTATGCGCCTCCGCGGGCTGTTGCCCCTGTGCGCCAATCATTTGGCGATTACCTCCGACCGGAGACAGTCTCCGTGCCCGGATGCATCACATTCCCGTTTAACCACGGAGCTTTCCACTTTCGGAATGGTATGATTAATCTTTTTCCTTCCTTTCACGGGATGGAAAATGAAAACCCGTATCGCCACATAAGAGACTTTGAAGAGGTGTGCAACAATTTTTCCGATCAAAATTGCACACCCGATCTTGTGCGGCTTAAGTTATTTTCATTTTCCATTAAAGACAAAGCGAAAGATTGGTTGATTACCCTTCCCCCCAACTCTGTGGGGAATTGGCAGCAGCTGCAGGACCTCTTTTTAAAGGAATTCTTTCCCATACATAAGACAAACGCGCTCATGAAACAAATTCAAAACTTTCAACAATATGATCATGAGACGTTTGACAAATGTTGGGAACGCTTTAAATCTTTAAAGCGGTCTTGCCCGCATCACAATTTTGATCAGATGCGATTAATTTCAATCTTTCACGGAGGGCTTAATCCTTTGACCAAACAATTGGTCGAAACAATGTGTCAAGGTAGTCTTGTAGACTTGAGTAGTGAGGAGGTAGAGGCCCATTTCGAGTTTGTCTCAAAGACATCTCGGGGATGGGACACATCGAACCCTTACGACCGAACTATTCGCGATAACCCGGTCCCTCGTGGCCAAACCAGTGGTTTGAGTATCCTACAGGAAAATCAAGATACTCAAGCCAAGTATGACCAGTTATGTCGTAGAATTGACGCAATGCAACTCACACAACAACCCCCACCCATGGAAACCGTCAAAAAGGTTTCTGTTGTGGAGGAAGTTGTGTGCGTTATTTGTGACAACATTGGCCACCAAACGAGGGAGTGTCCGTCACTCCCTAGCATTAAAGGCCAGTTGCAAGAGCAAGCCAATGTTATAGGGGCATATCGGAAGCAATACTCCAATGCCCCGTTCGATCCCAATAACCCTCCCTACAATCCTAGTTGGAGGACAACCCATCCTCTGATGAGTTGGAAGGACCATAACTCCAATTCTCAAATAGCCCCAACTCCGAACTTTCAAGGCCCGTGTCAGCCCCCCCAATTTCAACAACCGCCCCCATATCAATCACAACAACACCCGCCCGCGGGACCACCCGCTTCGTATTTACCGCCTCAGAGGCGCCATAATGAGGAACAATATGCGACTGTTCAAAAAGTGTCACAACTTGAACAGTCTATCTCGCAAATGGCGCGCACTATGCAAGAGATGCAAATCTCTCTTGCTCAGTTGGTTCAGAATTCCCAAGGAGTCGCGAGACCCCTTCTCCCGGCACAACCTCAACCCAATCCCAAAATCCAAATGGGTAATGAGGGCTCTACCTCGAGTACGTCGCACACTGAGCATGCTAAGGGTATTGCCACCCTTAGGAGCGGCAAAACGGTCGACAACAAAGTTGTGCGACCATCGCCGGAGCCGCCCATTCATGCTAAATCCCAAGGCAAAGCCGTTGCTACTGAGGACGTGCCATTGCACGGTCCCGCTAACATAGATGATGACATCCCCAAAGAGGGAGATGAGCCTATTGTTGTGAACGGCCCAATTTGTTCCATTCCGGCACCTTTTCCTCAACGACTTAGGGTAAAGCCCACAAAAGCCTCCGAAGAGGGGTTTCTCGAGTTGTTCAAGCAAGTGAACATGAACATCCCCCTCCTAAAGGCAATTGAACATGTGCCCAAGTACGCCAAGTTTATAAAAGACTTGTGTACGGTCAAAAGGAGACAAAGTGTGCGCTCAAAGGCATACATGGCCGCCCAAGCTAGTGCAATCATAACCAATGAACTAGCCCCAAAATTCAAAGACCCGGGTTGCCCCACCATTTCATGTGTGATTGGGGAGACTAGAATTGAACGCGCCCTCCTCGATTTAGGAGCAAGTGTAAACTTGCTTCCTTATTCGGTATATCTCGAGTTAAAGCTCGGTGATATTAAATCAACTCCTGTCACGTTACAACTAGCCGACCGTTCGACTAGGATACCTAGAGGAGTTGTAGAGGACGTGATTGTCCAAGTTGATTCTTTTTACTACCCGGTAGATTTTATCATATTGGACACTCAACCCGTGCCTAATGGGACTGCACAAATCCCTATCATTCTTGGACGCCCATTTCTCGCCACCGTGAATGCGAACATCAATTGCAGAAACGGGGTGATGAAACTCTCATTTGGGAACATGACGGTTGAGGTCAATGTGTTCAACCTCCTCAAGCAACCCCAATTTAGCAATGAGAGTGAGGATGCGGTTGAGTCTGTGGCTTGTATCGACACACTTGTGCAAGATTGTTTTGACCTCTCCCATTTTCAAGATCCATTAGAGGCAATTCTTGCTAACTCCCTGGAAAGCGGTTTGCTCCTCAATGATAAGGGCTGTGAAGATGCCCTTTATGCAAACTATTTTTCACTGAATGGGGAGTTAGTGGACATGTGTGATTCCCTCGAGCACTTTGAGGAGGTGAATGAAGGGTTGGATGGTAACAACATAGATGGTGACGGTGGAAGTGACCTCACGCATAATGAAAGCGACGGGGTTAGCGAAGACTCGATGTGGATATCCCACTTTGAGAAACTACCCCCACGCGACTCTTTTCCTTTCCCGTCGAGTGTTTCAATGCCTAGCCTCGAGCTCAAAACCTTGCCAAAGGAGCTCAAGTATGCTTTCCTAGGTGGTGAGAACACTTTTCCGGTGATTATAGCGGCGAACCTTGACAATTGTCAAGAGGAGGCCTTACTTGGGGTGTTGAGAGAATACAAGAGTGCTATAGGATGGTGCATTTCCGACTTAAAAGGGATTAATCCCTCCATTTGCACTCATAGCATCTATTTAGAGGAAGATGCCAAACCCACCCGTCAAATGCAAAGACGGTTGAACCCGATTATGAGTAAGTTGGTGATGGCGGAGGTAATCAAATTGTTGGATGTGGGGATAATCTACCCCATTTCCGATAGCGAGTGGGTGAGCCCGACACAAGTTGTGCCAAAGAAGTCGGGTGTCACTGTTGTCGAGAGTGCGGAGGGTGACCTTTTACCCTCACGCATTCCTACCGGCTACCGCGTGTGCATTGATTATAGAAAGCTTAACGCGGTCACAAGGAAAGACCACTTTCCATTACCCTTTCTTGACCAAATCCTAGAACGGGTAGCCGGACATATGTATTACTGTTTTCTTGATGGATACTCGGGGTACAATCAAATCGAAATAGCCCCTGAGCATCAAGAGAAGACCACGTTCACTTGCCCGTACGGCACTTTTGCCTTTCGGAGAATGTCGTTTGGTCTTTGCAATGCACCGGCAACATTTCAACGGTGCATGCTGAGCATATTCAGTGACATGGTGGAAGACATTGTAGAAGTCTTCATGGACGACTTCAGTGTCTTTGGTAATACATATGATGATTGCCTAGCCAATCTGAAAAGAGTGCTAGCGAGGTGTATTGAGAATAACCTTATTCTCAATTGGGAGAAGTGTCACTTCATGGTGACACGAGGGATAGTTTTGGGCCATATCGTCTCCAACGACGGTATTTAAGTTGACAAAGCTAAAACCGAAGTTATAGCCAACCTTCCCGCTCCGAAAAACCTCAAGGATGTAAGGTCCTTTCTTGGTCACGCCGGTTTCTACCGACGTTTTATTCAGGATTTTAGCTCGATCGCACGCCCCATGTGCGCTCTTCTTGCTAAAGATGCTCCGTTTCTGTGGAGTAATTCGTGCCAGGAATCTTTCGATAAATTGAAATCGATGTTGACCACCGCCCCTATAATGCAAGCGCCCGATTGGACTCTTCCATTCGAGCTTATGTGCGACGCGAGTGATTATGCCGTGGGGGCGGTACTTGGTCAGAGGAGGGATAAAAAACCACACGTGATTTCTTATGCTAGTCGCACGCTAGACAGTGCACAGATGAATTACTCCACCACGGAGAAAGAGCTACTAGCAATAGTTTTCGCGTTGGACAAATTCCGGGCGTACTTGGTTGGATCTCCCATTGTGTGTTTCACTGACCATGCCGCACTTAAGTACCTTCTTTCTAAGAAGGATGCGAAAAGTAGGCTCATTCGTTGGGTTCTCCTCCTTAAAGAATTTGACCTCTCTATCAAAGACAAAAAAGGGGTGGAGAATGTAGTTGCGGATCACTTATCCCGACTTTCATTTGATCATGATCATATCGACCCCATCCCAATCCGAGAGTGCTTCCCGGATGAGCAACTCATGGCCGTTTCTACGTTGCCATGGTTTGCTGATATCGCTAATCTCCTCGTCACCGAGGCCTACCCACCGCACTTTTCAGCTAAGGACAAGGAGAGACTTTCTATGGTGGCCCGGTCATTTTTCATAGATGATCCATACATGTACAAGCTATGTCCGGACCAAATCATACGCAAGTGTATCCCAAATGATGAGATAGCAAGTGTCTTGTTGTTTTGTCACGAAGGTGCATGTGGGGGACACTTTTCTTCCCAAAAGACCGCTCTCAAAGTTTTACAATGCGGTTTCTATTGGCCAACGATCTTTAAAGATGCGCATGCCTTATGTAAAATTTGCGCCCGTTGCCAATCTATTGGGAAGATAACAAAAAGGAACATGATGCCCCTTGCCCCTATTCTCGTAATCGAAATTTTCGATTGTTGGGGAATAGACTTCATGGGTCCGTTCCCAAAGTCCAATCAATTTGAGTACATTTTAGTCGCAGTCGACTATGTATCAAAATGGGTTGAAGCCGTGCCTACAAGGAACAATACCGCCAAGGTGGTGTTGAAATTCCTCAAAGAGAACATCTTGGCTCGCTTCGGCACACCCAAAGCACTCATAAGCGACCAAGGCGTCCACTTTTGTAACGATATATTCCGCCGCTTGATGTCGCAATATGGGGTAACCCATAAGGTTGCCACCGCTTATCACCCGCAAACCAATGGCCAAGCATAATTGGCAAACAGGGAGATAAAGGGCATTCTTGAGAAGACTGTGGATCCTTTAACTAAGGATTGGTCGTATAGGTTAACCGACGCGCTATGGGCGTATCGGACGGCCTATAAGACACACCTCGGAATGTCCCCGTACCGTTTGGTTTATGGGAAAGCTTGTCACTTACCGGTTGAGCTTGAGCACCGGGCATATTGGGCTGTAAAAAAGCTCAATTTTGACATTAACGAAGGGGGTGACCTTCGTAAGTTCCAACTCAACGAACTTGAGGAGTTGCGGAACGATCAATACGAGAATTCTCGTATCTTCAAGGCTAAAACCAAGGCCTTTCATGATAGAAGGATAGTGCGCAAGCACTTGGAGGTGGGCTACAAAGTCCTACTATATGACTCTCGCCTCCACCTTTTTCCCGGGAAATTGCAATCCCGGTGGAACGGACCGTTCGTGGTGCAAAAGGTACACGATCACGGTGCCGTCGACATTTTAAACCCAAGAACCGGAACCATTTCTAAGGTGAATGGGCAGAGGCTCAAGCCTTTCTTGGAGGGGTTCAATCCCGAGCTTGCTGAAATACCTCTTGAGGATCCACCTCTTGCGGGCCCCTCGGAGGGTGTCACGACGTAGGTTTCGGATTGTCCCTATTTTTTTGGATTGCCTCGTTTCATATTGATTTCGAGGCAATCGTGCTTTTGCACATTTGGTTATATATCTATCGCCCCAAGAGCGTCCCGTAGTCGTGTTGAGAGAATTGTTGATTTAGTTGAGTTTTTAGCAGAAGGTGAGGTGGATTGAAAAACAGAGTCGCGGTCGACCGATCAAGTACCAGCGGTCGACCGCTGAAGCCATTCCAAGCCCACTGTCTCCAGTCCAAAGGTTAAATGTAAAGTGCGGTCGACCGGTCAAAGACCAGCGGTCGACCGGTTGTTTTTTATCGAGCATACTGTCTCAAGTGCCAGGCTTAAATGTAAAGCGCGGTCGACCGGTCCCAGACCAGCGGTCGACCGCACGCCTCAGTTATTTTGCCCTAGCCGCTTCATTTCCCCCTCATTTCTCTTATACTCTCTCAACTTCTCCCATTCTCTCTTCACCCGAAATTCTCCAAATTAAGCCCTAAGTCCATTTTTCTCTCCCATTCCACTTTCATTACCCTCCTCCATCATTCAAGGTATGAATCCCACTACTATTTTCATATTGCATTTACTGATTGTGGGTATTCTTGGGTTTATTTCGTGATTTTGGGGTTGATTTTTGTTGGGGTTTTTGGGAATAATTTTTGATTTGTTTTTGATGCTCTCATTGTTCCACTCACTTTCTCACTCACACACATATTTTCCATTGATTGTGTTGATTGTGTTGCTGAATTGATTGTTGTAGCTTGTATTTGTTGTTGCCCCAAATTGTGCCCTCACCCTATTTTTTGCTACCTTGCAAACTGCTTTCTCGTTAAAATCCCATTCATGGCAAAATGTTAATGTTTATTCTTGAGATTGCCATGAATGGGGGATCTTGGTTAGTACAAAATTGCTCCATACCCCTGTTTTCCGGTTTTGCACGCTAAGTGTTTGTTCAAATGCCTCAATGAACACATTTTCATCTTTTGGACATTTTCTTGCTTGCATATTCAGTCCTTACCATTGCAAATTTAGTTTCAACTACACTGTTGTACTAATTTCTGTTTTGCAGGTATAATGGGTGACGTTGACAAATACAAGCTGTCGCGATGCGTGCCTCCTAAAGGCATCGATGGGTTCCGTTGTGCCCAAGAAAAGGAGTGGTTTGAGGCATTCTTTTCAACTTCAAAACGCCCGCTTGCAATCAATTTGGCGTGGAAAATGGATGACCTTCCCCATCCAGTCTTGTCCATTCTTAAGCGGTATAATTGGGACTCGTTGGTGGGAAGTCCATTCACGATAAATGAAGAACTGGTGCGCATTTTCTATGCCTCTTTGATCAAATGCAAGGGAGAAAAGGGTGTCTTCGAGGCTTTTGTACGTGGAGTTCGGATCACGTTTAGGCGGAAGGACTTGGCCCGCTGGATGGGCAATGTGGCTGACCCGTTCCCATTTGTGAGCCTCTCTGATGAGGCGACCTTTGATTTGGACACACTTATAGAGTTTCTTGCCCCGGGAGAGGTTTGGACCAAGAAGATGTTCCGGTCAGCCGCGATGGCAGATTTACCAAGGCTGTTGCACTATGTCAACGTGCATTGTTTGATGGTCACCAACAATAGATCCGAGGTACGCCATAAGCATGCTGTTTTCCTCTACACACTTCTGAAGCAATCGGGAGACATTAATCTCCCGCAATACTTTTTGGATCAAATGTATTTGGCATCTAAGGAAAAGGCATGGAACGTCTCCCTTCCATTGCCCGGTATAGTGACACAAATTTGCATTCAAGCCAAGTGCCCCGAGCTCCCTTCGGATAGGAAAGTGGACCCCAAACCCATCCTAACTAGAGATAACATCAGGAGGTGCTTGCAGCACTACTGGGGTGAGCCGGCAGTTCAAAAGAGGCCGAGAGTGGTCGTTGTGGATGTTGACGAGGAGACAGAGCTGAGGAGGGCAGAGCAGGGCTCAGGCCAGCACACTGAGGTGCCTACCGCACTTACCGACGCCCGCTTTGCGGCGTTCGAGGCACGGCATGAGCGCATATGGGAAGAGACCCAGTTACGGCTGGCGACTTTGGAGTCCCGGTTTGACCAGTATGGGGTTGAACAGATCCAGGACCGGACCGAGCGGCGACACGAGTTTCATATGGTCCAGTCCATGATGCGTGATCTCTATATCCAGCACCATGGCCCTGAGGCGCCGCTTCCGCCGCATTTTCAGAGTCCGTACGACCCAGCTAATCCGGGTTCATCCAGTGGTGCGGGTTTCTAGTCCAGTGTATGGGGGATTTTGGGTGGTTTTGTTTTCTGATGGCTGATGACTTGTTTCATTTTTGGGGGCGACTATGCGAACTATGTATTCTCTGTTTTTTTACATTGATTAAGATGTTTGTACTGAATTCTATGATATTAGTAATGATAATTTAGTTGTTGTTGAATTATTAGATTTTGATGTGTATACATTTTTTCAAATCCTATGTCCACCATCAATTATCTAGTATCTGCATTCAACCCCTCTAAACTATTGAGACTCATGGCATGTTTCTTTCTAACTTAATCATTGTGGTACATATTTTTGTTTTTCTTATGTTGGTATAGGGCGCACGTTGATAACCTCGGACTTCACTCTAAATTGGGGTGATTTATTCTACTTCCTCTTTTTCTCATAATGTCTTTTAATTACATTGAGGACAATGTGCGATTCAAGTTAGGGGGTGTGTTTAGGCATCTCAATTTCTTTTTCATCCCTCGTGTGCCACATATATATATATATATATATATATATATATATATATAAAAATAAAAAAAATAAAAATTTTTTTTTTTTTTCTTTATTTCTTTTCCCTCTTTTGGGCATTTTGCCCTATTTTCCTATGATAAACTTAATAATTGCCTTATCCGATTGCTAATTCAATAATGTATTCTCTATTTCTTTCATGTTATTAAACTCTAGTCCTTATATTATTCAACATTGGGGATAAATGCATGAATTAAACCTTGAAACCCATGAGCACTTGAGCATATTTTCTAAATCATTCGGTAGGACAATTATAGCTTGGTATCTTGTTGTTGCTTTGTGTACACTAAAAACCTAGCGAGTTTCGTGCTTTTCTTCGTTTCAGAGTGTTTATACATTACTCTCTTTCTTGAATAACGTATTTTGTTGGCGATCTCATTTTCTTTTCATTGATTGCATATTAATTGATGTATCACATGAGCATGATTTTCAACGGTGTTGTGTCTCGAGAATCACATGAAACTTTAGGAAAGGATCTTAGGCTCTCTTTGTTGTTAACCCATATGACCTTAACCTTACCCTTATACATGTCCCTAGTCAACCCCGTTGAACCTAATTATGACCTTTCTTTTCGTCCCAATTTCCTAACCAACTCCACATGTCGCGATGTTGTGTAGTGTGGGTGCAAGAAAAGTTGTAAACAAAAGAGTGATAAAAGAAAAGAGAAGAAAAAATAGAAAGTTGAAAACAAAAGAAAAAGAAAAGAGAAGAAAAAATAGAAAGAGAAATTTGTATATAATGTTCATAGTAACTCAATAATCCTTGTTACTCTCACGATTGATATATTTAAGGCATGTTTGGATATCATGTTCCAATTTTGAAATTGCCCGCCATTTTCCATTATCCCAAGTATCTTCATTTCCGAACAGTTTTTGTATCCGTAAATACATCCTTTCATTTCATTTCCCATAACCCTAAAACCACATTACAACCCAATAAAGTCCTATTTGATCCTAGGGTGACGTGATTCAACGGTCGAACATTAGCGATAATCTATTTATGTGCATTTCACATTGATTAATATGCGATATCCTTTCATGAGATTGTATTTTTTTCACTTTTATATTGCGTTCTCCTTCTTTGACATGTGCGCGGCTTAGTTTCCTTTTACAATTACTCTTTATGCCCGCATGTCCCGTGTGTTACACCCTATTCCGAGTGTTTCTAATTCTCGAGTGTGATATCCGGAGAGGATTGAGTGGAAGCATGCTTTAATGGTTATTCGGGTTGTAGGCGTTTTTACGGAATCAAATCTCTTTACATATGCATGCGCACCACTCACATTTGAGGTTTCAATTCCATGTAGTTATCCTTCTAATGTTCATAGTTTTGGATTATTGGGCAGAACCTCTCCTTTGCCTTGTTAATAATATGTTGAAATATCTAATTATTGTTGAGTTTGGCATATTGGGTGGTTTAGCCATGCATGTTTTGAGGAAATTCGATGTTTGTGGGTATCATCCCTGAAAACTCTCACGAGACAGCACTCGTCCGCTAGGGTAACCTAGCGGTTTAACGGCTTGTTGCATTCGCTAAATGCAACCGTGCGCCCGCGAAAGTGGCATTTTTTTTTTCTGTGTATATACTGTTGCTATACCACCGCACTTTTGTGGCGGGTTTTGTTTTGTTTCATAGCCAGGGACTAGCAATGTGTAAGTTAGGGGGTGTGATTAGTCGCAAATATTGTATATCTTGCGCCCGTTAATTATGCATGCACGCACGCTTGCGACCGTTATTTCACGTATTTAAGCTCTTGTACTGTATAACCCTTGGTTTCCATATATATATGCTTTGCGAGGTTTATTTGAGTTTTTGTAGGGATTGGAATGCTAAACGGTGCAAGTGCGCGTCATCTGGGAACGTTCAGTGCTTTACGCAACTTCAGGGGTAATTCCGTCATTCCTACAATCGAGCTTTGTGCCCGAACCCTTCACGGATGTTGTAGTTCTTCTTGCCAACTTCGTGTAGCCCCTGACGGTTTGTCAATTTGGTTCACGATGACCAAGTTATGGGCGTTTTTCCCGAGCCCCGTTGTTGTGTATCAAAAGAGGGGAGAGTGCAGATGTTTGCAGGAGCGGTCGACCGGTCACTGACCAGCGGTCGACCGGTGTTTTGCCTTTTGCCTTCGAATTGAGACAGTGTGCCCTCTCCTTGATGAGCGGTCGACCGGTCACTTATAAGCGGTCGACCGGTACTTCATTTTCTGCAAAACCCCCGCAGTTTTGGTTTGGCCTTACCACCCTTGTTTTGTGGTTTTCTTCCACTTAGTATATATTTGTGGTGGTTTATTCTTGTAAACGATCTGATTACATTCGTGTGAGAAGAAATAGATAAAAGGGATTTTTGTTGGCTTCTCTCTCTCTCCTAGGGCTAGATAATTTGCTTGTCATTTTCATCATCAACTTCATTTATTGCAAGTAAATTTCCTCCTCTATTGTTTCTTGTTGATCTTTGTTACAGTGTGGTGCAATTAATGTTGTGTTTGTGCCTTGAATGCTTATTCTCATTATAGTTATTACACTTACTATTAGCTTAATGATGTGTTTTGATATGGTTGGTGTCATGAGTAGCTAATCTCCCTAGGTTGGGAGCATAAACCCACCTTGGAGAGTTTAATTCTTGGCTTGGTTCAATGATTAAATCCAATAAATGGGTGTGTGGGTTGAGATTGGAGTTTCATAGGATTTTATCCTCTCTTATCATGTAAGGGTTGTATTTTAAGACTTAACTCCAACATCAACGCATTTGTTCGATAATATATTGTTACCTTCATCTTATATTGTTGGGTTGACATCCTTCATGTAGGATTGTTGATATTGATATATTATTCCCATTTTATTGTGATTTAATCGGAAGAATCCGTTGAGTTATGCGCATCCGAGGTGGGAGAATGCTCCTTAACCTTTTGTTAAAGAATCGTTTCATAATCCTGTTTATAAATCTCGCTTGTCCTGTTTCTATTTTGTGAAGTGTTCCATTTGTCTTGGTTCGCTTTGGTTCGTTACAACACGTATAACCTAAATCATCTTTTCTTTTTATCTTTTATTCTTGTTTATTGATTTTTAACTGAAAGAATATCCTCGGTACTTCATATAACTCCCTGCGGAAATCGACCCCGGTCTTACCGGTCTTTTATTACTCTCGCGATTAGCGTACACTTGCGCTATACAATTTTCTGAGCGAGTCAATAATGCTTGGAAATCAATTTTGTGGAGGTGTCATATAATTTTTTAGGTATGAATGATTGATAACAGCCCTATAACCTACTCATGACATAGCTCCAAGGGCAGTGTTTATGATAACACAAAACATCATAAAAAGTATTATCAAAAATAAAAATCACATGTGTAAGGTCATTATTTCTTAAGCCCGTTATCAATTTAGTATGTCGTAAACCGCTACACCATCGAAGAGCATTCAAGAACATTCAAGCATCAAAGACGGATCCTAATATCAAGTTCTTCAACATTCAAGCCTCTGCAAGGTTAATTTCGGTGAGAAAGTATTTAAGTCCCTTTACAGTTCATTTAAAAGTGTTGGGATAATTTTAAAAGAGGTTTGAAAATTTTTTAAGTGTTGAGGCGCTCTTTTTCGTCAAAATGAATTTTCCAAGATTAAAAGAAGAATTTTTTAAATAAAAAATTAAATTTATTTTTTGCGAATTTTCTGGTTCGAACTACATCAGATCTCGTTCGAACGACATGGGATCTCGTTTGAGCGATGCGCCGCCTTAAGTTTTTTTTATAAATAGGAGTCTCCAACTCCGTTTTTCATAAGAAGACCTGCATATTTTCAATAGAAGAAACTGCTACTGCAGAAACAATTTTTGTCTTCTTCTTTTAGGTTTTAAACCTTTTGTTTTCAATTCACAAAACATCCCAACCTTTTAGTGAATTGTTTTGGAACCCTAGATTCAAGTTTTTTGAAACTTTACCTTTGTGGGGAGAACTCTACAACCGAAGAGCTGCGTGTTATTGTGGAGGGAGTCTCTATGAAGTTACTCTTATAGGGAGGATAACCTACATCGTGAAGACTGCGTGTCCTTGTGGTATAGCTGCGTGTGAACCACTGCTGATTTCTAACCGTTACTTTGAAGGTTTGACGAAGACACAGTGCGCTACTCGTGTACGTGATCAAGTTATATGTAAGTCAATGGTCTTGTAAACTTTTCAAAGTTCTAGAAATAAAAGGTTTTGCCCTTCGGGGATTTTTCCTGAATTTGATGTTCCTAATATTTGATCTTATGATTGTTTGATTTTCATATTTAATTCAATCACTTAGATGCATATTTTAGGGTTTAACTAAAATTGGATTTTTTTTTAGAATTCGCATTATTCCGCTGTAGCGATTCTATAAATTGGTATCAGAGCCTGTTGCACTAAGTTATTGTGTTTTGATCCTGATTTTGCACAAAAATGGCTTTTGGTGGTTTTGATGATTTTCGATGTCAAATTTTTTAAAAGGTTAATTGGAAAACTCACGCGAACTCTTGTTTTAAATCTTCTGTTGAAAACGACTCTGATGGGTGTCCTTATTGTGAGGGTGTTGGTCACACATTAGATGAGTGTACCACAAATTTAAAGAAGAAATTAAATAAACCAGCTTCTCATGTTTCTACAATTAGTGGTAGTGATTCAGAAGAAGAAGTATTTTATGCTTCTAGGTGAGAGCTTCCCATACGTGCAATTAGTGATGAGAGTGAGGGTGAAAAGAGTGAGGAGGAAGAAGAAGAATTGAGTGAGTTGCAAGTTGCCTACAATAATTTGTATTTTGAATCGTTAAAGGCAAACTTGAAACTTGAAGTTGAATTGAAGAAATGTGCTTTAGATAATGATAATACGGATGCATTGATTAAGGATCTTAGGGCACGTGAGGAGATGCTTAAAGAGAAATTAGGGTATGTTGAGGGTGAGAGAGATAGTCTTCGAGGTGTGATGGAGGCTATGAAAAAGGACCTTTTAGAATTTGAAGATTCTATACGTTTACTCGAATCTATGATAGGTGAGCTTGAGAAGAATTTGAGAGAATCAATTAAGGTGAAATTTGATTTGGAGTCTAGGTCGAAAAATCTAGATAAGATCTCAGGCATGGTCCAAATTAAGGAGGATAGGGGTGGTATAGGCTTTGATGAAAGGGTTACACAAATTCTCAAATCCAACCCCACACAACCTAGGGTTGTTAAAAGAGAGCCTCCGAAGTTTGTTAGGAAAGAGCCACTGGGCAAATTCAGAGAGCACAACCTAGGAATCTGAGGAGAAGGCCACATTTAGGTAACACTCACCGCCCGATTTACACTTGCACACATTGCGGTAGACAAGGTCATCTTAGGCGCTTTTGTGACAAGCTTTTACAAGGACCTAGGTAGGTTAATAGAAGAATAAATTCAATTCCCCAAACCCCCATACGTCATTACAAATCTATTTGGGTTAGAAAATCAGATTTAGAGGCTTACGATCTATTTGTTCATGATTCTAGTTTACTTGCACGTGATTCACCCCATGTGAGATCGTTTGGTTGATTGTGTTGAATCTTTTGTCATACACTAGCTATGCATCATGTTATATTATTTCAAGTGTTATGTCTCACTTTGACGTAGCGCACATTGATTTATTTGTTGCATTTGTGTGTTTCGCTATTGTTTTAGCACTGTTTTGGATCTGTTTTCCCATTACATGTACTATTTTTACGAAATTTTTGCACTGGGCAAAACTGTATGATTTTCTGGACATTCTGGGAAGTTTTGGTTTTCTCGTTCGAGAGAGATCTATAGGTCGTTTGAGCGACAGCTCTATCTCGCGCAAAGTCGCTTCTCGCGACATGCCCTTGTCGTTCGAGCGACAGAGCTGAGTCGTTTGAGCGATATGTCTGGAATTTTTGCTTCCCTTCTATTTTTAGTACCTAGTGTTCATATGATTATGTTTTGGTACTACTGGGTTGCTTCTGGATAGTTGATATGCAGATATTCATCATATCCATGCTTAATTAATAGCACTGCATTGTTCGTTTGATCACACATGCTTTGACTGATGATTCATTTGTGTGATTACGTTTTGCTTGCATATGATGATTCTCATGCTAACATTATATGCCTATTGCTGGATGTATCATTGTGTAGTTATTTTTTCTTTTTGAAAAATGCAAAAAGATTTTTGATTTTTTTTAGTGACCATTCATATTTTATTTTGGTCAAATTTGAAAATCCCAAAAGATTTTTGTATTTTTTTTGCACCTTTTATGGATAAACACTTAGGATGACCGAGTTACAATTTCATTCCATTTATCCATGTGACTATTTGATAGTGTTTTGAGACAATACATCATGTCATCTTTGTGCTTTATAATGTTTGGAGTCATTAAGAGGTAATTAAGTGATACTTCCTACATGTTTGACTCATGATTTCCTTTATTGCACGAATTTGTTTGATTATTGTGCTTGTCGTATCACATGTTGGTTGAGTGTTTTCATCTCAATCATGTCCTTGAAACGAACCAACTGCAATAATACGAGAGTAATAAAAGTAGTGCATGTAAGATTCATTTGCCCATGAGGAATTTGTTTAGTTTGAAAAAATGATGAGTGAGCACGGGAAGGGGCTACGAATGAATAATAATCACGTCGTGAAATCCACCATTTGAGAAGAGCCCGCACAAAACATAAAGGCAATAAAAAATGAAATATGCCAAAATTTTGGGCCAATAGGTTTTCTCTAAGTTGAGAATTTAGAACCTCATTAGAAAAATAAAATTGCATTATTATATATGAGGGAGATTTGGATGGATATATCAATGGGTTTGCACGTCCTTTGAAAAGTTCTCGAAACGGCACTAAATAGTTTAGACGTTATTGATGTGGAAATCATTTAGACTTTGATTTGTTGATTTGATTAAGACGATATCATCTAAATTCAACAATTTTACACCTAAGGATATTTTGTATGTTCATTTGTTAGGGGTACACGTATTCATCGTGCACATATGATTGATTGAGATGATTTACCTATCGAATGTGTTCACGGTCATACATTCCATTTTCATGACTTGGTTGTTTTAGTATAAATTCATGGTGTGATTTTTGTATCATTAATTTTTCTTTGAAAAAATTAAAAAATCAAAAATAGTTTGTGGAATTTTTTTGAGTTACACGTTTGCATGCGCGTAGTTTGATTCATATTTGCTATGAACTTTTATCGTGACACTCCATGTTTAGTTTGTTTCTTCTTATCTGTCTATTTGGGGACATAATAAAAAGGGGGAGAACGAATTATGATTTTATGGGGGAGTTTGCATTATGGGGGAGATTTTATTAGATAGATTGATTTATTCTTATATCATTTCAAACTCGATGCGTCACAAAGGTATTTGTTTTATCTCATGTGTGTAGGTATGAAGATTGATGATTATTGGATTGCACACCCTGATGAGAAAAGCCTTGGTATCTTTTGTTGAAAACTTTTGAAGAAAATTTGAAGACTTGCAAAATTAGTACCTTTCCATTTTTGGGTTCATGGGCGACATAAGATTTGTATAGGCATTTTGGGTTTTGAAAAGTCAGATGTTTTTATTTTTTACCGGCATAGACATAGGGGGAGATTTCTAAGGACATTATTTTATAAGTCCGTTATCAATTTAGTATGTCGTATGCTACACCGTCAAAGAGCATTCAAGAACATTCAAGCATCAAAGACGGATCTGAATATCAGGTTCTTCAACATTCAAGCCTCTCCAAGGTTAATTTCGGTGAGAAAAGATTTAAGTCCCTTTACAGTTCATTTAAAAGTGTTGGGATAATTTTAAAAGAGGTTTGAAAATTTTTCTAAGTGTTGAGGCGTTCTTTTTCGTCAAAATTAATTTTCTAAGATTAAAAGAAGAATTTTTGAAATAAAAAATTAATTTATTTTTCGCGAATTTTCTAGTTCGAACAACATGGGATCTGGTTCGAACGACATCAGATCTCGTTCGAACGACATGGGATCTCATTCGAGCGACGCGACGCCTTAAGTTTTTTATAAATAAGAGTCTCCAACTCCGTTTTTCATAAGAAGACCTGCATATTTTCAATAGACGAAACTGCTACTGCTGAAACAATTTTTGTCTTCTTCTTTTAGGTTTTAAACCTTTTGTTTTCAATTCACAAAACATCCCAATCTTTTAGTGAATTATTTTGGAACCCTAGATTCAAGTTTTTTGAAACTTTACCTTTGTGGGGAGAACTCTACAACCGGAGAGCTGCGTGCTATTGTGGAGGGAGTCTTAATGAAGTTACTCTTGTGGGGAGGATAACCTATACCGTAAAGATTGCATGTATAGGACTATGTGTCCTTGTGGTATAGTTGTGTGTGAATCACTGCTGATTTTTAGCCGTTACTTTGAAGGTTTGACGAAGGCACCGTGCTTTACTCTTGTAGGCGATCAAGTTATATGTAAGTCAATGCTCTTGTAAACTTTTCAAAGTTCTAGAAATAAAAGGTTTTGCCCTTCGGGGATTTTTCCTGAATTTGGTGTTCCTAATATTTGATCTTGTGATTGTTTCATTTTCATATTTAATTCAATCACTTAGATTCATGTTTTAGGGTTTAACTAAAATTGGATTTTTTTTAGAATTCGCATTATTCCGCTGTAGCGATTCTATAACAAGTATTTCACGCAATGAATTAAAAAATAGTCAATCAAGATAAGAGTATTTTTTAAAGTGTTCCGGCGCATGAAAAGAAGAACTGGTTTTGTAACATACATAAAATTTAGTGTTGGCACCAACTAAGAAGAATTTTTAGAGGAACATAAAAACTCATGAAAAGAGTGCATATAATTAAAACTATAGCAAGTACCACATTTTTGCTAAAATCATAGCCTTATAATGTGGTCTAATAGATAAAAAACCTCCAACTCGGTATGCTTGATTTCAAAGTACACAAATATGACTCTTATTTCAAACCTTAACATTAGTGTGAGAATTTCAGACAGTAAGTTGGCACAACAAAGTAAGATGAATCTATCCAAGATGAAATTCAAATGATGTAATCATAGGACTTCGCATTGGTTGGCACTCTGAATGGATGTTCTCTTCAAGTCAAAGAATGTTGATCTCAAAACTCATTTGTTGCATGCTCAATGATACTAGAAATGTTGAAACTGCTATTAAATTGTGACATTTGTTAAGTTTAAAAGAAATTTGTTAAATAAGATACCCCGTGCTAAAAATAGATAAAATGCAATGAAATATATAGACAACACTATTTAAGTTAAATATATCATGTTAAGAAATCTATGCAAATGTAAAAATGGTAAGTTTATCCCAAAAATGAAATATGTCATAGCAAAAAAATGTATATAAAACAACATAGACAACTAAAATTCAAAATCAATTAAAACCCTGCATAAAGACTAAGATAACAAAAGACTATTAACAAACAACACACGCCCACTATAATTTGATCAACCCCACATGACTTTTATTAGAATTGTAAACACATATATCTCTAGTAGCATTTGTATGAAGAATAATAAGCCTAACAAAAAATACTTGTCTGTAGTATATATGATAAAAAAAAAATGCACCCGTTATTTTATCAAAATTGGGATTTATTTATGCATTCCTAATAACTTGAAAAAAAAAATTCTTCTAATAAAAGAGTCCAACGCCGCCTCAAAATTTAAACATAAAAAATGGTCATAAATGAGGAAGTCCGCATTCATGGACTCAAGGCAAACTTGTCATTAAAAACCTCAGGCCTTATGTGTGACCCTGCCTACGGAATATGCCTTTCAAACAAAAAAAGGTAAAGTGTGACAAAAGAATCGAAAGATCCAAATACAAAGTGAAATGAAGATTCCTTATGATAAAGAGAAGACAATATAAAGCAAAAATTTACATTCACAACAATATCACCCCAAACTCTATATACACAATCCATTTCCAACTCAGTTGATTTAATAGCAGTGAGGCTATGCAATTACTTACCTTCATTTACTTGCAAACAATAGGTGGATTTTACCTTCATAATTTAAACTTCTATAATCTACTACAAGCTAACCTTGTGTCAAACCCATATAGATAGTAATGGACATAGAACAGGACGTATAGTAGTTTTTCCAATAGAAAACAAACAAAAAAGAAGTTTAAGAAAAGTACCAATGGAGGTTGTTGAGGTTGAAAAATACTACAGATTCAACATTCAAACTAATTAATAAAATATCTACCAATAGTATAACAGTTAAACGTCCTGAATAAAGTATAATTATTTCATTAGAAAATTAATAATTTGGCATATATGAGATAGGGAAAACCTTATGAGATGATTCATTATAAGAGTGTTTATTGTTCTCAAGCTGCAATGGGAGTAAATTACCAAATGTAGAATTAAAGAACCAAACAAATAAACGCAAAGTGAAGTATGATGAGCACATGTATATGCATTGATAATTATAATTAATTTCATAGTTCTACTGTGACATTATATAACCGCTTATTCATTTAACACTCATGTAGACAATTAACACACACGTATAATTAATGAGGTTGAATAGATATATCCATGATTTCCATTGGATGAGTTTACTTGAAATATAATGAATGTGTAATTACTAATTTAAACTCTCCAAATCCTAATTTTAAACCCTAGAATCCTAATATAAAATCGATATATAAAGTTCATAAATCAGCAAACACACAACACAGTGACGTTAAACAAATGGATCAATATAAACTGAGTTTGGAGCTGAATACTGTTTCACCGTATTTAAATAACTATTTCACATTAAATAAATGTATTCTATGAACCTGACTATCTAAAATAAGAAAATCAAAATACGAAAATTTACCTTTGTTGTTGTTATGCGGGATACGGTCTGGCTACCCTTGCATATCAAATTAACATCAAACATCACACATACAACTAAAATAATCAGAGTTTGTATTGTTCATAGACATCAAAGTCGACATCATATTTTGACTTTCTACACTAACAAAAATATTGAAAAATTCTAAGTTTTCAACAAAAATACACCTCATATTGCTCATTAATGTTTGTATAAATTTTCTTCCATTTCCCATCTTTTCTGCTAGACCTATAATCACCTCGATATAAAACCTAGATTTAATATATAAAAAAATCCCCAAATAATTTTTTATTTTTATTATAACAAACAAACAATATACACACACACACACCTCTCTCTCTCTCTCTCTCTTTCTATTTGTATATATATAAATATAAATAGAGAGAGAGAGAGAGAGAGGTGTGTGTGTGTGTGTGTGTGTGTGTGTGTGTGTGTGTGTGTGTGTGTGTGTATAATATTTGAGGAGAGAGAGATAGCACACTTATTTGAAACAAAATTCTAAAAGAAAAAGAGTTAAAACCCATATGTTGAACTTGAAATTTAGAACCTAAATACTATGAAATCCAAACAAAAAAAATCCTAAATCAAACCTAAAAGTAGAGAGAGAAACTTTAGTTTAGCGATATACAAACTTCTATGGAGAAGAAAGAGATGTTGGGAGGGAAAGAAATGGCATGAAGAAGAAGAGGCAAAGCGGAATTGTGTAAAGGATATTGAGAGTGAAGTCTTTTTAGTGTCAATTGAAGCAAATGGTGAGTAGAGATTATAGGGGAGATAGATGTGGCATTTCAAATGAAGAAGGGGAGGGAACTCATCTCCTGAAAGGAGCTTAAATTGGGGGGAAATATGTGAAGCTCAACTCTCGATGAACCAAAAGGCAGCATGTTCATATTCAGAGAAGCGAATCATTTCTAAGAAGTGGTGGGTGCGGTGAGAATAATACGGGGAGTGGCAGGGGCAGGGTGAATAATGAAAAAAGGAACAACAGATCTCTAGAAAGCATGAGCTCCAACGGCTCTGATGGCCCCAACTCAACTGTCCGCCCCCCATCCTCCGAAGCTGAGCTCTCGAAAGAAGATAAGGAGGATATCCGTGTACATAGTAAGAAAAAGCAAAAAGAAAACCACCATGAACCCATGCCTATGGAGCATCTTTCGGGCGTTGCAATGGACTGTGATGCAGAGCCTCCTTCCTCCGTTAGAGAGGAGGCTAATATCCCTGCAAATAAAAACTCAGGTGAGCCATTGCAGCCAGATAAAAAGATAACGAATGCTGCCTTCTCCTATAAGGATGCTGTTGAGAGCAAAAAAAGCAATAACACAGATATATATTTTAATGAGTCTACTGGGTCTTGGTCTGATGATGAGATGGATCTCAATGTGCAAGGGGAGTTTGATCTCAACCATAACCCGGATAGCGACCATGATCCGTTGTGCCCTGTGGTTGTTATCCCAAAGAAACATGTTGATAAACTCAGGAACAAGTGGAAGGAAAGAGTCATTGTGAGCTTATTAGGACGGAATATAGGGTTTAAAATGCTTGTCAACAGAGTCCCCACAATCTGGAATCTCCAGGGGGACTATGAGATTATAGACCTTGAAGAAGGACACTATCTTTTTAAGTTCAACATGAAAGACGACTACTACAGCGTCCTCACAGGGGGACCATGGATAATCAATGGTCACTACCTTATAGTTCGAAACTGGACACCAAACTTTAGCCCTACAGATACCTGTGGAGTTACTACTGCACTATGGGCAAGACTGCCAAGACTACCTATCGAATGGTTCGATGAAAATATTCTCTTCCACATAGGTAGCAAACTTGGTAAACCAATCAAAACTGATTTCAACTCAATTTCTTCGTCTAGGGGAAAATATGCGAGGATCTGTGTGGAAGTAGATATTTCTAAACCACTCATCCCATGTTATAAATTGGATGGAAGGAAGTACCGTGTGGAATATGAATTCCTCCCATACATTTGCTTCATATGTGGGAGAATTGGTCATAAAAGTGAACATTGTCACTCAAACCTGACCGTGAAAAATTCTGATGGGCCTCCGGAGAGCCACAGCCTACCTTCGACATGCATTACGACGCCACCAAGCATGAACGAAACGAACGAAACCTCTAACGGACATATTTTTGGAACTACAGGGAAACATGGCATGACATCGGGTCTGAACGGACAAGACACAGTTGACCCTAGCTTTGGGCCGTGGATGCTTGTCAGACGTAATACTAGTAACAGAAGACAGACCCTAGGCAATAACTAAAACAGACTTAACTCCCATAATAGGTTTGCTAGCCTCTCCCAGCACTCTGAGGAAAACAGGTACGAGAATACACAAAGGATAACTAATCAAGCTAGGACAAGACAACCTATAAAGAAAAACAGTAACCATGCTGCAGATAAAAGAAGACTTTCGGCAGTCTTAGGTGACTATATGAAAGACAGCTCCCACACCACCACCAATGGTGTGTTGACAGCATTTTTTTGCAAAGATGGTCTGACCCCGAATTCTACTCCAAGTATGTGCAACATGAAAGGTAGGCATGGTAATGTCAGGACAACGGCGCAGGGGCCACATTAAAAATTAAATTAACCGCCATCTCACACTGTTCTCCCAACACTTGACGCTGCCACAGTGACTGAGACCTCGGGTAATAAATTGACTACCACCAAGGTACGTAATAATTTAAGTCCCCCCACCCACTATTCTAATATTTTAAATACGACTATTAACGAAACTGGTTCCAACTTACTTACAAGACACCACATTTGCAAACCCTCCCACTGTGAACCACTTAGCGCCCACTCCATCATCATTGACCCTCCCCCTAAATCTATACTCGTCCCCAATGGAGTCCCCCCCCCCCCCTCAAATTCCCAATAGCAATGCTAGGAAATCTCCAAATACAATATCTAAACCTTTTGGAGGGAAGGGTGGAATTCACCTTAAACCTAGAGACGGAAATGGTAATCTGCACGAGGGTGAAATGGAGTGTAACCCAGACACGCATTATGCTCAAAACCACAGAGGCGATAGGGTCAGACAGACAAATGAAAGGGAGATTGATGGAAATGGCTTCAGCTAAAGACTCCATCAGTAGGATCAAAAACTTCCTTCCATGGCCACCAAATGTGGATCTCCCTATTACAACAAACCTACTGTCTATGTCTGTGATCACATGGAACTGTAGAGGGGCAGGGAAACCCCTTTTTAAACCCTCATTCACTGAACTCTGCAATAACTTCAAGCCTAGTGTGATCATCCTTATCGAAACTCAAACTGCTTTTTCCAATTTCTCTAGCTTTTTTGAGGGGTTGGGATTCACCAACTGGGAGGTCTCAGAGTCCAGAGGTCGCTCCGGTGGTATATGGGTTTTATGGAATCAAAGTAACATCCAGCTTCGCTCTATAGATGTTTCCGACCAGGCCATCCATCTCCTTGCTACTCTCAAGGGCTACGATGACTGGTTATTATCCGCTATCTATGCGAGCCCTATCTACACCTTGCGTCAAACCCTCTGGAACAATCTCAAAAATCTGGCCCAGGACCTTGATACCCCTTGGCTTGCCACGGGTGATTTTAATGACCACTTTGACTCCTCTGAGAAGAGAAGTTATTCCAGACACAACAAGGAGTATATGTGTAATAAATTTGTGGAGAACGTCAATAACTGTAACTTCACTGACCTTGGCAGCACAGGTCCACGCCTCATGTGGACTAATAGTAGAGACGGGTTTGCCAACACCCTTGTGAGACTTGATCGCTCGCTGGCCAACCCGGCTTGGCGATTACGATTCCCGGATGCTGTGGTCGAGAATATTCCTCGCACCTCCTCAGATCACTGCCCCATGCTCATCCGTTTCGAAGGTAAAAAGTCCAATATTTTCACTCCCCGCCCCTTTAGACTTCTTGCGTGCTGGTTTGAACGTATTGATTTTCAGAATATTATTTTAAATAACTGGAATATAAACCTCAGTTTCCAACACAACCTTGATAATTGTATTCCCCTAATTAAACATTGGAACCATGTTGTCTTTGGCCACATTAACTCAAATAAAAAACGTATTCTTCGTCAACTTAATGGTGTTCAAATTGCACAAGAAACTCACTTTTCACACAACCTCAATCTTCTTAAAAATCAGCTTAAAAATGAGTACAACAACATCCTTCGGCATGAAGAACTTCTTTGGAAATAAAAATCCCGCATCAAATGGCTTAGTGAGGGAGACAAAAACACAAATTTTTCCACACCTCTACCATCATTAGAAGGCGCCGTAATAAGATCGATAGATTAAAAATAGATGGGGATTGGGTTGATAATTGTGAGATGATCTCGCTTCATACGAATAACTACTTTATATCTCTTTTCACCTGCACTTACCCCCCTATTACTAGTGATAATTTCATTAACTTCAATCATCCCCGATTTGAGGATGTTGACAATAACATTCTGGATCTCCCCTTGTCAATTGACGAGGTCAGGCGTGCGGTGTTTAGTATGAATGGGCTCAAAGCCCCGGGCCCGGACGGTATCCAACCCATTTTCTACCATACCTTTTGGGAGACTACCAAACTGTCCTTATTTAAATTCATTGAAGAATGTTTTACCTCTCTATCCTTCCCGAAAAAGGCCAACTCCAGCCACATCACTCTTATTCCGAAAATTGACAACCCTGAGAATATTACCCAATTTAGACCTATCACCCTCTGTAATGTGCCCTACAAAGTTCTAGCTAAGATCATTGTTAATAGACTCCGACCAATCCTCTGTAAAATCATTATCCCTAATCAAGCTAGCTTTCTTCCGGGACGGTAGACTTCGGATAATATTATTATTACCCAGGAAATTATACATTCTCTTAATAAAAGAAAAGGAAAGAAAGGTGGTGTTATTTTTAAAATTGACCTTGAGAAAGCCTACGACAAAATTAGCTAGGAGTTTTTGGAACATGTCCTCATCTGGTTCAATATCAGCACGAAACTTAGATGTCTCATCCTTAGCTGCATAACCAGTGCTTCCACTTCAGTTCTTTGGAATGGGGCACCGCTCCCGCAGTTTAAACCTTCTAGAGGCCTTAGACAAGGCGATCCCCTGTCCCCTTACCTATTCGTCATGTGTATGGATTATCTAGGAGCGGCCATCAACTACCAGGTGGATCAGGGCAATTGGAAGGGTCTTAAGGCTTCCCCCAATGGCCCTACCATATCACACCTCTTTTTTGCAGATGACCTCATCCTTTTCACCGAGTCCTCACATAGTAGTTGTAGTGTGGTTATGGAGACCCTCCACCATTTTTGTGATATCTCTGGTCAGACCCTTAGCCTTTAAAAATCAAAAAATTTCATCTCCCCTATCATCCTTAAACAGAGTGCGTGGGACATTGGTAGAAGTTACAGAATTAATATCTCCAACGATCTGGGAATGTACCTTGGCAATAACCTCATCCATGGAAAAGTCACAACAAACCACTTCACCCATATCATTGAAAAGGTCCAAAAGAGACTTGCTGGATGGAAATCCAAACTCCTCTCTCTCGCAGGCCGTTCTACCCTCATCCAGGCTGTCACCGCCGCCATCCCTGTCTACAACATGCAAACCTCTATACTCCCTAAAAAGATTAATGAAAAACTTGACAAAATTAATAGAAACTTCCTTTGGGGAGAACCGGATGATAAGAAAAAAGTCCATCTCATCAAGTGGGACACTGTGTGCTACCCCAAAGAGCTTGGAGGACTTGGCCTTAAGAGTAGTGAGGAAAATAACCGTGCCATTGTCTCCAATATTGGGTGGAAAATTATGAATGATAAAAATTCCTTATGGGTTCGTGTGCTTAGAGCGAAGTATAATTCACACGACAATCCTAGAAACTGGACCCATAAGGCCGAAGCATCCAATATTTGGAGGAGCATTTCTAAGTGTCAAAGTGATATTGTGAAAAATACCAAATGGATTATTGGTGATGGAAAGTCCACGAACATTTTCAATGATTGGTGGGTGGTTACTTCCACCTTACCCACACCCCCACAAGAACCACCAAGTGTCCACTGTTTGTGACCTAATAAATGAAGGGGCCTGGAATGAACAACTCATTAAGGACACCTTCAGTAATGACATTTCCAACTTAATCCTGGGGACTCCCCTCCCCCACATTCTGAATCAATCTGACAGCCCTAGTTGGGGACCCTCCCCCAACGAAAAATTCTCGATTAAATCTTCCTATGAATCCCTTGTCAAAATTGACCTCAACACCCCCTATCTTATTAAATAGAATCTCATTTGGAAACTTAAAATCCCTCAGAAACTTAAAACCTTCCTTTGGCTAATTTTCCACAAAAAAATCCTTACTAATTGCCAAAGATGTAATAGACGCATCTCTAATTCCAAATTATGTGATTTCTGTGAGTATGATGAAGACATTGATCATGTGCTCACTGTTGTTTGGGAGCACACGTTCACCCCTCGGGTGTGGAACACCCAGAAAAACATCTACTTTTTTTATTGGATTAAAGATAACATTTGGGATAGACTTATGCACACTGGGCAGTTCCTTTTTATTTCCACTTTATGGCACATTTGGACTGCACGTAATAAACGCATTTTTTATAAGAAAAATATCTCCCCGAATATGGTTTGGGCTAACTCGGGGGCCCTTGCAAGTGAGCTTGAGCTTATAGCTAAACCCAAAGTTAGTCCAAACCATGTTCCGGGCAATATCCCTAATTCCTCTTTAAGTGTCTACTCCTTTTCAGGATATGAGATTTTTACAGATGGCAGCTATGACCCATTTAGCAAGCTTGGTGGCTTTGGTGGCATGGTCAGTAGTAATGAGCAACTTTGGATTATTGGTTTTAGTGGGAAGATCATTGGCGATAGCAGCCCCATAAAAGTTGAACTAGTGGGCATCCTGCATGGGCTGAACATAGCAAAACTCAAGGGCTGGATGGGGTGTTTACTTCGCAGTGACTGCCTGGATGCCGTTCACTTTCTTAATAGACAAGGTCACCAGAACCATCCGCTGACTAAAATTATCGATGAATGCATTGCTATCATAGCGGAGATGGAGATTAAGGTCTCACATATCAGGAGGTCGAATAATATGTGGGCTAATGGCTTAGCTCGAATTGGGAGACGACGGGTTCACGACTATGCTGAGTATGATGAGATCCCGGAGGATCTTTTCTGCCTCCTGGAGCATGTTGACCGGGGTAAGACTAAGGTGGCCCTCCAGGCTTGTATTGACCCTACTTACCGCATTGCTACATTTTAGGGTTATGTCCTCGACGACCGGGGGCACTGGAAGATCGGCTACTACGGACGACTCAGGGGCACTCCTTCTCTCCTTCATGCCCTGATGGAAGGCCTATTTCACGGCCTCAATATGGCCAAAATGCGTGGTTGGAAGGATATCCTTGTTGAAACTACATCTTACGAGCTTATTGATATTTTTAAAGGGGTCCAGTACCGTGAAACTGACTTTGAAAATATTAGGATCGACTGCTACGAGCTTATGAGAAAGGTGGGCGCTGACTTCATCTATGTCAATCCTGGTATGGTTCGGGGTGCGGATTGGTTGGCAAGGGAGGCTAAAGTCCAGGAGGAGACCCTCGTGGAAATTGAGGAGATCCCCAACACTTTGCGCAGGATCCTTGCTAATCCTACTATGTAGCTTGGCTCGTCTTATGCTTTGCTATCCTTTTATTTATGTCTCTTTCTATGGTTTTTTATATTGCCTTGATGGCCTATGGTTTCGTAATGTAATGTTTGTGTAATCAATTTATGTTTCAATGTTTACCAAAAAAAATAATGAAAAAGGGACACGTAACACATCACCGATTGATATTACATGAGTAATTGCAGGTACACGTGCCATATAACCAGAGTGCATCTTTCATTTTTATATTAAGGTATATGATAAGTCACTAGTACTTGTCCTTTTTGACAAGTTATTAGCTATTTTCTTATGGTGTAACTTTAGTCTAAACTAGTTTTTAGACCCACGCGATGCGCGGGAAAAATTATAAAAGCTTATATAATAACTTATCAACATGTCAATATATTTTCCCAATCTAAAATCACTTGATTAATAAAACTGGCATCTTTCACAATAATAATGAATGATATAAGGCTTATAGCTCTTATATATGATTATATCTACACATTTCCTACTAATCACACGCGATAAAAAATAACCTCCATTTTCAAACAAATTCCACACTTATTCTCTATTTCTTCAACAAAATCACCAAGCAAACAAACAAGCAATCGTTTGTATTTAAAGCCCATCCTCTCTTTTATCACTGGTAAGAGAAGCAAAGACAAACGCATGCGAGCTTCAAATGTTTTTTATCCATCAAGGAGATATTAATAAAATCCAATAACTTTATTAACATTTATAGATGCATTATGTAACACCCCGTATTTCTGGATAGTTAAAATTTAATTAAATGAGTTAATTGAGTAATTAAGAAGGAAAATACATTTTAATTAAATTACGTGAGTAGAGTAATTTAATGTGATACGTCTTAAATTAAATTACGCGAGTAGAGTAATTTAATGTGATGTAATAATAATTATGATTATTAAGTGATTAAATAATCATTATGGCTATTAGATTAAATTACGTGAGTAGAGTAATTTAATGTGATGTAATAATAATTATGATTATTAAGTGATTAAATAATCATTATGGCTATTAGATTAAATTACATAAGTAGAGTAATTTAATGTGATGTAATAATAATTATGATTATTAAGTGATTAAATAATCATTATGGCTATTAGACATTAATCGAGAGTTAGATACTGATTAATATGACAATTAAAATTTACTAAGTGTGAATAGTAAATATTGAAAGTTGATATGTACGGCCTAGCGATTTATATGGACATACCTAAGTTTATCTCAACCGAGTGTCGCGCGTAGACAAAATTGAAGGTGAGATGAGAAACATGTTCTTAAGAGACTCAAAAGATAATTTAGGGTCCACAGATGATTCCGCAAGGGTCGAATTAGTCAAAATAGAGTAGCCGGGAGTACTAGTTGAGTGTCGGGTCATTTTTGGGCTAAACCGGGACCATACGAGGGCATTTTGGTCTCTTTACATTTAAGGGTGAGGAGACCTACGAATTTTGGAACCCTAAGTCAGATTATAAGAGTTGGAGGCTAGGGTTAGAAAGAAGAAAAACACACCATAGCCGTTAGAGAGAAGAGAGAAACAATTTCCAAAGGCAAAAGAAAGAAGTGGTAAAGATTCAAAGGAGATTTTCACTACCAACTTGTTGGGAAGAAGGATTGAAGGATAAGGATCATCAACAACAATCACGAAATCAGACCCTACTGAACCTAAGGCAAGTGGTTATTTGCAAAATAAATTGAGTTATAATACCCATATATAAGTTTTATGAAGAACATGATTTTTATGATATTTTTGGAAGCAAACACTTGAATATGATACATGATTGATAGGGATTGCATGTAGAACATTTTAGGTCTCCAAATAATCTGATATCATAGAAGACTTGATGATTAAATCGAACTAAAAATCTGGACTTATGGATGAAAATATGGAAAGATTATATTTTTAGGGTTCTTGAATAATAGAAAGATTTTGAGTTAATCTGGAAGAAATTTGTAATGATTATGTTGTTTTAGATCGTTGGTAATCATCCCAAGGTATGTAGGAATGATTAGAAATTGTTAATTACAAGTGTGGTGAATTATCATGGGAGATGGATAAACAAAAATGGTGTAACCCGCATGAAGAAGACGATCTCGGTCTATCACTGCTCGATCGATCGATCGACCCTTGAATGTCGATCGATCGAGCAGTCGATCGATCGAGCAGTCGATCGATCGACCATATCCCATCGATCGATCCAGGCTGTATTTTAGAGAATTTTGTGGATAAATTTCTTTTCGATTACCATCAGTTAATGAGAACCTTAGTGATTATATTTTATCCATGTAGGGACTTAATAAATACCAGTAGGTGTACCGTGAGATTTCTTTATAAATGATTGAGTGTAAAATTTGGAGAAATGGACCGACGGGAAGTAGCCGATTGAGTCGTGTATCGGGAATGCGAGAATTGAGTTACGGAAAGAGTGAGAGACGATTCTGGAAATATACCAGTAGGTTAGAGATAGATTAACTACTGAATTAAGGGAGGGGTAACTAGGACCCTTAGAGTTGCGTGAATACTCGAATAAATGCAATAGTGAAATAAATCGTAAATTAATAAGTACGGTCAATATAAAGAAAATATATTTCGTACGGGCATGATTTGATAGGTCGAGTGTGTACCTACTAAATTGTATGAACTTTTGGGTTAAGATAATTATACCTAAATTAATTATTTTAGGGTCGAGGAGATATTTCGAACTAACATAGAGTTATTATATGTTTGGGGTCGATGTAAAATGCCGAACCAAACCTTAAAACTGGTGTCGTGATGAAAGAGTCCCGAACCAGAATATGTGTATATATATAAATAGTTGGGGTCGATGGATTATTCCGAACCAACTCTCACTTGGAGTCGATGGATCATTCCGAACCAAGGGTCCTTTAGGTGTGTTAAAAGGACATATTAGTGATAACTAATATTTAATACATGTTGTGTGATAAATGTATTCCATATGCATAATTATTGACTTAAGATAGTAGATAATAAGATGGATTGATAATTTCTTAGTAATAATTAAGTAGTGTGAAGTAATTATTATAAGAATAAGAATAACATGAGGTAAGTAAGTTATCTACGTTTATAACATGTGAGATATGGACTATTAAAATACTGCGAATATGTTATGGGGACTTAACAAGGAGATACATGTAGTGGGGTATTCTGGTCTAGTTAACTTGAGTAGTATAACTAGGTGAACTAAGTACCAACGTTAGGCGTGCACTATAGAAGCGAGGTGAGGAAGCTCAAAAGAGTGTGCGAAGTCTTAATATGTGTAATCAATAACTCATAATTGTGATAACTGCTTGAAAAATATTTTTAAATGTTTTTGAGTACTAACTCTTGCTATGTAAAAATCTTTTTAAAAACCGTTTAGGTGCCCAGCCACAGGGACACCCAGCATGATTTCATTCCAGGGATTTGGGAGCTGCAGCACGTGTGGATGTTGCAGGGATTGTTTAGACATTTCTCTTTTTCAGATCTAGTGCAGGATCTCAGTTTTAGTACTCTCAGTTGGGACGTGTTGTCCAATCTTTACTTTTACAGTTATTCTGATTTTGGATATTTGAGTTAGTTTTTCTTGGCCGGGGTTTTCGGCAAGACTTTATTTTTATTTAGTTGTTTATGCGAATTGGTTTAGTACTACTTGAATTGTATTGGTCCGCATGAGTTGTTTATTCTATTTGAGGAAGATAAAATTTGGCACTAGCTTAATTTCACTTAGGTAGTTAGTAATTAAAAAGCTTTCGTCGGTGATGCTAAGAATGAACCATTTAAGAAATCTGTTTTAAATTAAATTAAGGCTTGATCACCCAAGGTTTAATTAGGCGGGGTGTCACACATTATTAAGAACTTACAATATCATATCAATTAGGAAGAGTGCGAATCAATAATAAAGCAGGTCAAAGACAAATCACCCTCCAGCACAAAATTATTATTACTAAACACTCTAGGTTTATAGCCTAATAATGACTAGAATTTGAGGCTACGAGGTCTTCCAGATTGTCTTATATGGTAATAGAAGTCAATTTAAAATTAAAGTTAAACAACTTACTCCACTTTTAAATACAATATACACATATTCTATCAATAAAATATTCTTTAAAAAAATCATTATAATTCAAAACCCAGAATTGTTAGTTTAAAGGGTATTTGTAACACCCGTATTTTTAAAATATTTTAAATTACACATGTGCACGTAATTTAAAAAAATTGAGAAATAAAATGACTTAATAAATATTAAATAACAAATAAAAGGATTAATATTTATGTGTACTTATATTTATGTGTACTTATATTTACTTGTGTGATAAGTAAATGAAAACTTGTTAAATTATATTACGTCGTAAGTAAGTTAAAGCGACGGGCGTAATGGTGTCTCATTCGAGATACACGAATAGAGTCGTGTCGGGTATGAGATATAAAATAATGTTAGATAACTAGGATAGTGATTTCAAGTGCGCCAATAGTCCGTAATGGGACGAAATAGTCATAAAAGGGTACTTGGGGTTATAATTGTGTTTCGATGGCTTTTTAGGCTAAATGGGAGCCGTAAAAGGGTATTCGAGTCATTTTACATATAGGGGGTGATTTAGTACCGAGATTTGGAGTATTTAGTTTTATATTTAAGTAAGGTAGATAGAAGGTGCGGCTATCCAACCATTCAACAATCTAGGGTTTTGAGAAAGGAGAGGAGAAAAGAAGAAAATGGAGGAAAGTGAAGAAAAATGGATCCAGGTTGGAGATCAAGTTCATCCAAGTTCAAGATCATTGCCAAGAGAGGAACTCAAGAATAAAATCTCATAAATTCATAGCTCTCAATGCAAGTATTTAACTTGCTTTAATGTTAATTTTAGTTTCAAATATTCATGCAAAATTAGTGTAGGAAAAGACATAATTTTGGGGTTAGGAGAACCATGCAAAATTGGTTTTTGAATAAAGTAACTATTAAAGATGAATCTGATGATGATAATATGACACCCCAATTAAAATAATAACTGATGGCCAGCCCTATACTAAAATAATCAGGATTCTCAAGTGGATCCTTCTCAGCATTTACTGATGATTCTAAAATAAACACGGCTGATAACCCATTACTACAAAAAGTGGGTGTCAAAAAAAAAATTTAAAACATTATTAAAACAAACTATGCAACAACTAACCAACGACATCACAACTAGATATGATAAGAGACACACACATGTTCAAATGATATAAAGGAGACTAATAAAAGAGTAAAACACAATGTACAAAATAAAATACCCGAATATGCTGTCGGGTCACAGACAATAGAACAGTCTGAGAAAATAAAATATAAAAGTGCTACACTACAACACTTGGGTATAAACTCAATACACAAACTGAATCCTAATCTAGATACACAAAATGTAGGAATCAACTATAACAAAATACCGTAACAGTCCGCTACTGCCACAGCTCCACGAATACACTGGATGGATATCCTCAATGGCGTTCTTGCGGAGGGACACCTAAAATAATACAATATATACATATCAAGAGAAAATATAAACGGGTCAGAGCCCGAGGTGTGAAAATATTTTTAGCAAGTGCATTAAAGTGAATAATAATTATAAATGCATTATAACATGATTAAAGTGGAGTCACACTCTCCAAAAAATTCAACTCACCTCTTATCTAAAGCGCGCACTAAACGTATGCACAAGATCTCCAAATAATTGCCCAAATCTATCTAGGCAAAGTAATCTAACTTAATCCCAATTTATACTCATTTAAAATCCATCTAAATTATTTCTCAACTTCTACTATTATCGATCTCAATTATTCGTTCTCTTACTTAGCATATAAAATCTACATAAACGTTTTCTTACTAGAATTTCTCATATTCTAGTCATTGACATATATATATATATATATATATATATATATATATATATATATATATGAGTTATTAGCATCTAAGTGCTAAGGACTAAACTTCTCCCAATTCTCAATACTGCACTGTGTTTTGTGCGTGGGACGTCTCGCAAGCGAAATCCAAACAAGGAACCCCCCCCCCCCCGATACACTACTCCTTGGCAGTATTGATTATCAAGATTCATTATGCCCTCAATGCATGATGCGTATAACCCAAATTCTCTTATTTAAATGCGATTAATTAATTATTCTCAATTCTCAACAGTGCACGGTGTTTCGTGCATGGGACGTCTCGCAAGAGAAATCCAAACAAGGAACCCCCCGATACACTACTCCTGGCACTGTCGATTATCGAGATATACTAATATAAATATGAGCACTAAGGACTAACTTCTCCTCACTCCCAACATTGCACTGCGTTTCGTGCGTGGGACGTCTCGCAAGCGAAATCCAAACAAGGAACCCACCAATACACTACTCCTTGGCAATGTTGGTCGTTAAGGTTCATTATGCCCTCGATACCCAGAGTACTATATATACTCATAATAATTATCTACTCTATAATTCCACTTTAATATATATTCATCACAATTTTTCCGGATGAAATCTCTCGGAATGAGATTCAAGCAATCTTCTTATGTCTCTTTATTCTAGAGACAAATATGATATCACATGATCATATACAATAATATACTATTCACACAAGTATAATAATAACCATCCCAGCGAGCTATAACTCGAGGATGTAGGTTCTCAATGCTATCATCTACCAGGGAATCACTCACATATCATCTTGGGTACCAACGGTCGGAATCTCACACCGCCTTGATAAAAACCATATGACAACGTACGGGAAGCGGTCATAGTTCCTCCCCGGAAATGAGATGAAACATACCCATCACGTCTCACCCCTAGTAAAAACAATCACACAATAATAATGGACGCTATGACCTGGGAACTATACGCACCCTGCTCCTCAAGCCAGGGGCCTCACCCACATCGTGCAACTTCCCATGATAGCATAGAGGGGGTATGCTTCACACACACACACACACACACACACACACACATATATATATATATCATACACACAAGATATACATACATCATCACATCATATAAATGTATACCATCACACAAGGTATATGTATCACACTATTTACATACTCTTATTACGCTCTTAGGCGTAAATGAAATAATATCATTATTTAGTATATTTTACTCTCAATATACTATTCGTCAATAACTCATATAACTTCCCCACTTTGTATACACTATACGATTTCTCACTTGAAATTCATACATCACTTCTATATGTATGAATCATCTCTCAATTTATTTACGTTAAGGATATTCCCTCAAAATAAGTCCATATGACCCTAACAATTTATTATAAGGGGAAAACTTCCTAAAAGTCTCCAAAACATACTCATCCTAAGTCATATAGAGATTCCTCCTCGATTTCTTTAGATCATAATTCTTTATAATACTCTAATTTAGAAATCCCGCTTTAAACTCAAAGGGGAGAAGGAATAACAATCTCTAAAATCTTGGGCTAAAAATAGGGTTCCGATCGAACGGCCCTGAACTCCCGGTGGACCACGGGTTGCAGATAAGCCTAAGAAACCAACCATTAGGCCCTTTTTCCTTGACGCGGTCGATCGGCCATAGGGGCGCGGTCGACCGGTCTACCAGATCCTCAAAAATTAATTCTCCAAATTTTCCATCCAACAACCCAAATTCATTTTTCATGGTTTCTAATCTACTCCAAAATCATCACAAGCATCTATACAATGAATTCTAGCCTTTATTTTTCCAATTTCCGGTTTAATTTCCGAGTTGATGATTTCAACCCCCCTCCCCCCCCCCCCCCCTCGGAACTGCTATCTTAGAAAAATCATAACAAATCGAAGAAAAATCAAAAAATACGCGATCAGAGCCAACCCGACCGTATCGAAAAGATCTACAAATTTCATGTTTTGACCAAGAGCTGAATCAATTCACTTCCTGGCCGAATTGACCCCATAAGATGTTGCGTCACTATTCATCGTCTTCTCCAAAATCCCAAAATTCACTTTTATCATCTTCCAACCATTTCTCTTCAACCCAAACATAAATATAACATCAAAAATCATAATATAACTCAACCCAACTAATTTATAACCTCAAATCCATTATATACACATCAAATGTAAGATTTAACCCAAAATCTAGGTTTTAGCATTTTAAACCCAAAATCCATAATTTTATCCACAAATCATGAAATAAAAGATACACAACAATTATTTAACAAGTTTAATCACTTGCCTTAAAGTTGTAGAGTTTGATTCTTCCTCGAAATCACGGATTTGCCGAAATTCCCAAGCGTTTCTTCTTTCTCTTTCTCTTTCTCTTCCTCTTTTCTTCTTCTCTTTCTCCTTCTTTCTTCTTTCTCTCTCTCATTCTAGGGCTTTCACTTTTCTCTAAATGAGAAAGGCTTCTCCCGTAGGCTTTTAAGCCTTGAATCCAAAATACACCACTTTAAATGATAATACACACTTTAAATGACTCGGTAACTTTAATTCGAGCCAAACGAACTTAAAATATTTCGAAACCCAAATAACTCCCCAGTACAGTCATTTCGACTATCTCGACCCTTCCGAAAACAACCACACCCTCAAAATTATCATCCGAATCACTTACTAACATCTTCAAATTTTGACCTCAAACGCTAATTTAATTAATCTCCACTTCAAATAATATTTATTTCTCCCAAAATAAATAAATTATTGTCCCAAAAATCTCGGGGTATTACAGATAATATGGTAAATATTATGTGATTAGAATGAAATATATAGTTTATTGATTGATTTAAAAGAGAAAAAGGTGAATCTTGAAACTAGGGTTTAGTATTGAATGATTTATTGATTCAATTGATGAATCTGTTAGAAATTTTGACGTCACTTCAAACGCATGTCATTTTATATTTACTTTGATTTAGACTATGATCTATAGATTTAAAGAAAATTATTGATGTTATCTTTCCAATGAGATTTGAATCTGGTCATTTAGATTTCTGTGGAGAGAGTAATAGCCGTTTCAGTAAAAGACATTTAATATTGAAGAATATTAGATTTTTGTGAATTTTAACGTCACTTAAAATGCATGTCCTTTTATTTGTACTTTGAATTAGACTAAGATCCATGGATGTAATGAAAGTTATGGATTTAATCTTATCAATGAGCTTTGAATCAGGTCATTTGGACTTTTGTGAAGGGAGTAATAAGGGGGATTTAATATGTCAGAATATTAGATTTGTGCGAATTGGCGATTTTTAAGAGTTCTAATGGGATAAGGACTCTTATAATTCTACCTGTTTAAAGGAAGCTCTTGGGAAGACTTTTTGAAAATCAAATTAACTTATTCTCAATAAACTTAGGAAGTCGTATGCTAATCGGGGTTGGATTTCATGTAAGAGAATACGTGACTAGGCGAGTAAATTATCACAAGTGGAGATCAGGAAGTCGGGTTAGGCTTTGGGATTAGATAGGCTAGTGCTACGAGAGATATTACGCACGATAGCCGACTTTATATATATACATGTATCGAGTGTGTATATATATATATATATGTGTGTGTGTGTGTGTGTGTGTGTGTGTGTGTGTGTGTGTGTGAATATACCCACTCTGGTATGCTATCATTGGAGGTTGGGTGTAGTGGAGGGTCCACCTGGCATTGACCATCAGGTGTTGGATTATTCCCCAGGTCATAGTACTATTACACAACCACTATTCGTGTGTGAGGATAGCTAAATTTCAAGTCCGTCTGGGGTAATGTGGTATCGTTATAACTCACGAATGTAAGTTTATGACTGCATTTATGTTTGTATTTGTGATTTTGGGATCGGTGATGAGATTCTGACCCGGTGGCCCAAGGATGGTACGGGACGTACTCGGTGCATGATAGCATACTAGGGAATGCATCTGTGTAGACAGCTCGGGGGTGCTCTGTTTATATATATATATATATATATATATATATTCTAGTGGAAAACCCACGCGATGCGCGGGGCATACATTAGTGTATTCAAAATAAACATAGTTATAGCTAATATCAAGAAATGATAAATGAAATTATGAAATACATTAAAATTTTAGTGTATTTTTGCTCAGTAAACATTTATTAGAAATATAAATGTATAGTGTCACAATTCAACTTAACGAGAAAACATTTATTTAGATATCTCTTGCAGCAGTAGAAGTCGTCACTTTATGATCCAGCTAACACGTATTACTTCGAATCTAATGCATCTTTTTTTGCCTTTCATTCATGTTCGTGCAATTAAGTAATGAGAATTATATGTTGATATCAATTCTAAATGTTAATTTGAAATATTAGACAATCACCAGGAGAAGCAACATATAAAGGATATTATAGCCCCATTGAATGATGAAGTTTGAATAACCACAATCAAGAATTGAAAACTATAATTATATGAACAATCAGGGTAAATATTGTATTTAGTGTTGTCTGGTTTACAGTAAGAAATTGCAATCAATGAATTTTTTTTTTTTTGGGGGGTGGGGGTGGGGGGGTGGGGGGGAGATTTAAGGTGTTATCAGGACTAATAGTCGAAGAATTGTAAGATCTATTCTTTGCGTGGTCAATGTCGTTACGTGAGTGTGACCCAAAACATCCCATTTTTCCAGCCTTCTTATGTGAATGTTGTTTAACTGGATATTCTCTACAAGTTGCTTTGGTTATTCCAAAAGGGGAAACAACATTTAGTATTAACTATATGTATTTTTCGAAAAAAAAAGTTGGATGTCTCGGAAATGTGATTGGTCAATGTCGTTGGCGAGGACCCACATTACTTATGGAAATGGGTTCGCGCCAGCAAAATTGACCAATCACATCTCCAAGACATAAAACTTTTGATGTCTTGGAAACATCAAACTTTTTTTCGTATTTTTCGTATACATAACTAAATAGTATAAGTTAAAGCAACAAAATATCAGAAAGCATAAATTCTTACAGTGACAGATTTGTTTTATTAAGATAAATAAATTAAAAGAAAATATATCAATATAAGCAAAATTATTTATTGTTGTGAAAATTTTGTTGTAGTATATTTGTTAGTTTTATATCTTTATTTTTTTAACACATTATGAAATAGATGAATAGACTTAATGAAAAGAGTCTACCATGTAAAATAAGGAACGGCATTCCCACTCCAAAACATTCCTTCCTCACTCGACTTTCAACCCTTAAACACCAAAATGAATAAAGTGTCCTTCTGTACATAAAACTTAGTTCGAACAAATATAATAATTTGTCAAAAATCTATTATTAAATACATAATATTCTGAAAATAAAATAAAAAAACATAATATTTTGAAAATAAACAAATCTAATATTTTGAAAAATAATTTTTAAATATTCTGAAAATACATAATATTCTTAGAAAAAAATTATTATTTTGTTAAAACACTAAATGACTAAAGTACCCTTATATAAATGTTTACTTTAGTTTGAGCAAATATAATATTTTGTTAAAAGTCTATTATCTATTTTTAAATACGTAATATTTAGGAAATAAAAAACATAATGTTTTGAATATAAAAATCCTAATATTCAAGAAATAATTTATTTAATATACTGAAAATATAAAAATCATAAAAGTCAGTTTTTATTTAAAACAACATTCGGTTATTTATAAAAAAAAAGAATTTTTTTTTTTCATTGAAACGAACATTAATAAAAAATGTTTTGTTATTTATATAAAAAAAATGGACATTCTTTTTATAAAAATATGTTGACGATAATTATAAAGAAAAACTGGACGAAACTTTTATTATAAACTTAAATTTTTTTGAAATTTTTACGAAGTTTTATAAAACATAACTTTTTTCATAAAATTGTATTTTTTTTGTAAAAAACTAAGTTGTGATTTTGATAAATTACTAAACTTTGCATTTTATACTTGAATGCACGACACGACACGAATAGCGTTATTTATAATTTTCACCCCAAATTGAATACAATATGACACGGAGAATTTTGTGTCAATGACACAATATTAAATTCATAAGTTTACTCGTGTTATTCGTATCATGTTGTATTTAATGTGGTGTGAAAATTATAAATCACACTATTTATGTCATGTCGTGTGATAAAGTAAAAAATACAAAATTAGTAATCTGTAAAAGTCGCAACTTAATTTTTTACCTAAAAAAATGGTTTTATAAAAAGCATAGTTTTATAAGAAATTGTCAAAAATAAAGTTTAAAAAAAATATAGTTTATAATAAAAGTTCCGACCAATTTTTCTTTTAAAAAAATGATGTGAAGTATTTTTGTTTTCTATAATTATCGTCAACATTTTTTTATAACAGGAATGTTCATTTTTTTAAATAAATAATATCAGATTTTTTTTATTAACTTTCATTTCTTTAAAAAAATATAATAAGTATTTTTCCAGAATATTAGATTTGTTAATATTCAAAATATTATGTTTTTTTTATTTTGTGAATATTATGTATTTTAAAATAAAGAATATATTTTTGACAAAATATTATATTTACCTATTTATGTCATGGAGGTTTTATTCTATTATCTTAGTTGTTCAGTCTGGACACGGTTCTTATTTATATTACTCCATTTGTTATTATTTTTGCTATTTATGTATTTACTAATTTATTTATTTATGTCTCATGATTATAATGGTAAAGTTGTTAAATAACATGGAAAGATAACAAATACTAAGTTAAATAAAGTCTAATATAAACTAACTACAGTACAGGGACATAAATACCATCTCCTATAAGATATTTAGAGGAAACAAACTATTTCATATCAATTGTGTGGAGAAAATGTTCCCGCCTTTTATATTGCCACCTATTAATTGTCAACATAATGGATACTAAACCTAGTCAAAGGAACTCTTATCTGATCTCACTAGAGTGGTAAAAATCCTATCCTAAGTATATCGATTGTAATCTCCTTTCAGACTTACCTGTCACTATAGGCAATAACTATATCCTATCCGACTAATATAGAAATAAATCAACGACTGTACACAATGATTTTCTTTTCATCTGAAAACACAACAATCAAAATTTTCATCCATTGTATGCTACCAAAAAAAATCATCCATAAATAATATTGTACCAACATATAAAAAAGATTGACTCATCTATATATATCATGTAGCCCACAATACAAAAGCAACTTCATCTCTTGCAGATTTATATAACTCCAGCCTTCTTGTACTCTGCTGTAATTTAGTACTGGATCTTTGTCCAATAATCTTACCAGCTGCCAACCCTCGTTTTTGGCCAGTTGAATATAGAAATGATCAAGTAAAGACCGCTGAGCTTTCCGAACTTGACAGTAAACCACAGCCTTCAGAATAGTATTTCTGAAAGTCTCAAAAAATACCATTCCAACATAAGAGGACACATTGGAACCTACCCATTGAAAGTGCCCCTCAGTGTATCTATCTGCACCAGAGGCAGTTGAATTTCCTCCTTTGTCCACTTCCTGGTGCTGTTTGCGAAAGAAAATAATAGTCAGATACAATTCTTCCATTTCCACCATTCGTATAACTGTCTTCTTACTGTCATCACGGAACCTCTCTAATGCTTCATTTGCATATCCTGTTATGTCTGCTTCAAGGGTTGGATATTACTTCAACTACCGAGTTTCTATAATTGACTTCCTCACGAGCTCCTTCAAAACAAAGTGGACTGCGTTAACTGAAGCTTCAGCTCGGCCTCTGAAATAATTAAGGGCACCTTCAATAAATGATCTTTTACAAAAAAAAAAAATAAGCAATGTAAGAAGTTACGAACTACATACATGTATGTTTTTTTTGTATGGAATTTCATGGAATAGAAGTTGTGTACATTGCTTGAATTAAAACCTTATACATTGTTAGCAGTCGTTACTTTAAAAGGTCTTCATATTTTATGTTTTCAGTATCCACAAATGGATCCTTGTGCTCATTATCCCTAACAAATGTCCTTGCCCTGGAGAACCAAAGGAGAAGATTCCCAATATATAGAGATGAATAGATGATTGTAGGTTTGCAAAGAAATTTATAGCATTGTATTTTCATATACTACGTTATTAACAATAAACTTGTAGCATTACACATACCCCTCATGCAACGTAGAAAACATCGATGTATGATCAGTGTTATCATAATCAAGAATACAATACCAACCCAAAATATACCATTGTATGGCCAAGGTTGTCTAGACTAATTTATTTATAACAAATGAACAAATATCCAATCAAAAGCAAGCAAGAATTCTACAAGATTAATTTTTGACAAATGACCAAATGTGAAACCAAAAGTAATTTTTAGGACTAAATATTAATTTTTTAAAATGGATCTATTATAACTAATATGGCACAACAAAGAAAGCAAAGCATTCAGAAGATGAGAAATAGGGCCAAAAAACTTGTAGCGTTACACATACAACTCATACCAACTGAGAACAAACTGATGAATGGTGAAGGTTGTCAAGTTGGGAATTTTCACAAACATATAACAATCAAGAATACAATACCAACCCAAAATATACTACTGTATGGCTAAGGTTTTCTAGCCTAATTTATTGCCAATAAATGAACAACTGCCTAACCAAAAGTAAGGAAAAATCATACCAGATTAAATTTAAACAAATGAAATTTCTCATTTAGACTTATTTATTTATCAACAAATGAGCAAATGTCTTGATAAGCAAATGTCCAATGAAAAGCAAGAAAAAATCATATCAGGTTAATTTTTAACAAATGACAAAATATGCAACCAAAAGGAAATTTTAGGACTGTAGATCAATTTTTTGTAATAGAATGATTATAATTCAAAATATGACACAACAAACAGAGCAAAAATATTCATAAGATGAGAAATAGACCCAATCCTCCATCTTGTGGTGATCAAACCCATCATCATACCAACAAACGCGCTAAAAAATATACATATAACATTTTTTTCATATATTTTCCCCCAAAAAATTCTCCTCTCCTTTATTCTTCAACTAATTCATATTTTTCCCCAAAATATATACATATAATGCTTTTTAATAGCACACCTCTTTCAAAATCTACCAATCCAAAAACTCCAAACCTTTTTAACTAAATTCAACGGATTAAGAAGAAATCCGTTAAGTTATCACATCAAATCACATAGAAAATGGAAAAACTAACAACTTTCAACAAATCATCACCGGTCCATCCAAAATCCCAATAATAACCTCAAACCCAAAAAGAAAACAACAAAAATAAACCTATTTCAACATTAAATGCATTAAAAGGGATGAAAAACATCAGATATATACCTCGTTAAGTGTTAAACTAAAATTTTGAACATAATTTTGGATCCTCGGTGTCATCGTCGTCTCGAGAACGATAAGAAATAGAGAGTGAAAGAGGAGCAATTCGCATGGCGGCCAAATCAGTATAAATAGTTCACGCAATATGGAGGAAAATGGATCGTCAAAAGTCATTAGAAGGCAGATTGATAATCAAAGAGAGATTTTAAGAAGCGTAAGGTGAGTAATGGAGCGTATACGAAGGTGGAACGGCAGAGAGAGAGGGACGTGATCTAGAGGGTATAAGGGTTGAGGAGTGCCACTTGCATAGGCCGGGTGATAAGTTAAAGTAAATGGGAGTAGTGCGTTTTAGAATAGCAATAGTTGAAAACCCGTGCGATGCGCTGCGTAACGATATTGTAAGCAATATTAACGAAGAAAATGTAAATATGACGAACTAATAAAATGAAATTTTTGTTTACTTTTTTCGATTAGTTTAAGATAAGTCTAAAGTATATACTTGTCTACATACTCACCCCTCTAGCTTCTACTAACCTCAGCTCCAGTTATGTTTAAGATTTTTTATTGGCATTTCTTAACTCAATATTTAAAAAAAACATAATATTTGCAACATAGGCAGATAATTATTATTTATTTCAAGATTGTCTAAAAAGAAGTTGTGTCAAAGTTATCACGCATGAATTTTTTTCATAATATTTCAAATTAAAATAAATTTCAAAACAAAAGAATAAAAATACATGTATTAATTACAAAAACAATTTAATTAATTAAAAATACAATTATTAGTTACAAAAACAATCCAAAAGTAATCTTTAACAAAAAATTTACATTTAAGATATCGTATTTTTTCTTTGAAAATAAAAAGAGATTCTTAGTAATTTTATTTTTTATTGAAAGACTCTTGGTATTCATTATAACGTGCTTAATTACTTTATGGGCCAAGCGTATGCTAAAGGGCCCACCTGCTCACTTAATGAAGTTATGAGGTGTTTCGTACTCTAATTATCAATCCAGCCAAAATGATAGCCTTTTCCAGACAGATTGTAAGCTTGTAATTTTCTCAATTTTAATTGTATTAAGATACATCATTGTGTCCTTATGTTTCATTTAACTGTACTTGAGATACTATTTTATCAAAAAAATAAATAACTTATTTATACATGAGAACAAAATATTAAACATGAAATAGGTAAAAATAATGTTTACCATCTTACTTTGGATGATTTGACAAAGTCTCTCAATATCCTTTTATTTAACATTTAGTTCAACCCTTATTTAAAAATCTTCATCATATAAAACTCCACACTCTCTTCTCTTACTTTAAATCATAAACCCCTTTGATTTAGTCAGACAACATCAAAAATATGACACGTGCTACAAACCAAACCAAAAAACCAAAGGCCAAAACAATGGGCCGCCTCAAACCGAGTCAAGCAAAACCACACAAAATCTCTGAAGAAACCCACACCAGCTAAACTATCTCTCTTTCCATCAGATGAAAAAGCCAAACAAACTTCAATATACAAAACCATGGCTACCAAAATAAACACCAGTAACACTAACCACCATCACTTCCAAGAGCAACATGACAATATGACACCTCTAGCATGGACGGGTTTATTAGTTAGGGCGTGACGGGCATGGATATCATTAGTGGAAATGACTTGGGTAATCGTTAATGTTGTGAAATGACATTCATTTGAGTTAGTCGATACAATTTTTAATCCAACTTTTTTTGTTTCCAAATTGATATTAAGGTTATAAAATAGTAAGCACCAAAATATATTTTGCAGAGGTAAAATACATTTTGGTCACACTCCCAGGATAACCCTCACTCAGCACTCTCAACACCTCAAAACAAACACATCAACTCTCCCACCTCTCTCACCCATTCCCTACCTGCCAACATTCAGCCCCAAACACACTACCTCGCTGTCATCATACTTCATCCTTCAAATATCAAATTCTCATACTTTAAGAAATAAACCAAGATGTTGAATTTCTTTGCCAGATAAGGAAAAAGGTGATCAAACAAAAACCATTCTCATACCTCAAGAAAGTCACAAATCTTATATTAGACAATTATCGAAATAGCCAAAAATCTGATTCCGAATAACAAATAAAATAAACGATTAACATAACTTAGTTAGTTTTAATATTTTTCAATGTCCGCACAATCCCACACCCCCTGTTTCTAAACCAAACCTTACCCGATTTCAACCACCATCCAACCCGAGATACCCCACCGACCTGCTGCTGCCATTACTACTCCCCACGCTACCACCCCAATTCCTCCTACCCCTGCTCCCATCAACACCACGCAACCTCTTCTGGAAACAAATTTCGAACAACTACATTACATAAGAACAGTGACATATATAAATAGAAAAGAACTCTACAAACACCAACCTCCCTCCATCGCTAACACCACATCCCTTCAAATTAATAATCAATTTGAAGCCACAAATCAAAACAAAATCAAATTGCTACCACAAATGTGAATAAACTCAAAAAATAAAAAAATTGAATAATACAGATACATACAATTATTCACCATTACAACATTCTCACAATTTTTTTCTTCATGAATGAAGAGTTCATAAAAAAAGTAAAATGTTATTATTAAAAAAAAGTAAAATGTAAATCTTGAAATTTTAATTTAAATTAAAAAAGTTGGAACAATCAAGAGAAATTTCACATGGATCCTTTTCAAGTTGATAAAGAAAAAAATTTAATAGAGATCTGTATTTGTCCCTTTTTTTGTCCATGGAAATCATCCATGTATAAATCGTGTATATGAAAAACAAACCAAAATATCAAATGAATCAAAATCTGAGCAGCAAAAAGCATCCAAATCCATTATACCAAAAGATAAAGAAGATATTAAAGCCTCACCGACCGTTAAAGCCGCACCGACCTGAAGAGATTAAATCCGCACCGATCTTTAAACAAACATTATATTGTGAATCGCTTCAAATTAATCCAAAAATGAGGTTGGGATCCCCATCTGACTGTGAATCCACGGAGATAGGGCTGGTGCGCCTAAAATCTTGTCATCCTTATTTTCATTGCCATCTGACTTCAAAACAGCCCGAGAATTTGAAGATGACAAAAACAGTTTAGTGGGTGCAGGAGTGGAAGTTGAAGAAGATAAAGACGAAATCTGGGAGGGTAGGAAACTCATTGTAAATGATCGAAGACGAAGAAAGGGAGACAAATAAATATTATGCCGTTCTGTTTTGATTTCGGTCGTGACGATAAGAAAAAAGGAGATAGAGAGGCGGAGAAAGAAGTGAAAGGTTTAATAGCGGTGGGAAGAGAAAAAAAGGAGTTAAAAGGAAAAAAAAACGTTATAAAATGGAGAATGTACACGTGATAGAGATTAAAATATAGAGTGTTATGTGGACACTCTCAATGAGGAGGAGCCTTAAATACTTATAAATGCCTTGTTTTGCATTTTATAGTATATAGAGATATATATATATAGGGAGAGGTTCACAAGTGTACCAAAAGAATGAACTTTTTAATGGACCATAACAAAAAATACATAATAACACATTAATTTTAATTCCTATAGTGTAATTGGTCCGCGCCAGCGGCACACGAGACCACACCTTCACCCCACTAACCCCCCACCCCAACCCCCCCCCCCCCAACCCCCCAACCACCACCATCACCATAGCAGCCCTTGTGGCAGCTCTTATGACAGCAGGGCTGCCATGGGGGTGGGGGTGGGGGTGGTGGGATGGGTGGGGGGCGTGTGGGGGGTGGGGGATCGATCGACACACGTATTTGGTGCCGCTGGCGCGGACCAATTACACTATAGGAATTAAAATTAATGTGTTATTATGTGTTTTTTGTTAAGGTCCATTAAAAAGTCAATTCTTTTGGTCCACTTGTGAACCTCTCCCTATATATATATATATATATAAAGAGAGAGAGAGAGAGAGAGAGAGAGAGAGGGGGGGGACCAAAAGAATGAATTTTTTAATGGACTTAACAAAAAACGTTAATAACCCATTAATTTCAATTCCTATAGTTTAATTGGTCCACGCCAGCGGCACTCGAGACCCCACCTTCACCCCTACCCCGTACCCCCACCCCCAACACACACACGCACCTGTTACTCCATTTCCGGCGAAAACAAAAGAACCCGACCTACCCAATCCTACCCCCACCTCCTCTCCCCAATCCATTTGTTACTTATCGCCACAACACGACCCCCTTCTTTAAACCGTCGGCCACATTATATCTCCCATCTTCGGCAGCTACAAAACCCAAATCGCAACCTCAGAATAAACATCTAGGACCCCCAAAGATGTCCCTTCACCTACCAGACCCTCACCGGAGTTAAATTGGATCTTTCGTTGTGGGTCTTTGGTTCAGGCACCGGAGTTAGGGTGTAAACGGGTTGAGATAGAAATACCTGGATTGGGTTCGGGTTAAATTGATGTTGGGTTTGGTAGCTGTCGACAGGTAAGGCAGAAATGGGAAGCTCGGTGAAAGGACACAAGTCTCCGATTGAGTCTTAATGTAGTGTTGGCTCAATTCCGAACAAAAGCATTTGAGTTATAGGATAGTGTTCAAGTGTATCCATCCAAGCCTGTGATGTGTTAGTTGAAGACGTAGCGACCAAGATTATAAAGCTTCATCATATGCCGAGTTTAGTATGCCGAGTTTCTACGTCTATAACTTTATTCCAATGCTCCTAAGGTATGAATGCATTTTATATATATATATAAGAGCTTGAAAACTTATTGGGTGTATTTTATAAAGTTTTTATAAAATAGTTTTAACGACTTTGTTTTACTCAAAAAATATTTTTTTAGAACTTTTCATAAAAAGTTTTGGACTTAAAATGTATAGTGCATTTTCTGACACGTCGTTCGAACGGACTGGAATGTCGTTCAAACGAGATTCCTATGTCGTTCGAATGAACTGGCATCTCGTTCGAACGAGATTGCCAGGTCATTCGAACGAGACTTCTAATGAGATTCCTTTTTCTCCTCTCGAACATCATTAGTAAAGTCGTTCGAACGAACTAGCATCTCATTCAAACGACATTGGTGAGAACAGCTTTTGGGCAGTTTTTTGCAGTTTTTTGCAGTTTTCTCCTTGTTCCCACTACCTTTTCTCCACTACTTTTTAATAGAATTACTAAGTGCGGGAACCAACCTTTTCAAACTATCTTTTTCATATTCCTTCATCTCCAAGAGAGAGTTTTTGAGAGTTTTAATTCCAAATGAAAAGGTTCAAGTTTTAAGTGTTTGTTTTTCAAGAAAAATCCTAAAACACTTTTGTTTACACCCATTTGTTAATTTATCCGAGTTCCTAAATATATATACGCTGCTTGAAGTGTTTGGCATCGGGTTTATCTCTACACCTCAAAGAAGAGAAGTTTGGGTTTACTTCTACATCCCACAAAGAAGAAGTTCATTATTTTGTCCGCGGCATTCTCATACAGTGAAAGGCACCGTGTGTGGTTGATGGGTTCTTAAAAGTCCGATCGATGGATTTCGAGACCGCGGTGGACCTCTATGGTTATTCGCTAGGCAGAGGTGTGTACAAGAAGAAGCGTCGGGGCTTGGACGGAGTCAAGTCGAGTGTTGTAAGTTCTTTTGTCTTGTACTTGTAAAATCGTACTTAGTGAATTTGAGGCTAGGGTCGTCCGAGGTTTTTTTCAGTTGTGAATTTTTCCTCGTACATCGCGGCGCAGTGGTTATTTGTTTATTTTATCTTTTGCAAATTCACATTAGATGCATGCTTAGGTAAAAAGACAAAATTGGTTTGGTTAATTTGGTGCAAATTCAATTTGGGTAAAAATTAATATAATTCAAGTCATTACTTTAATTTGGTAAAATTTGGTTTGGCCTAAATTTGCATCAATGGATTAATTATTTTGTTAGGAAAATTTCTAGGACTTGGATTGAATTAAGTAGTTTAAGTGAAAATTACTTTTTGTTTAATTTAATGTCACTTTGTTTTAGCTTAATTTTAATTTGAAAGAAATTAAAATTTGGTTTATGTAATTATTTAATTGAGTCATCTTTATTCCGCATCTAAAAGGAAATTGACTTTTTGTAAAATCTAAAAATTGGGGGTCCTATCGTACTTTCACTCGGGCTGTCCAGCAGAGTTTGGGATGGTGTGACCAGATGTGTAAGTCGCCGGACATGAGGTTGTGGGAGTGGATCGGGGCAGGAGTTAAAGTGGGACTGATGTTTTCGGGGAGGTGTAGGTAAATGGGTAAGTGATGCAACTTATGGAGGCTCAGGCTGGTGAAGATGGGGTGGGGGACCTGTTCGTGTTCCTACTCGTACAAATCCATGTTTTTAGATCTATTTTTGAAGGGGGAATGGGAGGGGGGGTCTCGATGGAATGGTGGGTGGGTAGGGGGTAGGGGTGAAGGTGGGATCTTAGTTGCTGCTGGCGCGAACCAATTAAACTATAGGAATTAAAATTAATGGATTATTAATGTTTTTTGTTAAGTCCATTCTTTTGGTCCACTTATGATCCTCTCACTGTGTGTGTGTGTGTGTGTGTGTGTGTGTGTGTGTGTGTGTGTGTGTGTGTGTGTGTATATATATGTATACTCAAATGACTGTGTGAATATTAAATTATAACTAGTGTGTAGTTACGTTGACTACGTAACGGTATGAATATTATTGAGAAATAATATATTAAAGCATATGTGATCGCTACGTGATAAATATAGTAAGGTAAAATATGCGTAGTACAATTGGCCTAGAGGTTTAGTGTGTTCGACTATGATGAGAATGACTAGACTAGTTAGGCGGGGTAGCATAACTAGGTAATTAAAATACATGCATTAGGTGTGCACTATAAATGAGGGGTGAAGGTAATCTCATGTGAATGCGACACCATATGAACATGAATAATTCTTGCTGCATATTTATTAATTCGTTTAAATACTTGCAACTATTTTTAAAATATTTTGGGATCTGACCCGTATCAAAATATTTTCAAAACCTTTTAGGTTCTCATCCACAGGGACGCCAGAGTTAGCTTATCATTCCAGTCGGAAGCAACAACTGTGGATGCATACAGGATTTGCTTAGATGCCTATTTCCATTATATCTAGTTAGGATGATATTCCAGTATTTCTTCTGGGCGTGTCGCCCACAGTTAAACAAATTTTATTATCATCAGACTTTGCTAATATTATTTCATTTATCCGTTAGACTATTGTACTTGGGATTTATCGAGAGTTTATTCTATTATTTCTTTAGTTATGTTGTCACCACTCATTATGTTATATTGAGGTGAATTTTTATCTCATATGGTTTAATGGTTTAACAAAGCATGTTAATAAGTTCTTTAAAATTTGACACTAGGCTTAATAGGTTATTAGTAATTAATTAGTTTTCGATAGTGATGCTAAGAATTAACTATATTGAGATTCCTGTTTTATTTTAATAGAGGATTGGCCACCCATTATTAGAATAGGCGGGGTGTCACAGATGATATCAGAGCATCAGGTTCTAGTGTCCTTAGGATCTGTACGGACTTGTTACATTTTCAATATTGTGTTTCTTTGATGTAGAGCCATATGCTTAGAATTGTTGATTCATATTGCGCTTTTACATTCTTTAGCTATTGTGTATAGTTCAAGTGAATCTCATATGAATTCAGTTTGGTTTCAGATGCCAAATAATAGGAGAGGATGACCAGCTCGGGTTGCAAGGAGGGCCACGGGAGGAGAGATTGAGCCAGAGCCGCAGGTTGCATAGGTAACGTTGACAGCTGCAAAGGTTGCCACCATTGTTGTGCAAGCGGTTAATGCTGGGATGACTGTTATGGCATAACAGTTTCCCCATGCACAACCACAATAGCTAGTGGCACCAGGCCCACATAGTGTCATCGGTGTGGGAGAGAATTAGAGAGGGCTTTCAGAAGGGCCATCCGTTGGAGTTTTAGGAGAGTGGGGGTGTTGTTGTAGCTAGCCAATGGAAGAAAAACATCTAGAGGCATCTACGTTTGGTTGAGTGCAGTGACACCCAAAAGCAGATTTTAGCTACCTTTAAGCTTATAGGAGCAACATTGCAGTCATTGAAATTAATCACCACATTTAAGGAGAGAGACGCCATGACCATTCAGGAATTTTGGGTATGATTTTATCGCAAGTACTTTTCGTCAGCAGTTCAGCCAGAGATAAAGAGGAGATTCCTTGAACTTTTATAAAAAGACCGAATTATGGCCGAATACGAGGAGGAATTCATGTGTCTGGTGAACTTTGTGCCAGAAGAGTTGAACACCAAGGAAAAAAAGGCCTTTAAGTTTGTTGATGGACTCACTTGGAGGATTCGCCAACACTTATTAGGAAATTCGACATTGAGGACTTACATTGAGGTCGTTAATGTGTTGCTTTTACACTGTCAAGATTATCGCTTCCATCAGAAGGGAGAAAACATGATCGGATAGTCTAGCTAGCAGGGCAAAATCGGGGGCAACGGTGTCAGCGGGGCACTACCGCAATAGGGTAGGCAGTATGCACAAGATTCCTATCAGGGGACTTGGATAAGAGATTTAGGACAAGTAACGGTAGTTACGGGCAGGGCCATCAAGGCCAGGAGAGTCAGACTGGAGGCCAACAGGGCCACGAATACTAGGGGCAACAAGACCAGAGATAAGGGAAGCCTTACCAGTGACAGTAAGGCCAGAGGCTGACAGATTTCACAGGGAGGTGTTTTGTGTGTGGAGAACAGGGCCACATGCGGTGTGCATCCCTAAATAGGACTAGGGTTCAGGAGCAGGGTGCCCAGTCGGGGAAACATTTACAGCAGCTTCAAGCCCTACCGGTAGTTCCAGCATTACCACCTTCGTATGGGCAGGGGCAGGGGCAGTTTGGGCGTATGTATCATGCTTGTCGACAAGTTTTATAGCTAGATATATTTGCGATTGAGGGTATATTTTCTTATCAATGGGTACATGGGATAGGTTTTGGGGTGACATGGGAGCATCATGTTCTTTTGCTTGCACTAGATTAACACATGAGATGTGTTTAGTGGATATAGTGTCGATTATTAATATTATGAATGTATATTTATCGATGGGTAGCGGGCTCTCTTTCGTTCCATCTACAGGGGAGCGGGTGTGGACATCAGTGTGGACACCATATTATAGGACCCTTCTAAGCATCTCCTTAGGTCCCAAACATATCTTCCTTCACCATAAACCCTAGGTCATGCTCCGACTACCGATCTTAAAACCATTGGGTGCTCCAGGGCCCCATTTTGACCCCAATAAACTTCCTCACTTGAGTAAAAGCTCATAAATCTTCAAAGGGATTTGAATCCCCCTTTCAACGGTTCGTACCGTGTATGAATTTTCCTCACGGTTTAGACGAACGTTTCGTTTTCCCCCAACAACTGATCTAGAGGCCACCGGGCACTCTCGGGCTCCGTTTGACTCCTTTTAACTCTTTAGTTCAGATGAGTTTGTAAATGAATAATTCTTAACTGGTCTTAATAAAGTTAATGACAAATAACATAATCGAGTTCAAATTAACGAGGATGGAATTATTGATATCAATCTCGGTTCTACTAGCCAACAACGCGAGATTACGATAGAGTCCACCCTTAACGAGTATGAACTCGTGCAATTTGAAGAGCTACTGAAGAAATTTATTAATGTATTTGCATGGTCCTACGACGAAATGCCTGGAATCGATTCCCAAATAGCTCAGGACGAAATCCTAACTCTCCCAGATCGTAAACTGACTAAACAAAAGCTAGAAAATCTCTGCACTGATTGGTCACTCAAAGTCAAGGAAGAAGTGATCAAGCAGTTGAATGTAGTCTTCATCCGAGTGATCGAATATCCCAGATGGATAGCTAACATTGTACCCGTACCAAAATTAAGAGGAAAGTTCCTCATTTGCGTCGACTACTAGGATTTGAAGAAAGCATCTCCGGGGGACGATTACCCATTGCCCAATATCGACTTGATTATAGACAACACGTCCAGTCACGCCCTCATGTCATTCATAGATGGATTTATTGGATATAATGAGATCAAAATGCACCCTAACCATCAAGAGAAAACTGCATTCATCACCCCTTGGGGAACCTTTTGTTACACGATTATGCTATTCGGGCTCAAGAATGCTTAGGCTACCTACCAAAGTGTTGCCACAACCATCTTACATGACCTGATACACAAAAAGGTCGAAGTATACATAAACGATATGATCGTTAAGTCTAAGACTCGAGAAGGTCACGTTCCCACCCTCCAAAAGTTCTTCAAATGATTACAGTAATACCAAATGCGAATAGACCCACAAAAAATGTATTTTCGGTGTCACAAAAGGAAAATTTTTAGGATTCATGGTCAGTGAAAAGGGAATCGAAGCAGACCCCACCAAACTAAAAGTTATAGTCGAAATGCCACCACCCCGAACAGAGAAGGAAGTCCAGGGATTCTTAAAAAAATTCAATACATCAGTCAGTTCATCAGCCAGCTGACTTTCATTTACGAGCCCATCTTTAAACTCCTCCTCAAGGATTCTACCAAAGTCTGGAATGAGGCTTGTCAAAAAGCCTTCGACATAATCAAGTAATACCTTACTCAACCTCCGGTACTTAACCATAATAGACACGACAAAATCAAGCAATACCTTACCCTGAGGCATAAATATTCTCCCTTCTGACACCAAACCAATGGTGCAATTAAAGTGGCCAATAAAAACCTTAAAGCCCTCATCATCAAAATGACTGAGAGTAATCGATATTGGGTCAATCGAATCCCTTATGCCCTCTGGTGTTACCTCACATCAGTCATGACATCTATTGGGGATCCCCTTTACTCTCTGGTATACGACAAAGAAGCAATCCTACCCGTTGAGCTAGAAATACCTTCCTAACGCGTTATGCTTGAAAACAAAGTCAGCGAGGAAAATAGGTATCAAACCTGCTTTGACGAACTATCACTATTTGATAAAAGGGTACCATCGTCGAATAGCGCGATCATTTAACCGAAGAGCCGAGGATCGTGGTGTATAGGAAGGAGACTTGGCCCTCAAAGAATCATAGGACCTATTTGAGACCCCAAAAGAAAATTCTATCAAGAGGCGCTCTATGCTCATAGACCTCGACGGAGAAGAAATGGCATGTCCAGCCAACCTGGACCATCTCAATAAATTCTACCCTTAATCTGAAATCTCAGTGTGCTACGTCTCTTCTTATTTCCCTTCTTTTCTTTAAAAAAATTATTTTTCTCTACGCAGAACTATTTGGGGACTTATCCTCTAAAAAAACTTTTGCTTTCAAAATAGAATAAAAAAATATCAAAACCCTTAGAGGTATGTAGGTAGCTCATACACTTTACATGGGCATGGTCCCCTTATTTTTTACAAAATGCTATTTTTTTAACCCCTGAGAACGACAGTTTATTTTATCATTTACATGACCAAAAGGATTATGTATGCCTTATTAATTGGTATAGGTAATTCAGATAAACATCTTTTTTATTTCAAATAAAGAAGTTCGGTATCATTACATGAAGTATCGGTAAAGGGAGTCAAAACAACCACCCCTTTTCGCTAACCAAAACTATTCCTAAACAAGCCTAACCAAACTTCACAAAATTATTCCCAAAATATAAAAACATCCCAAAAGCCACCAAAAGCTTCACATGAAATAATCCCAACTTCACAAAAACCCTATCCACAGTTGCAGGAAGACCCAGCCCCAACATCATTAGCCCCTTGAGGTCCCAAACTTCTCCTGCCTAGTTGATATTCCAAATGTGCTTCATACAACGGTATGCCCCGATCAGCCTTGAAAAGACCGTTACCCCTCCTTCCATGGTGTCAAAAAGGACAAACCATCTCTGATCGGTCTCTTCTTCTAAGATCTTTGCCACTACTCGCTTCCAAGGCCGTTTCATATAGTCTCCGGACACTAACTAGACCTTAAATACGGATTGATATGGATGGGTCGAGAGACAATGATTCTCCCACAGAGAACCTAACCTCATGTGCAAAGATTCAGTTAAGTCTTCCACAGGAAAGAAGTCTAGTGTCCGATGAGGCACTATTTGATCCGAACCAACTTGACGTAAAAGCCTCCAAGGGAAATAAAACGAAGTCTGTCGTAGGTGAACTAACCATGTATACAGGTACTCTCCTAGCTCCTGAACATGCTATAGTTATCCCCACCGTGGCACCGACCAGTAAAGGCATCGGGATCCGTGCTCCTTGAACCAATTAACCTAGTTCTCCACAAAATGACCGAAACTGATATAGTACTGGGCAAAGAAATTTGGCACGCCTACCAAGGTGTACTTAGGAGGCATCGTCATACGGAATCTCTTAGAAATCCACATGAACAACATCACTGAACTCCCCCTCAAAAAATCAGAGTGACCTTCCCTCCAAGCATCAAAGCCATTCAGGGTCTCTACCAGTATCACCATCGCAGGACTGCGATGCTAAGACATCCGTGTTATAGTTCCAGTCAACTAAAAATCTACTATTAAATCCCCCATCACCAACAAGAGCCTAGAAATTAGGCACAGGCCAACAACTCTGGTATAGCTCGCATCATTGAAATCGCTTAAGTGCATATAATACATCACAGACAGAAGAGAAATCTTATCCCTGGTCACCGATGGTCGAGCCGCCAAAGGGGAAATATGGAGCAACTCTGCTAACAATGCCCAGGGAGATCGAGAAAATTCATGCATAGCCTTCGCTATACTGGGATGAATTCGCAACATAGCTGAGAACTCTTCGTAGGGTATGCAAACCTCATCCAACTCGATATAAAAAATATGGTCTTCGGGATATCAAAATTGCACTGCCGTCGCTAGCATATTCCAGTCGATGGCTCTGTTATGCCACAATGATACTTGACTAAGCATAAATTATTCTGAATTTATCCTCCTAAGTTGGTAGTTTTAGTACCTCGAACAACTTAATTTATTTGTTTTGATCCCATATCATTGCTAATGACTTCTTCTAACAAGTACCCCGAGTTTCGTGTATTTCTTACTATTTTTACAGATATTTAGTGCCAAAGTGAACTCAAAACAGTGAAAGAAACCAATAAACGGGGAGTTAAAGCGCACTTTCATAATTTTACATATATATTCCGGAGGTGGGGAAAACTAGAAAGTTGAAGATCTCTAAATTATAAGAACACTGGAAAAAATGACAGTCAAATCGGAGCTCTAGATCAAAAGATATGACAAGTCAAAGTTGGAGAAAGAAAGTCAAAGTTGAAATTAATTCTCGAAGCTAAAGAGTTTCAACTCTTGAAATTTCTTGTATAATTCCTTTTTATTAGTTGTAAAACGTGGAGAGGCATGGGAAAAATCATATTTGGGTAATATAAAAAGCCAATCCCTAGAGTAATGAAGGGAGGAAGAGAGAGAGTTCCTTTTAGCATATAATTTCATATTTTCTTAGGATTTAGAAACCCTAGTTTGTAAGTTGAACAAGAGATATTCAAGATTCAAGTTTCAAGTTCAGATTTCCTTCTTCTATTCAAGTATTACTAATTTCTACTTTCCATTTTATTCATATTATAAGTTTAAATTGCTCTTGTAGTTTAATTTTGTTTCTCAATTCAAATTTCTTTTCAATGCATAATAGACCTGTGATTTCTTGCACATTTAGAATTTTGTTTTCATTTAATAAAATCATACCTAGCTAAGTTTTTTTTAGGGTTGGGATTACATATATAGAAAATAGAATTTAAATTAAAATTTTGAAAGAGTCGTGCAAAATAATTCCACAATCATTATAGGTCTTTTAATCTCTCTTGCCCTAGGTACTTGGGATGTTTAAGAATATAATATGCGTAAAATTGTTTAGCACCACTTTATATTTCCCTTTGATTTCATATGATGCGGGATTGAACCTCATATATGTAATGCTTAGGATCTATAAAGACTGGATTCATTCAAACTTCTGATTTATAATTTTAGTATTCTGCTAAGTAATTACTAAGGATTGGGGGATTGTATTCCCAACCTGTTTTCCTTTCATTCTTATTAAGTCATTCTTAGTTAGTTAATTTTGCTCACATAGTTAATGTCGTAGTTTAATCTAGTGTGCATTTAGTTAATTAGTTATTTCCCATCTCAATCATCTTTTTATTTCTTTTTAGAGTCAAGTTAGGGTTAACAGTCTTAACTTTGTCGTCACGTTCACTCGTCCTAGTTCCCTGAGGATTCGATACCCAGACTAGCCACTATACTCCGCAAGAGTGTAGTTAAAGTTTAGGTTTTTGTATTGCGGTTGGAAGCCGATACAACGACTAGCGTATTTACACGGACGCTCGGCTTTTCCACTCGATCAAAATGGCGTCGTTGCCGGGGAATTAGGTAGACTTTAGGTTAGGTTGGTTAATCCCGAATTTGACCTTAAAAAAATCCAAAAAAAAAATCAGAAATATGGGTGTCACGTTCTTGAATTGCCCTATTTGAAATGTCTTACTTTAACTCTTTTGATGGCTTTAATTCTTATGATAATAGTGAGGAGGAAGCGCTCAAGACTTATGAAAATTGAATCAATATCACTAAAGATGAGTCTCATAAATACAAGCCCAGTGCTAAGGCCATCCAAATTTATCAAAATGAATTGCTTGAAGAAGAAAGACTTGAAAAAGAATATCGAGAAAAAAATTGTTATTGGGAGCAAGAGTTAGATGCATTATTTGAACTCAATGAGGATTTTTCTTCTGATATTTTTTAAGATAAAGTAAATTTTCGAACAAATGAGGAATCTGAGGTTCTAGAACCAAGGAAGCCTACTTTGGAAGAACTCTTGCTTATTAGCAAAAAGCAATTTGATGACCTTGCTGCTACAGAGTTGAAAATTGGAGAAACTAGCAAGGAAATTAATGCTTATCTGGAAAGCTTAAAGGAGGGTGAGACTTGCGCTTCACCTAACACTTTTGAGGACGAAACCATTGAGAGTGATCCAAGTACTTTTGAATCTCAACCTCTTATAAATATTTCAAAATCTATTGAGGTTGAAGACCCTGTGTTTCCTTGTGTCACCAATATAATCGAACCGTTAACTCCATTACAAGAATCAGGTGAAGTCTTGAGGATGTTGACCCAATTCTTGAACGAGAATGTTTGTTTGAGATGCTTCATCTTATGGGTTATTCACTTACACGTGCACTACCTCCCGTTCTAACTGGAAAAAAATTGGGAGATGAATTGAATTTTGATTCCCATGAGTTGGTTGTAACTTTTGAAACAGTTAAAACTTTTACCGACGAGGAATCTTTGCTTGAATTAGTTTTCAAGATAGATTCTTCCTTTTTGTGTTCCCCTCTTCCCATACTACTTGAAAAATCTTTGGGATGGGATTCTATTTTTCTTGGATCCCAATTGTATTTTTCACCCATCATCCCTTTAAAAATCGTAATTGGTGATGGTCCATTTTTTTCTCCTTACACATGCCTTCCATTGTTCAAACGAAATTCTTATTTTTAGGGAGGCATGCATCCTAATGAGGGTACACTGATTACCCCTCAAAGTTAAATTTTATTTTGGGTGGACCCTCAAATTTTTTTACTTCTAGTGTATAACTGATTAGAAGTTCAAATCGTAGGTTGTACATAATTAGCAAAATACGTAAAACGAAAGTATTTTGAGAAATACTTATGTGTACTCGATGCAAGTTGCCTCGATGCAAGTTGAACACCTCATAGTCCACGTTATACAAACACATGGCTTCAAGACTTTTGAGGTAAGAAGAAAATTCTCCGTGCATCGGAAGATCCATTTGGAGAATAATGGAGCAAAATAAGAAGCAATGAGTAAGAAGGATAAAGTGGATGTGGATGGAAAACTACACTCCTTACGTCCCCTTTATAAAAATGGTTTGGCAAAAGATAAGGGATATGAGGAGTCCGAATGAATTCCCTCCCTGTAAAGTACTCTAATTTGCAGGAAAGTGCAATCAAAGCCTTAGGGTGATTTAACTTGACCCATATGCTGATAGGCAGGACAAGGGGTATGCCGATCGGCAACCCCCTATTTTGGAAGATACCATCTTTCCTTTTTTGTCACAATTAAATTCTCAAAAAATATATCCTTATTTTAAAAACTCCGATTTATTTCTTCTGACTTATCCAATTTTATTTATCCTTTCCCAAAATAAATCTTTTTCAAGTTAATTAACATCTCCTCTTCTAAATAAACATCCTTTCATATATATATATATATATATATATATACATATATATACATGTTGTCATTGGATTACATCTTTATAGGAAAGAAGAAGAAACAAAAAAAAACAAAATAACGGGACTCAGTCCGAACCCACAATTTCTCTCTGTCTCAAACCCTCAACTACCGCGGTGAACACTCTTCCCCTAGCGACGCGCAATAGAAACCCCACTACCAGAACCTGAACCTCATCCGAGTGGCAGACGGAAATAAGAAAGAAGGAACGAAGTCTTTAATGTATGTATTCACGGAGGCCACCCAATCCTTGATATCCTTTAGAGAAGTGGTCGGCACCCGAACATACTGCAAGCACACGTAAACAAAAAACCAATCAATTAGTAAAAAGAAAAGAAAGATTAAAAAATACACACGACAATAAAAGAGAAACGTATATATCAAGTTGAAGGACGTCATCCGTAAGCCCCATCAATCCCGGCACCACCGCATTAAGGCGGTGAGGCGTGCTCAGTGTCCCCTCGCTAGTCAACCAGAAATTATAGGAAAGGGGAGTGACCTGAATAGGAGGAGCCTCCTCTGCCACTGTCGCCGATGACGACGTACCACCCGTACTGTGGAAAGATCCCACTGGCTTGTTCATACCCCTACCCAAAGCCGTAGGAGGAAGAGGCATGTTCACAACATCGTAAATGCAAGGTGGCATTAACCATGTCATCATAAAATCCAGGTAGTCATAGCTTGCCACCGCGTGTAGAGCATGTAAGCCTCGCCAATCATCATCGCCACCCTAGCCTCCCTAACCCGCCTCATATACATCGAGGGTATCTATGGAGGGACTGATACCTCATACTCCACGATTTACCAAGGTGAAGCAATTTTTACTATATCGGGTGAATTACACGATCGCGCAGAGTGCCCAACAAAAAAGTACCACTTAAGTCATTTAATTCAAGATTAAACTATCCAAATAGCTCTGAACAGTTTGTTGAAGAAACTCTTTTCTTAAAACAAATTTCTTAACACAAGATGTGTAAAACGATATGAACGAGTTATTTAAGGTATAGGTTTACTAGTTTTGAAAATCAAAACTTATAAAGAAATTATATCAATGCAGCCTCAAGAAAGGGATGAGAGGAAGAGGAAGTATACAAGTACAATTTTTAACATGGTAAAACACCACCCCAATTGGGGAAACATCCACGGAGGTCTATATACCTCAAAAGTAAAAATCCACTCAAATAGAGTAAATTATTACAAATTATTTAACAATCAAGACACACAATCAGACCTAATTTTAAGTTCAAAAATATACCAACTCCTCTGGATTTTCTGACTTTTCCCAAGGCTCTGATGTTGTTAATGTTCTATCAGCTTTGTAACTCCACTCCTTTTAGCTTTATGTCGACTCAAAAGTCCAAAATCTTAATACTAACACTTTTCAGTGTAGTAGTGTGAAGGTGTAAGTGGTGATGTGCTCTAAATCACATGCATACAACTCACACACACTTAATTACAAACATGATGCTTATCAAATTACGAACATATAACAAATATGTAAACATTTCCAAAATCAGTTTAATCGAAACTATCAGACTTTGGATCTTTCAATTTATCGACAAATCAAGAGAGAATCTTGCTATATACACGAGCCAAGATCCTATACACTTTCTTAGTTTGAAAATATACAAAATATTTCACAAAATGTGAAATATGTGAAAGTGTAAATCCCCAGTCAAGATCTTAAACTAGATCTGAGTCTGAATGTTCAAAGAAACTGAAATCAGAAACTATTTTGTTAGTTTTAGGGTTTGAAAACATAAAAGTTGAAAACAACCAACAAAACTATGATTTTTCGAAATAATAAATCAAATCTAAGAGAGATGGACATGAAATGTATCACACAATTTCAATCTCAGTTTTCTATGAAAGAAAATGAGATCAAAATGGTGTGATTAAGTTGGAAAAGAGATTAAGAGAGAGGAATGATCTTCACAACTCTCAAACTAACACACTCTCATAAATGATTTTCTGTTGAGATTTGGCTGGAGTTTAGGTTAGGGTTTTCTTTTTTTTTCTCTTCTTTCTTTCTCTCTCTCTCCTCTCTTTATTTTATCTCAAAAGTGAGGTGAAAAAAAGATTATAATCGCAACATATAAGGCATTTATTTATACTGAGCCATGGAAGCCTCTCGAACTTCGAAGCAAATGAATGGTCATGATTGAGTCTTAAGAGATCGAGGTAAATCTGATGGCTATCTATGCACCGCTATTAAACGTTCTCTTACTGGTTGTTTTAGGTATCACAAGGATTGCTTCAGGTCACATGCAAACCATCGATGAAACTGATCCAAGGGTTCATAATTAAACACAGGTATGTGAGGGCAATAAAACACAAATCCAACCGTTGTGAGTCTAACACGTGTAAGGCTGAGATGGCGTATAAAACGCGTGTTTTTTATCTTATAGAAATACAATTTGCACCCACATAATTATCAAGCGTATTTGGTTTCTACCCAGGCAAGTTTTTAGCAGCTAAAAGAATTTACAAATCAACCCACAAACTTAATAACTTCAATTTTAATTTACTAAAAATTATTTAAAAATCCTAGAAATTATATACAATATCCCATAAAAGTTATAGAAAATTATTTTAAAGGGATTTAACTCACACGCACCCAAAATATGAAGAATGCAATATGCAACACATAAATGATCCTAGGTGTGGTGTTGGTGTTTATACCTTTAGACTATTAGAGGAAATAGAATGTAGAGTCTGAAGGCTTGTTGGTTGAAAAGGATATGGCTCAATTTTGTCACTATTTCCAAACTAGATAATCACCTATATAATATAGACTCAAGTGAGTCAAAGATATAGGGTGCTTCAATCTCCCCCTTTGAAAATATGAGACAAAATCTCCTTTGAGTCATCTAAGACTCGTAGGGATACAAAAGAATAAGAAAAAACTATTCTTATACAAAATTTTTATCTACCCAATATCCTAGAAAGAGAAACTACATAATTCAACCAGATACAGACCAATACCCTATCAAAATTTTGATTTAAATGAAGGCACTAATTCCCGAAAATAAGATAACTAAGATCAAGCTTTTTAGTTGATAATACAATAAGATGTCCAAGAGGACTCAAATTTCTCCTCCATTTTGTCTCAAAGGGACAAAGGGAAAAGAAAACAAGTATGAAACAATAAATCACTATTTTTCCATAACCATACCAATAGATTTGCGCAAAGATTGAAATCGAAGATGATCTAATGGTTTAGTAAATACGTCAGCTAATTGCAATTCAGTAGGTAGGTAATTAATTTCTAACTCCTTAGATTCAAATAACTTGTGTGTAAAATGATATATAATTTTAATATGTTTGGTACGAGAGTGTTGAAGTGGATTTTTCGATTTTGATTGTCAGAATAGAGATGTAACTTATCTTCAGTTATACCATAATCTTCAGCATTTGTTTTAGCCAAAGTAATTGAGCACAACAATTTCCTACAGCAATATATTCGGATTCGGCAGTAGACAAGGAAGTGCAGTTTTATTTCTTACTACTCCATCCTACCAAATTGTTACCAATGTAGTAGCACGCTTCTGAAGTACTTTTACTATCGTCAGAACAACCGGCCCAATCAGCATCGGTGTAACCTACTATAGTACTAGAAGTGTCTTGAGTGTACTAAAATCCTAAATTTGGAGTGCCGTTAATGTAATTGATAATTTTTTTAACGCATAATAGGTGACTCTCTTTAGGATTATTTTGATAACGAGGACACACACAGACAGAGTACATGATATCAGGACGGGAGGTAGTAAGGTAAAGTAAGTTTTCTATCATACTACGGTATAATATGGAATCAATTGATTTACCATTCTCATCTTTAGAAAGTTTAACAGAAGTACTCATAGGATTCCTAGCTTCTTTAGTTGTTTCTAAGCCAAACTTCTTAACAATCTCTAACGCGTATTGGGATTACGATACAAATAAGCCATCTGAATTTTGTTTAACTTGGAGCCCTAAGGAGAATTGTAACTCGCCCATAAGTGATATTTGAAATTCTTTGTGCATAATGCCCAAAATGGTCTTAACTTCTAAATGGGAGGTGGATCCAAAAATGATATCGTCAACATAAACTTGGGCTATGGTAATATTGTTATCAAAATGTTTGACAAATAATTTTTGGTCATTCCCTCCTCTCCTAGAACCGTTATCTAAAAGAAAGGTGGATAGACGTTCATACCAAGCTCTAGGAGCTTATTTTAACCCATAAAGAGCTTTTTTAAGACGATAGACATAATTTGGATGAGGGTCAATGAACCCTTTGGGTTGTTTTACGTAGGTCTCCTCAGTTAAAAATCCGTAAAGGAATGCCAACTTAACATCCATTTGATATAGTGTGAAGTGCAAATGACAAGCTATTACAAAAGGTAAGCGAACAGACTCGAGGCGATTGACAAGTGCAAAAGTTTCCTCGAAGTCTATTTCTTCAATTTGAGAGTGGGCAACTAATCTAGATTTATTCTGAATAATCATCCCATATTCATCAGTTTTATTTTTCAAAATCCAACATGTGCTAATAGGGTTGTGTTTCGGCCGGATCGGATCGGAAAATGACCTTTCGGAAAAAATTCCAATTTTTTCGAAAATAAAATATTTGTTCCAATTTCCTATCCAATTTTTTCGAAAAAAAAAAATCGAATTCGGAAAAATCAGAAAAAAACTGGAAAAAATCAGAAATTCAAAAAATATACTAAAAATTCAGAAATTTTGGAAATTCCAAATTTAAAAAAAATTAATATAGGATTTTCAATTACTCGAAATTCTCATTTTAAAGAAATCGAAAAAAAGATTTAACCCAACATGTAAATATGTAAGGATTTAACCATTTTTTCGTTTGTGTAAAGGATAGAGGGATATTCTCCTTTTATAAAGGACTTTTTTGGCCTCTCTTCCTCTCCTAGCCGATGTGGGACACATGAGAATGTTTAAAAAAATTATAAAAATTGGAAATCGAAAAATATTTCGGAAATAATTCAAAAAAATCAGATCGGTATAGTTTCGGAAAAATCGAATCGAAAAATCAGAAAATCAGAAATTCATAATTATTTCCAATTTTCGATCCAATTTTTTTCAGAAAAAACGGAAATCGAAAATCGCAAACCTTATATACGTTCCAAAATCGAAAAATATCGGATCGAATATCAGAAAAATCGAAATGTTCGGAAAAAAAAACACAGCCCTATGTGCTAATAACCTTTTTATTTTCAGACCGGGGTACAAGATACCATACATCATGAATGACAAATTGAAGAAGTTCCTCCTTCATAAAACTTATCCAAAAAGTGTCATTCAAGGCTTCATTTACAGTCTTTGGCTCAATTTTTTTTTTTTTTTTAAAACAAATCACAAATTTATTAAATAAGGTAGAAATGCCCTACCAAGGCTTATACAAGCTAGAGAAAAGGAATTAAAAAATACATAAAAAAATTATTTGAAAATTTTGATGGATTGAACACCTTGCAGATCCATTTTGTAGTGGCCTCTAGCTGAGAAAGGAAGATCACTGGTTTGGCTGAAAGAAGAGTAACCTTTAGAATCCACTCCATGATTTGCTAGACTGTCTGCAACCTTGTTATTCTCCCTCCAAGTATGCTGAAATATGACTTGAATATTGCCTTGTAAGAGCTTGATTTCATAAAAAACTTCAATAATGGACCAGGGAATCGACTTCGTAATACCATTAAGCATGTCAATCACCAATTTAGAATCAGATTCTACAATGATATTGTGCAGATTTAATGATATACAAAGTTTTAATCCCCTAAAAATGGCCAAAATCTCAGCTTTGTTGTTGGAAATAACACCTTCAAAAGAGGAGAAAGCTTTGATAAGGCGACCACTGTGATCTCTGATTATACCACCTGATCCGGAAAAACCTGGATTCCCTTTGGAAGCTCCATCACAATTCATTTTAGCAAAACCATCGGGGGGTTTGATCCAATGGAAAATGAGAAAGGAATTTGGGACATATGAGGCAACCTTCAACTTGAAAGATTGGATGATGAAATCAAATTTTCTGTTAGAGGACTTGAAGGTTTTATGATAAGCACAAGATTGGATAAGATCATAAACTTGATGAATAATATTCTTGGCTATCATTTTAGCACCATTAAAAACACATAAATTTCTGGAAATCCATATTTCCCAAATTATAGCAGCAGGAACAATGCTAAAGATGAATTTGAGATAATCTTGAGTGGGACACCTTAACCACCAAGACATAAGCGTCATGTGGAGAGAAGAATAAGAAATATGAACACCAAGCAGTTGAGCAAAGTGATTCCATACTGATTGCGTAATAGGGCCATTAAGAAACAAATGGTGCGTATTTTCAGACGAATTATAGCAGCAACGACATCTGGACGCTAGACGGATCCCCATTACTTGAATAGTTGCATCTAAAGGGACAATATTGTGCAGACATTTCCAAAGAAATATAGATATTTTCCCCGGGATACCTGGATTCCAAATGAATTTAAACACGGTAGAGACAGGTTTAGCAGATCTGAGAATCTGCCAAGCAGATTTAGATGAGAACAAACCATCTTGAGTGGGAGTCCAATATGTGTTTCCATTGATGACAGTTGAGTATTGATCAGAGATGCTTTTAAATTTTTGAATTCTACGATGAGAAGCTGAGCCGATTTGAGTATCACCTCCCTTGTATTTAGCCCTGTATAGAGCAGACCAAAGGCTAGGACTAGTTTTCAGGTACCAATTGAGTTTCAAACTGGCTGAATTGCAAACATCTTCCATATTTCTGAACCCCAAACCACCTTCTTCAATAGGAAAACAGAGGTCAGTCCATTTTTTCCAGTGAAATTTAGCACCAAAATCCTTAGTATGCCCCCATAAAAAATTACTGAAAAGATTATGGATAATTGAAATGGTCTTTTTTGTAGGATTTAGAGCTGCAATAGTATGAACTGGGATAGATGATAGGACAGAATATATTAGAGTTCTTCTTCCTGGGAAAGAAAGAAATTTAGAATGCCAAGAATCGAGTCTAGCTCTGATTTTAATGATCAGGTCTTCGAAATAGGAATGCTTACTTCTCCCATAATAAATGGGACAGCCAAGGTATCTAATGGGAGGTTTTTTGAAAGATAGATTTGAAATTTTGGCAATGGTTTTAATTCTATTGGACGAGATGGAGTGATGAACAGTGAAACTGCTTTTCGAAAAATTGATTAATTGCCCAGAAGCAATTTCAAATTTTTTTAGGAACTTGATCAAGTTCTTGATGCTATGAGTACCCCCATTGCAGAACAGAATAGTGTCATCAGCAAAACTTAAGTTACTTATGAGGGGACTGTTTCGAGGGAGAGAATAAGGTTTAATAAGGCCATTGGAAACTATCTTATGCAAGCCTTTCTTAAAAGTTTCAGCTACCAAAACAAATAGACCAGGAGAGAGGGGATCCCCCTGCTTGAGACCTCTACAAGACTTGAAAAAACCAGCGCTTTGACCATTGATAATAGTTGAAAACCAGTTATTTGAAATAACCCTCCAAATTCTATCAATCCATATTTCAGAGAACCCAAATTTTCTAAGGGTTTTAATGAGGAATAACCATGAAACTCTGTCATACGCTTTTGATAGGTCTAATTTGATGACAACATTAGAACCAAAGGTCTTCTTACCAATGTTCTGCATAATCTCTTGAGCAAGAAGAATATTATCAGTCACTTTTCTACCTTTGATGAAGCCAGCTTGAGATAGGCCAATAATGGAAGGCAGAACTTGAGAAAGTCTTGGAGCAAGTATTTTTGTAATTATTTTGAAACAGAAATTACAAAGGCTAATAGGCCTAAAATCTGTGCAAACTGAAGGATTAGAGGTCTTTGGAATGAGGATAATGTTGGTGCTAGTCCAACTTTTAGGGAGTTCACCACCTGAAAAGAAATAACAAACAGTATTTATAAGGTCAGTTTTGATGATTTCCTAAAAAGTTTTGTAAAATATTCCATGGTAGCCATCAGGGCCAGGGCAGCCATCTTCATTAAGGTCTTGGATGGCACTCCAAATCTCCCCTGCATTTGGAATAGCATCTAGCATGAAGATTTGCTCAGTGGATAAAGAGAGTTCAATATCTTGAATAATGTCATCTTCCCCATCAATGATATTAGCTTTAAAACTGTCTTCAAAGTAATCTACAAAAGTTTTTTGCACCCCTTCAAGATTTTCAATCCAAATCCCATCTTTATTTTTAACTTTGTGGATCATTTGCTTCAATCTCTTGGCCTTGACAGAGGTATGGAAAAGTTTGGAGTTAGTGTCTCCTTCCAAACGCCATTTACCTCTCATTTTTTGCCTCCAAAAGCTTTCTTCCTTGCTAAGAGCTTGGAGAAGTTTTGCTTTAGCAAGAGCTAGCTGGTCCCTATTAGCAGCAGTTGGGGAGTTTTCAAACATAATCTCCTTTGACAGCACCTCATCTTCAAATTTGGAAATTTCTTCAAAAACATTCTTGTATGAACTTTTATTCCAAGGCACTAGAGAAGATTTGAGTCTTTGAAGCTTGGTAGAGAATATTCTGAGAGGATTCCCAAAAGCCTCAACATTCCAAGAATTTTTAATAACAGATTTAATGTCCCTATGCTGGCACCAAAGGTTTAAGAATTTGAAAGGTTTTTTAATTAAATCAGATTGGGAAAGAATAGAGAAAAGAAGAGGACAATGATCAGAACAGGTCTTGTTTAAATGAGATAAAGAAAAGTTAGGAAAAGTAACACCCCACTCAATTGATGCTAGGCCCCTATCAAGTATAGACCAAATTCTATCATTACCTCTATTATTGTGCCATGTGAACTTAGAACCAGAGAAATTAACTTCCAAAAGAGCAGCTGTAGAGATGAAATTGTTGAAATCTTCTACAGCTCTGAAGTCAATCTCCTGACCACCCAACTTTTCATCACTCTTAGTAACAATATTGAAATCCCCAGTAATCAACCAAGGCTGGTTATTTGAGATATTTTTTTGTTGCAGCAAGCTAGCCCACAAATCAGTTATATCCTGCCTGGAGCATTTTGCATAAACAATGGAGATGAAAACATCACATTGAATATGAGGATGAGTGATTTTGACTAAAATGGACTGGTCATCATTCAATAATTCAACACAGGTAGTTCCAAACCTCCATAAAAACCAGATTTTATTATTGGAATTAGTCAATCCTCCATCAAAATTAATGGTCCTACGCAACTGATCAAGCTGATCCAATTTGGATTTAGGTTCTAATATGGCCATAAATGGAAGATAATGAATCTTGCAAATTTTTTTGAGTCTCCTTTTAGAGGGCTTGTTAGACAACCCTCTAATATTCCAACATAGAAAATTTATCATTGAGAGACAGTAGGTGAAATACCTTTTGAGAACTTGGAAGCAGCTCTAGTTAATCTCTTGAACATTGGATCAGGAGGCCTGCGATTTGGAGCTGCTTTTTTAATCAAGTCTGCTTCAGTACCAACCACAGTAAGGTTTTGAAAAGCTAATTTCTTATCAATCTCTTTAGAGAAACAAATAAATTCCTCTATAAAAGGGGGCTAATTGACAGATCCACTTCAGTATCAGATAAGACAATGGGTTTCATCAAGGCATCTTGCTTTTTAGCTGGCAGGACAGTTCCTTTGGGAGAAAGCATAAGGTTATCCAGAATCATCAGGTCAGAATTGTCTAGATCTTCATCTTGGATTTTATTTATAAATTTTTGGATGACTGGGTAAATTTTGTTTGGGTTAAAGGTCTTGATCAGAGTTTGGTTGGGAAGATTTGATGGAGTTGATTGGGCACAAAGGTCTTGAATAGGTTTTGGGGTAGGGTCTTGGATATTTTTTGGAGAAGGGATTGATTCAATAGAGAGGATAGTGGTGTTATGATCAGTTTTTGATGGAGATTGGTTGCTATGAGGAAGGTTGGTTTGACTTGGGGATAAATTTTTGGAGGATTCACCATTGGTAATGAGAGGATTCAAGGGTTTGGGTAAAGGGATTTTTTTAATGGTAAATTGTTGGTTAGGTTTTAGAATTTCACCATTTCTGGTGGGACCAGGGGTTTTTTTAGGGTTGGTATTATAGGGTTTATAGTTTTTGGGAGGATTTGCTGCAGCAACTCTTGTGGAATGTTGCAGACAGTTATTCCTATCATGGCCTACTTTGAAGCAGTCGATGCAATATTTAGGGACATATTCAAACATAATGTTTTGTCAAAACCCATCTTCACCACAACCAATCCAAAGCCGATCAGGTTGGGTTTCGAACAAATCAATCTCAACGCAGACCCTAGCTATACTAGGTCGATTGATAGAAGCAGTGGAACTGTCCAATTTTAATGGCTTTCCCACAACTTGAGCAATAGAGAATAAAGAAGATTTGGAGAAAAAATGGATAGGTAAGGATGGAAAGGAAATCCATATTGGGACTACAGAGCTTTATTTCTCAGGTCAAAAATTGGGAGACCATTTAAATGTCCTCATAGGGCTTATACCAATGAACCATTGATTACGTAACCATAACCTTGTGAAATCTTCTTCATGGAACAAACGAATGAGGATATGTTTTTGATCCAATAACCCTACGGAAAAGGAAGCTTTAAGATTCATAGTGTGTAGGGTCTTACGAATATCATCGAGGGGAGGCCTGCCATGGGAAAACTTCCCAACAATAGAAAACTTGAACGAGGCAGCCAATAGATTGATATCTTGAGAAGAAAACTTAACAGCAGGTTCTCCTTTGTAAGATGTAACTTGAATGAGAGGTATTTCAGAATTTGTGGATTCTTTCACCACACTTGCAAAGGATTTACTCCATGCAACTTGTGGATCAGGAGGTTTTGGATTCAACGTGGTGGTAGTAGCCGTAACCATGCAAACCCTATGGAATTAGGGTTTACGTGAGAGAGAGAGAAAAGTTGTTAAGTATATACCAAATATTGTTACGTGAGAGAGACACAAAGCATGCAAAATGATCAATGTTGTGAAGTTGAGATCTTGTACGAACAGGCTCAGTAGGATTACCAACTACACTATCTAAAAGATGATCTTTGGAAACCCAGTTAGGTACTTCAAGGGTCTCAGTTGGTAAGAATTCAAATATTTCTGGAGAGTCATAATTTAAAATATTTTCGGACTCATTCACAATAGTAGGTTCTTTGGTCTTACTTTCTACATTAGTGTCACTTACAACCACATTAATGGATTCCATCATGGTTTTGGTACGAAGATTGTAGACACGGTAGGCTCTACTATTTGGAGAATATCCTAAGAAAATAGCTTTATTTCCTCTGGTTTCGAATTTAGACAGATGTTCTCTGTCATACAGACACAACAGGTGTTACCAAAGGTTCTAAAGTATTTTAGGTTAGGTTTCTTACCATACCAAAGCTCACAGGATGTTTGTTTGGTATTTTTCCTTAAGTAAACACGATTGATTTTGTAGCAGGCTGCACGAATAGATTCTACCCAAAAATATTTAGGTAGGTTCTTTGCATGAATGATCACACAGGCCATTTCTTGAAGAGTGCGATTTTTACGCTCAGCAATTCCATTTTGTTGAGGTGCCTTAGGTGCATTAATTTCATGTTTGTAACCATTATAGTCACAGTATTCGATGACACCTGAATCTACGAATTCTCCTCTTCTATGACTACGAATTCTATCTACTTGGGAATCCTTCTCATTTTCTATGCGAATTAAGATTTTTAAAAACTTATGGAAGGTTTCTGACTTGTGAAGTCATCAACCTAGGTAAATCGAGTGAAGTCATCAACCATAATAAGGATGTAACTGTTTTTGCAAAGACTAACAGTACGCGAAGGACCCATTAGATCCATATGGATGAGTTCTAAAGGTTTAGTGGCTATAACTTCTTTAACTTTCTTGTGGGGAGCCTTAATAATTTTTTCTTCATGACAGGCACCACATATGATGTTTGAAATTGATTTGATCTTAGGAAGACCTCTAACTATCTCTTAGGAGCACAAATTGCTAAGACTATCATAATTAATGTGACCCAGCCTATTATGCCATATCACATTGTCATCCATTCTGGCAATGTCACAAACCTGTATACTTGGATTGACTGTGTAACAATTATCTGGAGCACGGAGTCATATAATAATGCAATCACCTTTTTATTTAAAATTTTGCATTTGTTCTTTGAAAAAGTGACAGTATGGTTTGAGTCACAAAACTGTGATATACTTAGTAAATTGGCTTTAAAACCTTTTACCAAGAGAACATCTTCAAGAATGGGTAATCCTTCTTCATGGAGTGTTATTTTACTAATGATCTGGGCTGATACACCATCTCCAAACAAGGCTTTTCCTCCGGAGAAGTTAGTTTTGTTTGAAAGTTTGGAATCATCCCCGGTCATATGTTTGGAACATCCAGAGTCTAAATACCATCCAATTCTCGTGTGTTCAGCTTTAAAAGCACTGATCACAATGTTGCATTTGAACTGGGGTAATAGATCATCTTTTCTGACCCAAATTGCTCTAGTTTTCAATTTGCGCTTATTAGCTCGTATTTGATAAAACTTGCGAACTTTTATCTTTTCCTTAAAAGATTCTTGCGCGGATTTATTAGTATTATAAATAGTTTGAGAAATTGGTCTAGAAAAGAATTTAGGATTCCTTCTTGTTGATGGTTTTTTAGTATTAGTCCTTCTCTTTCGATTACGATAGTTAGAATTCTTGTCTGGCTGTTGTAACAACCCCAATTTTTTTATAAATAGGTATTTTTAAACTGATTTTGAAAAATTCGAGAAAAATAAAATTTTGGATTTAATTATTTTTAATAATTAAAAATGTTGCTCTTTATAAATAAAAATAAGGTTTTAAGTGAAATTTAAATCGGGATTAAAATTTGGAAATTACAACTTTTTGTATAAAAATCGGGGGAGGATCCGAGCTAAGGAGAATAAAAATAATATTTTTAGAAATTCGACCATCCGATCGAGCTGAATTTTTCACAGCAGTCCTTCTCATCGTTCGCTACAACATACTAAAATTTCAAGTCATTCTAACGGTCCGATCATCCGTAATAATTTTTCGAGTGTTAGTATTTGATTAGGACTCAAACTTTTTTTGGTATATAAGTAAAGTGACGAGTTTAGGACTTTTAAAAACACATTCTTCTAAACCCTAAGAGCAGCAATCTCCTCTTTTACATCTTCTTCCTCTCTCAAAACCTTAACTCCATTGGAGAGCTATTTTCAATCCAAGTTTCGAAGCTTTAAACCGGTATCAAGATTGTTCAAGAACGACTTTTTGCTAATTTTTTGAGAGGAATCCAACCGTCGACTCAAATTTATTCATCTTAATCAAAGACATGATTACTTTATTCTTTTCCTTTAGTATTATGCATTTTAATTTTTGCCTAAACGTTAATCTCATGTTTTTCTTAAAACCAATTAGCAATCTAATTAGAGAGTGGACACATAAAACTAGGGGTTGTTTTTATGAAATCTCTTAATATAAATAATATTCATAACCCTTGGGTGCGTAGGATTCATGAGTTAATTTTGGGTTTTATTGATGTAGGTTGCATATAGAAAAACCCTAGTTTTGAAATAAATGAATTGGGGGCGTATAACTCACGTAATTTGTGTTAAGGTAATGAAATTGGAATATTATTGTATTAATGATAAAACCTCGGTGTATTTAATTTAAAATAATTATATGAGAATAATTTTGGTATTTTGATATTGTGATAATTAAATTAAGATTTAATGGAATTGGTCTATTATGCGTAGTTTGGTACTTTGATTAATTGTACTTATTTATCTGACTTGTTGGTATAATTAAAATGCCTATTGTGACGACGGATTGTTGGGTATTTTTGCTCTTCCTATATTTTTAGGATGCCTTCTATGTATGGGACTAGTGGGTAGGCCTTTTGATGATTTACGCCTTCTAGGTATGGGACTCGTGAGGGTAGATTATTACGACTTGGTTACGTCGGGGGTGGGCTGATTTTTAATACTTTATCGTCGTTATGCTAGCCTGGGCATGAGACTAGGTCGAGGTTTATGTTAGAAATTTATCCTATACATAGGGTTGGACGTATTGATAACTTGGGGAATCTTAGGAATGGGACTAAGGGGTATTTTGAGGATCTCACATCGATTAAAAGGGTGGGGTGATTTATAAATTGAGAAATTGAGAATTAATGCCTAAGATAAAAACGGGTATTAAAATTGGTGGCGACATAATATAACAGAGATCGACAATTTAAACGGGTCTACTTGGGCGATTTATGTCGTGTCGTGTGTTGGAACCTTGTCATATTGTTGGGAATCCACAGTTTAAACGAATTTGGTTTGCTATTGACAAGGGGAAGTGTGAAATTTTTGGTGAATTGTCACCCGTGGCAGGAGGACCGCTATAATGAATTTTGGTGAATTATCACTCGCGACGGGAGGACCGCCATACCTAATGATTATTAAAGTAAGAACATAAATAGTTGAGATGTGGTAGTCTGGGTTAATTATTAAATTAACATCGTGGGACTTGAAAATTTAAAATCATATTGGTGTGCCTTTTAAATGGGGATCTCGGCGGGTAGTTAGTGATTTATATTTATCACGTTTAATTATCCCGTTTAATTTAAAATATTCTATTGTGATATTTATTGCGTATTATGCTACTGTTTGGATTCAAGGATCCTAATTGAGGGGAGTAGTGTGTATTCATGCTCGGGGCTCTAACCTCATGCATTTACTAACTTTTCAGGAATTAGTAATTGGAGAAGATGCATAGAGTTATTTAAAGATTTGCTTGGAAGTGTAGTTGGAGTTGCTCTACCTTATGCGTGGTGATTTAGTTTAGTTTTCCATTCCTTCGTGTGTAATTTGAGACACGGTTTATGGTTTTGATTGGGCCATTCAGTTCCAAAGTTGTATGGATTTTATTCAGTTTATATTATTGGAGATTAGTTTATTATTTGGAGTTTAGCATGTGATGGACCTTTTATCGTTCAGTTGTTGTTATCAATTGAGTTTGATTCAATTATATCTTGAGGATTGATTTATTTATGTCTCATATTTGTCTCATGCTAAGAATGGTATTTTATTGACTCACGCCCGACTTAGTTTTGGTGGCGACCGACGCCAGAATTAAGCGGGGTGTGACAGCTATCTAGGAAGGACATAGTTATTTCGGCTTCTCCTAGAATAGTTGAAGTTATGGTAAACATGAGATTTATAGACTAGATTACATAGACATTTGGAATAGTAACCATCGAGGGATTGTACATAAACATCACAATAGGAGCAGTAAAGATGGCACGTAGAACTCATAACCTTAGGAAAATTATTATTCGAAAGCTTGTATAGGTTTTGAGCTCTAATCTTGTTCCTAGGGGGCACATGATGAAATTACGAATCAGCTTGTCGAATAGGGGGCATACGTATTTAGCCTTATGTTCAACATTATGCTTATAGTTACTTGATTCCCCAATGTCCAACTTCAGTTGTTTTATATCAAATTCATTTTTCAAACATTGAAAGTCTGGACAAGTTTCAATAGGTCTTTTACCACCAAACACAAACTTTTTTATTTCAAATTTTTCAGTTTGGGTCTTAGAGTTGGGACAAAATCCTATTCCAGTTCTGTCATCAGAATTAGTCTTTCTTTCATCAACACAGTCTTCAAAATAGTTAGAATTGTTTTCAAATTTTGCAAACTTTTTGAAGACTGTTGATGTCTTTTCTTTTGTTTGTTCTAATTCTAACAGCGTTTCTTTGTATTTCTTTTCCAGAATTTCATTTGAGTCAGACAATTCTTTCAGTTTTTGTTCAAAATTTTTGGTTTTATTCTCATGAGTTAGACAATGAGTAGTGTACTCTTCAGCATTCTGTTTGATCATATGACTTAGAGTTTCTATCTTCTGGGAAAGATCCTTGATAATATTTTCAAGTCTAGTGCTTTTCTTGAGAGTTTTTGCATACAGTGTGTGAATGTCAGTAAGGTCATCATTGTCGGAGCCACTAAGTGTGTAGTGTCCCTTAGTGGTTTATTTTTAGGACTCATACACCCATTTCCATTAACATTAGAGCGCTCCCTTTGACTCTCACACACAGCGTTTGAAGCATTATCAACATTCTTAAGCAATAAGGCAGATAAACCAGTAGGCATAGTATCAGTTAACATAGCATAAGCAAATTCCTCATCATTAGTGTAGATTATCTTAGCAAAGAATGATACACAAGGGTCAAAAGAGTTAGATGACTCAGGTTCATCATTTTCAGATTCATTTGAGTCATCCCAAGTCTTGCATAGTTGAGCCCTATTATGTTTGTGAATTTTGTCTAAGTTAACTCTACATTCACTAGCCATGTGTCCTAATTTCCCACATATATAACATTCAATATTTTTTAGGTCTCTCTCAGGTCTCTTGTTATTATTAGTCTGGTGTTTGTCTTGTCTTCTCTCATGAGGCCTATTGTTAGATTAGTTTAGATAAGTAGGTTTGCCTTGTCTTTTTGATATTTTATTTCAAAAGTTCACAATTTTTTTGAACTGTTTAGACATTAAGGCAAGCTGATTATTCAGACTTTCTAAATTACAGTCCTCATCAGATTCTAAGTCAATGTTTGGTATGATAAGTTTAGGTGTGGTCAACTTAGATGAAAAATAAGATTGGAGGCAGACTGTCTCTTTTGGGACTGAGTTAATTGTTTCTTACATTCTAATTTCATTTCCACAGTTCTCAATTTGCTACTGAGGAGTTCAGGTGTGAGATTTTGATCATCCATCTCCTCAATTGCATATCTTTTATTATCAAATTTTTGTGGAAGTTATATTAGTATTTTAAAAACAATTTCCTTTCTATCATATATAATCCCATTGGCATGCAATTTGGTCACAATGTCGTCAATCTAATATAGAAGTCATCAAATGACTCAGTTTCAGTCATGATCAAGGAGTTGTACTGCTGAATTAACATTTGTGTTTTAGCAGCTTTAACTCTAGTGTCACCCTCATGTGCAATCACTAAGGTGCCCCATGCTTCCTTATAGGTAGTACAAAATGATATCCTCTTAAATTTGTGTTCACTGATAGACACGAATATGACATTTTGCCTTTGTTACTATTAAGGGAAGTTTGTTTCTCTTCTTTAGTGAATTCACTTAGTAACTTTCTAATCCTCACAGTACTTCCTTCAGCGACTGGTTTAGCAGGAAAAGTGTAACCATTTTTAATAGCATCCCACACATCATCTCCCAATGTCCCTTGGATGAAAGCAACCATTCTTACCTTCCAGTAAGGAAAATTGGTTCCATCAAAGAGAGGGGGCCTTGACAGGTTACCTAGTATCTCAAATTCCTTGTCCATAATTTGTTTTGAGAAAATAATTTCAGAAACTCAAGATCTAAATAATTTTGAAAAACCAAATCTCTGATACCAATTGAAAAAGTACTGCTTAAGTCGTTTAATTCAAGATTAAACTATCTAAATGGTTCCGAACAATTTATTGAAGAAACTCTTTTCTTACGACAAATTTCTTAACATAAGATGTGTAAAACAGTATGAAGGAGTTATTTAAGGTATAGGTTTACCAGTTTTGAAAACCAAAACATATAAAGAAATGAAATCAACACAACCTCAAGAGAGGTATGAGAGGAAGAGTAAGTATACAAGTACATTTTTTAACGTGGTAAAACCCCACCCAATTGGTGAAACATCCACAGAGGTCTCACACCTCAAAAGTAAAAATCCACTAAAATAGAGTAATATGTTATAAATTATTTAACAATCAAGACACACAATCAGACCTAATTCTAAGTTCATAAATATACCAACTCCTCTGGATTTTCTGACTTCTCCCAAGGCTCTGATGTCGTTGATGTTCTCTCAGCTTTGTAACTCCACTCCTTTTAGCTTTACGTCGACTCAAAAGTCCAAAATCTCAATACCAACACTTTTCAGTGTAGTAGTGTGAAGTTTTAAGTGGTGATGTGCTCTAAATCACATGCATGCAACTCACACACACATAATTACAGACAATATGCTTATCAAATTACAAACATATCACAAATATGTAAACATTTCCAAAATCAGTTTAATCGAAACTATCAGACTTTGGATCTTTTAATCTATCCACAAATCAATAGGGAATCTTGCTATATACACGAGACAAGATCCTAAACACTTTCTTATTTTGAAAATATACAAACTATTTCACAAAATGTGAAATATGTTAAAGTGTAAATCCCCAGTCAAGATCTTAAACTAGATATGTGTCTGAATGTTCAAAGAAACTGAAATCAGAAACTATTTTATTAGTTTTAGTGTTTGAAAACATAAAAGTTGAAAACAACCAACAAAACTATGATTTCTCGAAATAAGAAATCAAATCTAAGAGAGATAGACGTGAAATGTATCACAAAATTTCAATCTCAGTTTTCTATTAAAGAAAATGAGATCAAAATGGTGTGATTAAGTTGGAAAATAGATTAAGAGAGAGGAATGATCTTCACAACTCTCAAACTAACACACTCTCATAAATGATTTTCTGTTGAGATTTGGCTGGAGTTTAGGTTAGGGTTTTCTTTTTTTTTCTTTTCTTTCTTTCTCTCTCTCTCCTCTCTTTATTTTCTCTCAAAAGTGAGGTGAACAAAAGATTGTAATCTCAACACATAAGGCATCTATTTATACTAAGCCATGGAAGCCTCTGGAACTTCGAAGTAAATGAATGGTCATGATTGAGTCTTAAGAGATCGAGGTAAATCTGATGGCTATCGATGCACCGCTATAAAACGTTCTCTTACTGGCTGTTTCAGGTATCACAAGGATTGCTTCAGGTCACATGTTGACCATCGGTGAAACTGATCCAAGGGTTCACAATCAAACACAGATATGTGAGGGCAAGAAAACACAAATCGAACTGTTATGAGTCTAGCACGTGTAAGGCTCAGATGGCGTATAAAACACGTATTTTTTATCTTATAGAAATACAATTTGCACCCACACAACTATCAAGCGTGTTTGGTTTTTACCCAAGCAAGTTTTTAGCAGCTAAAAGAATTTACAAATCGTCCCACAAACTTAATAACTTCATTTTAATTTATTAAAAATCATTTGAAAATCCTAGAAATTACATAAAATATCCCAAAAAAATTATAGAAAATTATTTTAAAGGGATTTAACTCACACACACCCATATTATGAAGAATGCAACACATAAATGATCCTAGCTGCGGTGTTGGTGTTTATACCTTTGGACTATTAGAGGAAATAGAATGTAGAGTCTGAAGGCTTGTTGGTTGAAAAGGATATGGCTCAATTTTATCACTATTTCCAAACTAGATAAGCACCTATATAATATAGACTCAAATGAGTCAAAGATGTGTGACACCCCGCCTAATTAAATACCGGGTGATCAGTCCTTTATTAAATTATAACCAAGGTGAACGGTTGGTTCATTCTTAGCATCATTGTCGCAAAATAAGTTTTCATATTAAACACCTTAAATAATTAAGCTAAGTGACAAAACCATTTATTTATTTTTATTTTTATTTTTATTTTTTTTATCAACTGCATATTTAATTTAAAACCAACATTTAAAACCTTTCATAATCCATAGTTTAAGAGTCACACCACAACTAGACTCGAAAAGATAATCCAAGCACTGTAAGCATTAAACTAATTAATTCCAACTTTAAAACTTCAAAGGAAAAACATCCTGACAGTAACAATCCCAAAGTATAAATACTGAAAGTAAACGAATCACAATCTCTGATAAAACCAACTGAATAAGGAAAAAGGGAAACACATGCCCAACTGGATAAAATAGAACTAGAAGTGGAATCAATAATGAGGTCGTCTAAGCAAGAGGCCTGCAACTTCCACCTAAGCTGCAGCACGTTCCTTCCAAAGGATCCTATGCATGACGCCCTTGTGGCTGGACACCTGTAATATATACATATATATATAAGAGAATATATAAAAGGAAACGGGTCAGAGCCCGATTGTAAAACAGTTTAAAAATTAGTTTAGCAAGTATTTAAAATGCTTACCGGCTAATGCAACAATCTATTAGTATGCGACACTCTCTTGAGAAATTATCACCTCTCTTCTAATGTGCACACCTACCGCACTATTAATCCCAACAGTTTATCTTATTGTAAAATCCTCATAAGGTTTCATGTCGACAATTTCTAATGCAAAGATAATTAATTTCTGAAAGCAAAGTTTCCGCATAAATCTCATTTTATTACAAAGTTTCTCAGTATTGCCTCAAACTTTTCAAACACTTATAAATTTGGAATATTTATTCATTACTAAACTACTTTTAATCACAGTAGAAAGTTTTCCAATTTAAATTCTCTCTCTCTATATATATACTATCGGCACCCCACATAAATTTATGGTGCTGGCATACTCTGCTATCAAGTCCTCGTATCCCTCGTACTAAGGGAAATACTAGTTCGGAATCACTTTCGAACTGTATTAACACAAAACACATACAAATTGAGGCGAATCATAGTTCCAAGTCACTAAGAGGCCAGCACATACCCTCACGTCTCTTAGGACCGTCTGATTATCGATCTGATAGCTTGTACCAAGGATTCCTATGTTCTAGCGTACAAGTCAATATCCCCCATAAAGGTCCCATCGAGATAAGACTGCCCCGGCACGGTAACCTCAGTGATAGCAAGTAGCGCGGGCATGATTTTTACACGTATATAGTATATGCACAATCACAGTCATATATGTTACAACCATTCCCAATTCTAATTTAGGTACACTCACGACCCATACTTATGATATTCATTCTTAGTACACATTACTAGATTATCCGGTATAACTGTTCGTCTCTTTTATTCTTATTTATGGGATTATTCCAAACTTAGTTTGTAACACTCGTAGAATCCTATCTCCCTATGTGTAATTTCAGTAGGTGCTCTTTTATTTTACGACGTAACTTCCTTACGAGCTTCACCCTTTAGACACACGTTCCCATTATTCCTTAAGTGTAAAACACTTCCGTTAATGTTAATCTCGTCTTACATTAAAGGTTCCATTTTTATAAAGTCCTACTGGTCTTCTTTATATCCCAAAATGTTCTAACAATAATGTCCAAGGATTACTATTCATTTAAATTGGAATGAACTATTTAAAAAGGGGAATATGAGTTTTTCAGAAGGGGTCGATGGATCGATGGTAGGGGCTCGATCGATCGATCCATCGATCGATCGATGCTCTTGGGTCGATCAATCGATCAAGCAGTTATAGCGAAACTACAGAATTAACAGTTACGGGAATCCTATTTCAAAATCATCCAAATCAGCATATTTGATTTTCAAACTCCCAATAAATGATACTACAAGTGTTATATCCCCAAATAATTAATATTCTACGTAAGACATGCGAGTTTTCATCAATTACAACGAATTAAAAGGGCCAAAATCCATAAACATAACAAGAACCCTAATATTTTTTTTAACTTAGTTCTTCCCATTCTTTTCCCAGATTTTCTACTCCTGTCTCAATGAATTTCGTGGTTCAACCTCTACATATGAATTAGATTTCCAGAATACGTCTTTCACCTCTACAACATGCGAATTCGAGTCTCCAATATATGCTTTCTTTTACAAAAACTAGTCCTAATCCATCCTAGACTTATATCATTGAAGCATTAACTAAAATAGTGCAAGATAGATACTTGCCTGGAAATATTTGGCTCAGATTTGTGGAAAATATTGGTGTGATTGTGATCCTCGTTGCGCGATCTACAATTTGGCGACGACGGCGATGCAAATGGTGGAGTTCTTGGCCTAGAACTCCTTGGAAAGTTTCTCCTCTTCCTCTCCAATGGTCGTCTTTGGTTTTTGGTTATTCTAACCCTAGAGGACAACTCCTACTGTCTGATATAACCTTAGAAAATTCGTGGATTTCCATGCCCAAAAATACAAAATGTCTAAAACGCCCTCCCGGGATGTTAGTTAGGCCTAAAAACTCTCCGAGACCCAAACTAAACCCCGGGGTACATTATTTTGACTATTTCGACCCTTCTGGGCACATTGACGTACTCAAAATGACCATACAGGTGACTAATAATTTATTCACTTTTAATAATTCAAATTTAATCCCGACACGACACAGATGCGTCCCGATAAATTTTCAAAATTATCGAATTGGATTCTCGTGATAATTTTTACTAAATTCAATTACTCATCTTACTTTACCTATAAAGTAACTTACAACAAAATTCTAATAATTACTAACTCTCATCACGCTAGTAAGTATTTAAATGATTTTTCGGATTAATATTAAATTAATATCTCAAATTAAATTTAATAAATCCCCAAAATTTAAAAGTCATAAAAATACGGGGTATTACATACTCCCCCCCCTAATAATGGAGTTTCGTCCCGAAATTCAAAAAATAAAGTATACCTTGTAAGAATAACTCTGGGTATTTCTCGTGCATGTCAGTCTCACGTTCCCAAGTGGATTCCTCCACATTATGATACTCCCACTGGACCCATACAAGTGGTACTACTTTCGACCTCAATCTCCTTTGGCTATGGTCTAGAATAGCCACTGGCCTCTCCTCGTAAGAGCTATCGGGTTGTAAGTCAATCTCCTCAATCGCGATGTGTGTGTGGGTCATGTCATCTCGAAGGTATAGTCTCAACGACGAGATGTGGTATACATCGTGAATGCGGTGTAAATGCTTCGGCAGTCCCAATATGTATGCTACTTGTCCAATCCTCTCGATAATGTGAAATGGTCCCACGTACCTCGGGCCAGTTTCCCTTTCTTCCCAAACCTCATCACTACTTTCATAAGAGATACATGTAGTAATACTTGGTCCCCCACATTAAATTCTCGAAAAAATCGTTTTGCATCGGTGTAGCTTTTCTGCCTGTCTTGGGCTACCCGAATGCGACTCCTGATAAGCTCAATCCTGGCGGAGATTTCTTGAATTACCTCTGGTCCTAGTAACTTATTGTTACCCACCTCTAACCAACAAGTTGGAGAACGACAAGGCCTGCCATACAATGCCTCAAACGAAGCCATGCCAATCGTTAACTGATAAGAGTTATTATAAGCAAACTCCACCAGTGGGAGATGTGGCTCCCAACCTCCCTCAAAATCAAGGATACACATGCGTAGCATATCCTCCAATATTTGATTGGTACGCTCTGTTTGTCCATCTGTCTGTGGGTGGTAAGCTGAACTCAACATCAACTCTGTACCCATGGCCTCCTGAAAGCTCTTCCAAAAACGCGACACAAAAATCTTGTCTCTGTCTGACACAATATTTAGGGGAACCCCATGTAGTTTAACGATCTCGACAATGAACAACTGAGCATATTGACCCGTGGTATAGTCTGTCCGTACTGGCAGAAAATGAGCCACCTTTGTCAAGCGGTCCACAATCACCCAGATGGAGTCGTGACCCCGTTGTGATGTAGGCAACCCAATAATAAAATTCATGGAAATACTTTCCCACTTCCACGTGGGTATTTCCAACGGTTGAAGCAACCCTGACGGTTTCTGGTGGTCTACCTTTACCATCTGGCAAGTAAAATACTTGGACACGAACTCAGCAATGTCCTTCTTCATCCCATGCCACCAGTATTGTCGCCTCATATCCTGGTACATCTTATCTCCCCAGGAGGCACTGCAAATCTGGACCCGTGAGACTGTGTCATCACTACATAACGTAAATCTTCTCCTTCTGGGACCACTGACCTCCCATTAAACCTCAAACCTCCATCGAAACTAACAGAATAGGATTCAGCACCCTCGACTAGAAGCCGTACAATCTGATCCTGGCAAAATGAGTCCGCTGCCTGTGTCTGTATTACCCTCGTAACAATCTCGGGTGTCACTGTCATGATAAATATGAAGGAACGGGCTACCGCATCCTGGTGACCCAACTCTTTCCACTTTGCTTTCCAGACGTTCGCTACGTCGTCTACCGGTCTACGGCTCAACGCATCAGCAACTATGTTGGCCTTCCCCAGATGGTACTGTATGTCGAACTGATAGTCTTTCACAAACTCTAACCACCTGCGCTGATGCATATTCAGCTCTCGCTGAGTGAACAGGTACTACAGTGACTTATGGTATGTGAACAAGCGTAACTTCTCCCCCAATAAATAATGGCTCCATGTCCTCAATGCAAAGACGACCGCTGCTAACTCTAGGTCGTGAGTGGGGTAATTTCTCTCGTGTGGCTTAAGCTTGCGGGAGGCAAAGGCTATAGCCTTCTCCTCCTGCTGAAGTACTCCCCCGAGTCCCCATAAGGAGGCGTCAGTGTAAACCAGATACTCCACGCCCGGCTTGGGTAAAGCAAGAAATGGTGCCGAAGTTAGATTATCTTTCAGCTCATCGAAAGCCAATTGACAAGCATCGTCCCAAACATATGGTACTCCCTTGTGAGTCAGGTTCGTTAATGGACCCGCTATCTTGGATAACCCTCGGATGAATCTCCTTTAGTACCCGTCTAACCCCAAGAAACTACGCACTTCCGTTGGTGTCGTGGGCTGTCCCCACTCCCTCACTGCTGACACTTTACTCGGGTCAATCGCTATTCCCAGTTTAAAAATAACATGTCCCAAGAACTGCACTTCCCGTAACCAGAATATGCATTTCTCGTACTTAGCATACAGTTGATGCTCTCGTAGAGTCTGAAGAACCTGCCTCAAGTGCTCATAATGCTCTTCCTCAGTGTGTGAATATATCATGATGTCATCTATGAAGAAGATGACAAACTGATCCAAGAACTCTTTGAACACTCAGTTCATCAAGTCCATGAATATGGCTGAAGCATTTGTGAGTCCAAATGGCATCACTCTGAACTCATAGGACCCATATCTCGTCAAGAAAGCAGTCTTCAAAACATCCTGCTCCCTAATCCGTAGCTGATGACCTCAAATCTATCTTCGAAAAGAAAGTTGCTCCCCTCAGCTGGTCGAACAGATCATCGATTCGAGGTAAAGGATATTTATTCCGTACCGTGACCTTGTTCAGCTCCCGGTAGTCCACGCATAACCTAAGTGAACCATCTCTCTTCTTCACAAATAAAATTGGAGCGCCCCAAGGTGAGGTACTCCTACGAATAAAGCCCTGACCCAACAGCTGCTCTATCTGATCTCGTAACTCCCTCATTTTCGTTGGAGCCATACGGTACGGAGCGCGTGCTATCGATCGAGTATCCGATAACAAATCTATGATAAAATCTATCTCTCGACTGGAGGGTAGGCTTGGTATTTCCTGAAATACATCAGAAAACTCACGAACAACTGGGATCAAGTCTAAAGGAATCATGACCTCCTTAGAGGTATCCTCCTCTATGTAATACAAATGAGAGAAAGAGCCTCCCTCTGGGCGAGGCATCACCACTAGAAACATCTCCTGCCCCGGAATGGCAAAGATAATACTCCCATCGAAACAATATATCATGGCTCTGTATGCTGCGAGCCAATCCATACCAATAATAACATCGTTCTCATGCATATCTAAGACTAACATGTCTGCTGGTAAGATTAAGCTACCAATCTCTACTCCCACACCTCGACATGTAAAGAAAATTAATGACCTATTTCCTAGTGGTGAGTCTACGCATGTCACAGTGCTCTCTATTGTGGATAATAATCCTAAGGCCTTCGCAAAGTGAGTAGCTATGAAGCACTGTGTCGCCCCAGTATCAAATAAAACTCGACCCATAGTACCATGGATAGAAAATATACCCTCAATCGCGGGTGGTGCCTGAGGAGCTGTTGCTTGGTGGACGTTATAGACACGTCCATACTGTAACTGCCCCTGTTGCACTGGAGCTGATGGAATGGCTGGTAGGGCTGGTGCCTGAGCTGATGCTGGGAGGGAGTCTTGAAAAGGTGGCCTCTGTGGCTCATTACGGACACCCCGCTGCTGTAGGGCCCTATCTCCCTCTGGACAATCATGGTGCCTATGGCCATTTTTACCACACCCGAAGCATCAGCCCCTGAAATTTCCTACCCTCTGTCCCTGCTGATTACGACCCTGCTGGCCCTGCTGAAAATGTTGTTAGCCCTGCTGACCCTGCGATTGATGATGTTGGCCCTGCTGATTAGACTGGCCCTGCCTAAATCCCCCAAATCCCTGCCTGGAGTCACCTGATCGGAACCGCTTGGTAGGGTCCCCCTGATGGGAACTCTGCTCATGCTGACGAGTCTGCCCCTGAGATGTCAGTGCTCCATTAGTACCACTACCCCCTGTCTTGCCCTGCTGGCTAGACTCTCCTGCTCGCTTGCTTCCCTGCAAATAGAAGCGGTGATCCTGGCAGTGTAACAAAGCAGCATTGAGTACATCCGTGTAGGTACTCAGTGACAGATTGCCTATGAGGTGTTGACGGTTCCTCCAGGCCAATCCGTCCACAAACAACAATATCTTCTTCCCCTCAGTGGGTGCCTCATCTGGCACTATAGTGAGAAGTCTAGCGAACTCCTCCTCGTACTCAGTAACAGTCGTATTCTCCTATTTCAGATTTAGTAACTTCCGCCTCATCTCAGTCTGTACAACGGATGGAAAGTATTTGCGGTCAAACCGCGCCCAAAATGACTGAATAGTGATGATGTCCCTCTCCTCCAAGGTGGTGGTGGATTCCCACCATTGCAAAGCGTCCCCCACTAGCTTGAAGGAAGCCAACAGTTGTTTCTGCACGTCCGTGCACTCGTACATGCGCAGATGCCTCTGGATATCTTTCTTCCATTGGCTGGCTACAATGATATCCGAACTACCCGCGAACTCTGGGGGATGCGCCTTCTCGAAGGCATCCCTAACTCGCTCCCATGCAGATGGAAGTTGTGATGGTACTAGCGCCACTGCCTGAACCTGGGGTGGAGCCTGCTGCACTACTGCTAATACGACATTCACCGCCTGAGCAACTATAGCGGCTACCTCGGTTGCATTCATCGTTCCCTAAACCGGAACTGTTGGCTGCTCGGTCTGGGCACGTCTGTCCTTCGGTGCGCGTATCAGAGGCATCTGAAACGTAAAGGAATTTATTAGTCTACAGTTATTATCAAATCCCAAATAGCTGAAGACGTAAGCGTAAATGCAAGAATACAATAATCCTAAAAAATAGGGCTCTACAGCAAGAACGCTAAGCTGAAAGCGAAATAAGCCATACAGATTCTAAAGAACACTAGAACCTGATGCTCTGATACCACATGTGACACCCCGCCTAATTAAATATCGGGTGATCAGTCATGTATTAAATTATAACCAAGGTGAAGGGTTGGTTCATTCTTAGCATCAGTGTCGTAAAATAACTTTTCATATTAAACACCCTAAATAATTAAGCTAAGTGACAAAACTATTTTTTTTATCAACTGCATATTTAATTTAAAACCAACAATTAAAACCTTTCATAATCCATAGTTTAAGAGTCACACCACAACTAGACTCGAAAAGATAATCCAAGCACTGTAAGCATTCAACTAATTAATTCCAACTTTAAAACTTCAAAGGAAAAACATCCTGACAGTAACAATCCCAAAGTATAAATACTGAAAGTAAACGAATCACAATCTCTGATAAAACCAACTGAATAAGGAAAAAAGGCGACACATGCCCAACTGGATAAAATAGAACTAGAAGTGGAATCAATAATGAGGTCGTCTAAGCAAGAGGCCTACAACTATCACCTAAGGATCCTATGCATGACACACTTATGGTTGGGCACCTGTAATATATACATATATATATACAAGATAGAAGAGATAAAAGAAAACGGGTCAGAGCCCGATTGTAAAACAGTTTAAAAATTAGTTCAACAAGTATTTAAAATGCTTACCGACTAATGCAACAATCATATTAGTATGCAACACTCTCTTAAGAAATTATCACCTCTCTTCTAATGTGCACACCTACCGCACTATTAATCCCAACAGTTTAGCTTATCGTAAAATCCTCATAAGGTTTCATGTCGACAATTTCTAGTGCTAAGATAATTAATTTCTGAAAGCAAAGTTTCTGCACAAATCTCATTTTATTATAAAGTTTCTCAGTATTGCCTCAAACTTTTCAAACACTATTAAATTTGGAATATTTATTCATTACTCAACTACTTTTAATCACAGTAGAAAGTTTCCCAATTTAAATTCTATATATATATATATATATATATATATATATATATATATATATATATATATATACACTATGGGCACCCCACATAAATTTATGGTCCTGGCATACTCTGCTATCAATTCCCCATATCCCTCGTACTAAGGGAAATACTAGTTCGGAATCACTCTCGAACTGTATTAAAATAAAACACATACAAATTGAGGCGAGGCATAGTTCCAAGTCACTAAGAGGTCACCACATACCCTCACGTCTCTTAGGACCGTCTGACTATCGATCTGATAGCCTGTACCAAGGATTCCTATGTTCTAGCGTACAATTCAATATCCCCCATAAAGGTCCCATCGAGATAAGACTGCCCCGGCACGGTAACCTCAGTGATAGCAAGTAGCGCGGGCATGATTTTTACATGTATATAGTATATGCACAATCACAATCATATATGTATACTACCATTCTCAATTCTAATTTAGGTGCACCCACGAACCATACTTATGATATTCACTCTTAGTACACATTACTAGATTATCCGGTATAACGGTTCGTTTCTTTTATTCTTATTTATGGGATTATTCCAAACTTAGTTCGTAACACTCGTAGAATCCTATCTCCCTATATGTAATTTCAGTAGGTACTCTTTTATTTTACGACGTAACTTCCTTACAAGCTTCACCCTTTAGACACACGTTCCCATTATTCCTTAAGTGTAAAACACTTCCGTTAATGTTAATCTCGTCTTACATTAAAGGTTCCATTTTTATAAAGTCCTACTGGTCTTCTTTATATCCCAAAATGTTCTAACAATAATGTCCAAGTATTACTATTTATTTAAATTGGAATGAATTATTTCAAAAGGGGAATATGAGTTTTCCAGAAGGGGTCGATCGATCGATGGCAAGGGCTCGATCGATCCATCCATCCATCCATCGATGCTCTTGGGTCGATCAATCGATCAAGCAGTTATGGCGAAACTGCAGAATTAACAGTTACGGGAATCCTATTCCAAAATCATCCAAATCATCATATTTGATTTCCAAACTCCCAACAAATGATACTACACGTGTTATATCCCCAAATAATTAATATTATACGTAAGACATGCGAGTTTTCATCAATTATAACGAATTAAAAGGGCCAAAATTCATAAAAATAACAAGAACCCTAATATTTTATTTAACTTAGTTCTTCCCATTCTTTTCCCAGATTTTCTACTCCTAACTCAATGAATTTCATGGTTCAACCTCTACATATGAATTAGATTTCAGAATACGTCTTTTACCTCTACAACATGGGAATTCGAGTCTCCAATATATGCTTTCTTTTACAAAAACTAGTCCTAATCCATCCTAGACTAATATCATTGAAGCATTAACTAAAATAGATCAAGATAGATGCTTGCCTGGAAATATTTGTCTCAGATTTGTGGAAAAGATTGGTGTGGTTGTGATCCTCGTTGCGCGATCTACAATTTGGCAGCGACGGCGGTGCAAACGGTGGAGTTCTTGGCCTAAAACTCCTTGGAAAGCTTCTCCTCTTCCTCTCCAATGGCCGTCTTTGGTTTTTGGTTATTCTAACTCTTGAAGACAACTCCTACCATCTGATATAACCTTAGAAAATTCGTGGGTTTCCATGCCCAAAAATACAAAATATCTAAGACGCCCTCCCAGGATGTCAATTAGGCCTAAAAACTCTCCGAGACCCAAACTACACCCCCGGGTACATTATCTTGACTATTTCGACCCTTCCGGGCACATTGACGCACTCAAAATGACCATACGGGTGACTTATAATTTATTCACTTTTAATAATTCGAATTTAATCTCGACACGACACAGGCGCGTCCCGATAAATTTCCAAAATTATCAAATTAGATTCTCGTGATAATTTTTACTAAATTCAATTACGCATCTTACTTTACCCATAAAGTAACTTACAGCAAAATTCTAATAATTACTAACTCTCATCACGCTAGTAAGTATTTAAATAATTTTTTGGATTAATATTAAATTAATATCTCTAATTAAATTTAATAAATCCCCAAAATTTAAAAGTCATATAAATACGGGGTATTACAAGATGTAGGGTGCTTCACCCAACATTTCACGGTAGAAAGAGAGTGAGTTAGCACGAGGTGTCGCCCAACATTATTTTGGATCAAGATAAGATCTTTATTTCTCACTTTTAGCAAAGTTTCCAGGAGAGTATGGGGACAAAATTGTGTTTTAGCAAGGCGTATCTCCCGTGGATCGATGGGCAGACATGAAGGGTGATAAAGATGTTGAATGATATGCTGAAGATGTATATTCTGGACTTTGAAGTTAGTAAGTGAAGATTTTTAAATTTTGACGTGAGTGGTCAGGTGTTATTACGGATATCTCCCATGAAGGGAATGATGCAGTTTGTGAAAAATGGAAATTAATGCCTAGGTATGTGGGACATTCCCCCATCATCAGAGGGTAGGGTCGGTTGTGTATAGGCTCATCCTACTGGGGTATTGCAGTAGGTTTACAATGCGTTTCGTGTGTCGTCATCAATGACGTATCTCAAGGAAGACATACTATATCGTCGCATGGTGTTAGAGGAGATTGGCTTGCAACCAGACATTTATACGAGGAGAGACTTGTCGCTATTTTAGGCCATAGGGGGTAAGCCTTCGATCAAGATGATACCATTAGTGCGTGTACAATGGGGACACCATAATATTTTTGTGAGTCAATTTGGGGAATGTGAGAATGACATGCGAAAAAAAGCATCCGGAGCTCTTTGTGCCAGGTATGTCCAAATTTTTAGGATGAAATTCTGTTGTTAGGGGGAAGTATGTAACACTCCGTATTTTTAAAATATTTTAAATTACACGTGTGCACGTAATTTAATTAAATTGAGGAATAATGTGACTTAAATAAATATTAATTAGGAAATAAAAGGATTAATATTTACGTGTACTTATATTTACACTACACCAAAATGGGCAAATTGTCACCTTTCAGCCGGCCAACCTTGTCAAGGTCATTGACCGTGACAAAAAAATACGCGTTTTATGTCACGGTCATTGACCTTGACACGACCGTGACAACGAATTGTCACGGTCAATGACCTTGACACGACCGTGATAACTTTTCCAGCAAAAACCCTTTCCCCCTTCTTTTTTTCCTCCCACCGTTCCCTCCCTCTCTCTCTCTCTCTCTCTCTCTCTCTCGGCGCTGCTCTCTCTCTCTCTCAGGTCCAATTTCTCTCTCTCTCTCTCTCTTCCATTTTTATATATATTTGTCTGTATATTTATGTGTGTATGTGTATATATATATGTGTGTATGTGTGTGCGTGTGTGGGGGGTGGGGCAGGGTGGGGGAGGGGGTGGGGGAGGGGGCAGGGGGTGGAGTGGGGTGGGGCAGGGTGGGGGAGGGGGTGGTGCAGGGGTGGCAGGGGGTGGGGCGGGGTGGGGGAGGGGGCAGGGGGTGGGGTGGGGTGGGGTGCGGTGTGTGTGTGTGTGGTGGTGTGTTTTTTTTTGGGGGGGGGGGGAGGGGGTGGTGGAGGGGGGCAGGGGGTGGGGCGGGGTGGGGCAGGGTGGGGGAGGGGGTGGTGTCATTTTTCATAATTTTAGCATTAGTAAACATAGGATAAAAATATCTGATTAATTCCTAGGTTAAATTAAATTAAATTAATTTTAGTGCTTAAATATTATTGAATGGTTTTGAATTTTTTAAATATTATTAAATGGTTTTTAAGTGTGGGAATGGGTGTGTAGTGTAGTGGATTCCACCATATTCTGTTATGTCTTCTTTACTAACTAGAATCTTGTTGCAGATAGGATTCCCTTTAGGGTCTTATGTCTTGAATTAATCTGAGGGGGTGGGGGTGGGGGTGGGGGTGGGGTGGGTGGGGTTTTGAATATTATTTATATTCAAAATAAATAATTGATAATAGTTGGATAATAATTGGATAATAATTGTTTTTATATCTATAGAACAGCTTAGATAGTGTGTGTGTGTGTGTGTGTGTGTGTGTATGTGGTCAATACATGAATTTATTTTTGTATTTGAATTATCCCATGAATTTATTTTTGTATTTGAATTATGCCATGAATTTATTTTTGTATTTGAATTAACCCATTATATGAAACATACTTGAAATTAAATATAGTGCGCATAGATACTAGCATTCTAGTTCTTATGCGTACGCATTCAATAACCCTTAGACCCGTTCGAGAGTCATTACCCCTGTAATGAGATCTCTCGAATTGTCCCGTTTGGACAGTTTGAGACTGTATAATTTTTGTATAATATTCTTATTGGCTTAAAGTTGTTACTTTTGGAGGAAGTTCTGCAGTCGTATCTTAATGTTCTCTGGGTACATACTAGATTGACAAGTGTGACTGTTATTTTAATTGACCAATTGAAATAACACTCACACCTGCCAATCTACGTCGTGTACTTGGAGAACTAAGGGGATATGTTGTTGAATTTTTTTCAAATCGTAACAATGTGCATGAGCTGTTAAGTATATTACACAAAAATGCATTCTTGAATGGGATAGGACCACATACCCTTTAATAGGATAATTAAATGATGGGATAATTAAAAAAAATATACTATAAATCTAAGTTTTGTTTACCTTTAATAGGTGTTTAGTTGTGGTAGCTGTGATGGGATATCCGAAATGGGTGAAGGGCTTATTACCCAAGGTGAATACACTTCCAAATAGCTATCCTGTTATGAAGAACAGTTTGAAAGGTTTGGGAATGAAGTATAAATCGATTCATGCTTGTGTGTATGACTGCATACTATACCGAAAGGAGTATGAAATCTCGATCGTTGTCCGGTATGCGATGAACCTAGATATGTCCAATCTACTAGTAAGGAAGGCACAAGCTCAAAAGTGCCTCAAAAAGTATTGAAATATTTTCCCGTTGGGCCTAGATTAAAGCGATTTTTCACAGTACCATGGATTGCAGAGGCAATGACTTGGCATGCTAGGGCAAAAGTAGGGGGTAATATCATGCGTCATCCTATTGATTCTACTGCCTGGCGGAGGATGAATTATGAGTATCCCGATTTTGCTCGAGAACAACGCAACATTCGTTTGGCTATATCAACAGATGGTTTCAATCCATTTGGAAATCTAAGCACCAATCAGAGTGTATGGCCAGTGATCCTAGCCCCACTCAACCTCCCCCCTTCACAGTGTATGAGACCTGAATTTTCGATGATGGCTTTATTGATACCTGGGCCAAAGGCACCAAGTGAAGACATTGATATCTACCTGGCTCCTTTGGTAGAAGAATTAAATGAGTTGTGGGAAGAGGGTGTGCAATCATTTGACTCTTTTAGAAAAGAAGAGTTTACGCTGAAAGCTATGTTGATGTGGGCAATTCATGATTTTCCAGCTTATGGGACATTATCCGGATGTGTAGTACATGGCTATTTGGGGTGTCCTATTTATGGAGAGGAGACTGAATCTCTTCGTCTATCCTCCAGCTTAAAAAATGTATACCATTGCCACAGGAGGTTTTTACCCCCAGCTCATAGTTTCAGATTTGAGAAAGCTTCCAATTTTTTATTGGGCGGAGTTGAACATAGGCTACCGCCGAGACAACTTTCGGGTTCAGAAATTGAAAGTAAATCTTCTGAATGTGTCCCAAATATGCCAGGTAAGAATCCCAAATTTAAGAATGTCAAGCATAAGAAGACCCCAACTGGGATTGAAACTGAGATAAGAAAGGCATGGTCTCGGAGGTCAATTTTATTTGACTTGCCTTATTGGAAGAAAAACCCGGTGCGCCATGTATTGGATGTGATGCATGCAGAGAAGAACTTCGCTGAACATATTGTGGGTACTTGCCTTGGGGGGAGTCATTCGAAGGACGGAGAAAATGCACGAAAAGACCTTAAAACGTTAAAACTTAAACCACAACTATGGTTGAAAGAAGATAGTAGGGGAAGGACAATAATTCCCCCTGGTGCGTTTACTTTGTCGAGTGAGGAAAGGAAGGTGTAATCCAAAATATATTTGAATTGGATTATATAAGCTTCAAAGAGGTTGTATTTTACTGTGAATGGGTAAGAGTTGAGGATAAAAATGCTTCTAAAGTTGATCCTGTCACCAATTTGATCATGGTTGACTTGTCCAAGTTGAAGAGCAACGACCACGTGAGCGATGAGCCGTTTGTTTGTGCATTTCAAAAGGTTAAGCAAGTGTTTTACTCGGAGTATATCAACAACGAGCCGTGGTCAATTGTCCAACACGCGCCAAGGCATCTAAATAATAGTGTGGATGACTTGGCTGCTCCTACCGAATATCAATCCATTTTTTATGATAACCCGAATTTGAAACAATTTTTCAATTTGTAATAATTATTTCAATTTGTACCGAAACATCCATTTTTAATGATTTTACTTGATCTGCACTTTATCATTTTCACTCTTGTGTAGTGTGCGTGTGTGGAGAGGAGATTAATACATAAATATTCCAACTACATCTAAGTTTTGTTTATACTAATCCATGAATATACGCTTCTTACCTTTAATAGGTGATTAGTACATAGTTATTTGGGGTGTCCTATTTGTGGAGAGGAGACTGAATCTCTTCGTCTATCCGAACACTAAGAAATGCCATAATCCTATGGAGCGATGCTCTGCAAATTCCTCCCAACCGTTATGTAGCCAAACATCGTCGGTTGAAGTTTTCAATTCCACTTTCCATACCCCACCACTTTCCATACCCCATTCAAAGGTGGAGTTGACAAATTCAACTGCTGATTTTTGGCTACACAACGGTTGGAAGGAATTCGCAACGCATACCTCCATAGGATTATGGTATTTCTTAGTGTTTAGATATGAAGAGAATTATAATTGACACGATTGCCCGGGGTACATTAGTTGGAAGGAGGTGCCATATGAGCTCAAGTTAGTTGTTTGAGTGACACTACAGGTAATGTATTTATATTTATATGTCAATTTCGATTTCGATTTCAATTACGATTTATATTTATCTATATTTGAGGGGGGATACTAATTTTACTTTATTTCAATTCAGGGGACAGGGAGTGGCCCTAAGGGTAGGCCACATATGCTCTATACTTATGTGGCTATTCGGACGAGAAGGGAAGGATAAGGAGGTGTTTCCGAGCGTCGCGGTACAAAATCTCTTTTCCATGCAAATAGTTTGTAGATTTGAGATAAAATGATGGTGATGTTGTTTCTTTTTAAATAGTTTCTTATTTGAATATATATTTGCATTATCTTTAGTTTGTTCGGATATATGATGTTTGGAACAGGTACAACGTTGCTATAACAGGTACAAATATACTGCTGGGCAGTGGCAGTGGCCATACTGCCCAGCAGTTTTTTTTAATTCTGCCCAGAATTGTCACGGTCATTGACCGTGACACGCCCGTGACAAAATTGACACGGGCGTGTCACGGTCAATGGCCGTGATAATTTTTTTAAAAAGGGTCACGACTTTGTCACGGTTTATAACCGTGACAAACGTGTCACGGTCATTGACCTTGACACGACCGTGACACAAAACGCGAGTTTTTTGTCAAGGTCAATGACCGTGACACGACCGTGACAAAAAAAGTTGTCTCGCCTCGAAATGTCACGGTCATTGACCTTGACAAGGTGAATTTGTCAAGGACAATGACCTTGACAAATGGGCAGATTTGGTGTAGTGTTACTTGTGTGATAAGTAAGTGAAAACGTGTTAAATTGTATTACGTCGTAAGTGAGTTAAAGTGACGAGATTAACGGTATCTCATTCGGGAAACGCAAATAGAGTCGTGTCGGGGCATGAGATGAAAATTAATGTTAGATAATTTGAATGGTTATTTCAAGTGCGTTGATGGTTTGAAATAAGTCAAAATAGTCAGAAACAGGTACTCGGGTTTATAATTGTGTTTTGAGGGCTTTTTAGGCTAAACGGGAGTTGTAAAAGGATATTCGGATCATTTTACATGTAAGGACTGACTTAATTTTGGGATTTAGAGTATTCAGATTTATATTTAAGTAAGGTGTATAGAAGGGGAAGCTATCAAACCATTCAATATGCTATGGTTTTGAAAAAGGAGAGAAGAGAGAAGAAGAAAAGGGAGAAAAGTGAAGAAAAAGGGATCCGGGTTGGAGATCGAGTTCATCCGAGTTCAAGATCATTGCCAAGAGAGGGACTCAATAAGGAAATCTTAGAAATTCATAGCTCTCAAGGTAAGTATTTAACTTTCTTTAATGTTAATTGTAGTTTCAAATATTCATGCAAAATCTGTGTAGAAAAACACACAATTTTTAGCTTGGGAGAACCATGCTAAATTGGGTTTTGAATAAAGTAACTATTGAAGATGAATCTAATGATGATAATATGGTAAATTTGATGTGATAAGAATGAAAAAGATAAGTTCTTAATTTATTTAAAAGAGAAAAGGGTGAATTTTGAAACTAAGGTTTAGTATTAAATGATTTAATTGATGAATCTCTTTTTTAACCCAAAAAAATTATGAATCTGTCAAAAGATTTGATGTCACTTCAAATGCATGCCATTTTATTTTTACTTTGAATTACACTATGAGCCATAGATTTAAATAAAGGTGTGGATCTTGGCTTTTTAGTGAGCTTTGAATCAGGCTATTCGGACTTTTGTGGATGGAGTAATAGCCATTTTTATTAAAAGGTGTTTAATCTGTCAGAATATCTGATTTTTACAAATTTTGACGTCACTTGAAATGCACATCATTTTATTTATACTTTGAATTATAATATGATCCATGGATGTAAAGAAAGGTATGTATCTTAGATTTCCAATAAGCTTTAAATCAGGTCATTTGGACTTCTGTGGAGTGAGTTATAGCCATTTTAGTAAAAGGTGTTTAATTTGTCAAAATATTATATTTGTGCGAATTGGTGATTTTTAAGAGTTCTAATGGGATGGGGACTCTTATATTTTTACCTTTTTAAAGGGAGCTCATGGGAGGACTTTTTAAAACTCATATTAACTTATTCCCAAGAGACTAGGAAGTGTCGTAGGCTAACTAGGGATGGATTCTGTGTAAGAAAATATGTGACTAAGCGAGTAAATGATCACGGGTGAGGATCATGAAGTCGGGTTAGACTTTGGGATCGGATAGGGTAGTGCTACGAGAGATATTACGCACGATAACCAACTTTATATATATATATATATATATATATATAGAGAGAGAGAGAGAGAGGCTCTCTTATATCACACTCTATACATCACACCATTCATCATGCCTAGTTCTAAGCCCTAAGAAACGTTTTTAAAAAAAAATATTTTTCTATTGAAATTAACCTTTCAATCAACACATGTTAAAAAAATTAGGTCAAAATACATTTTCTGGCTATTTTTAAAAAAAATCACCAAGTTCTGCTAGCGCCTAAGGTTTTTTCAACAGTTTTTTGCTGGATTTTTAAAAAATAGCTGCAAATTATAGTTTAACCTAATATTTTGAACGTGTTGATTGGAAGGTTAACTCCACGAATAAAATAAAAAAAATTCATTTAAAAAAAAACTAAAACTAGGTGTGATGTATGAAGCTTGATGTATATATGTGTGTGTGTGTGTGTGTGTGTGTGTGTGTGTGATTGACTTTCTATGAACATATATACTCCAATATGCTAGCGTTGGAGGTCGCACCTAGTGGGCAGTCCATATGGCATTGGCCAGCAGGTGTTGGATGTTCCCTAAGTCATAGTACTGTTGTATGACCACTATTTGTGTGTGAGGATAGCTATATTTCAAATTTGATTTGGGTAATGTGGTATGGTTATGATCCACAAATGTATGTTTATGACCGCCTCCATTTTGTGTTTGCGATTTTGGATTTAGTGGTGAGATTTCGACCCAGTTGCCCAGGGACGGTATGGGATGTACCTGGTGCATGATAGAATACTAAGAAATGCAGCGGGGAGGAGAGCCCGGGGATGCTATGTATATACGTATAAAAAGTGATATATATGTGTGTATTCAATTGATTGCGTGAACATTAATTTAACTAGTGTGTAGTTACATTGGCTATGTAACGGTATGAATATAATTGAGAAATAATAAGTTAAATCTTATGTGATAGCTACGTGATAAATAAAGTAAAGTAAAATACATGTAGCACAATTGGGCTAGAGGTTTAGGGTGTTGGACTATGTTGAGAATGACTAGACTAAGTAGGCGGGGTAATATAACTAGGTAATTAAAATACATACATTTGGTGTGCAAAATAAATGAGGGGTGAGGGTAACCTCATGTGAGTGCGACACCAGATGAACATGAATAATTCTTGCTGCATATTTATTAATGCATTTAAATACTTACAACTGTTTTTAAAATGTTTTAGGCGCTGACCCGTATCAAATATATTTCCAAAACCTTAGGTGCTTAGCCCTAAGGATGCCAGGGTTAGCTTATCATTCCAGTTAAATGCAATAGATGTGCATGCCTACAGGATTTTCTTAGACGCCGCTTTCCATTCTATCTAGTTAGGATGATTTTTCCGGCATTTCTTTTGGGTATGTCGCCCACAGTCGGACACTTTTTATTATCATCAGACTTTGTTTATATTATTTAATTTATCACTTGGATTATTATACTTGGGATTTACCGAGAGTTTATTCGGTTGTTTATTTAATTATGTTGTCACTACTCATTATGTTTTATTGTGGTAAATGTTTATCTCATATGGTTGAATGGTTTAACAAACCATGCTAATAAGTTTTATAAAATTTGACACCGGGCTTAATAGGTTATTAGCAATTAATTAGTTTTCGACAGTGATGCTAAGAATGAACCATACTTAGATCCTTGTTATATTTGAGAAGAGGATTGGCCACCCATTATTAGAATCGGTGGGGTGTCACAATATTTTATTATATGATATCTTTATATAGGTCTATAAAAAAAGGCCTAGAAACCACATACTTTCAGCTCAGTTAAAGGGCAAAACACCCTATAAAATTACATTTTAAACTATAAAACATCTAATCTCGATTTCCGTTGGTATCTTTATGGATTTCATTTAAAGAATTAAAGTTCGTAAAATGATCAACCATTAATAACATGAAAAGAAAATGACAGTTGCAAAAGTTACAAAATCAACATACAAAACTATCAACTTTGCCTTAGCGAGTGGTTCTAACTGTAAAAGTAAATAAAGGACCATATGTGCTTACCAGCATATGAATTTCATTGCAAATATATACAAAGATCACACAAACCTTGACCGGAAATAACTAAAGAGACGTAAGAGGGCTTAAAAATCGTAATAGAATATAAAACAAAATCAAACATGTTTTAGCACTAACAACTTTCTTTATAAGAAATCAAATAATAAACGAAATAGGATTTATGTTAATAAGATGAGTAGAAATGTACATATATAAACATATAGTGATAAGTGGTTAAGAAATGAATCATGACTGATGAGGTTATCGGTTGGGTAATTTGTCAAAAACCTAGATAGGAAGCATGGATGATAAGGTTGTTAGTTGGGCAATTTATCAAATACATGGATACCAAAAAAACACAAAGAATCAATAAAAAGGCCTATATATAACTATCAAGTACCTGGTTACCAAAAACACAAAGAATCAATAAAAATGCATGCCTAAAACTATAAAAGAATAAATCTTTAGGGATGAAATTATATGCTTCGATACCAATTGTAGGAGGGCCTAATTATGAATATGAGATGATGATTTTGAATATTCATAAATTTGTAATTTCTTCAAATTAAATTAACTATTCTAAAACAAAACTGCTATTCTAGTTCAAATTTACACAAACCAAATTAAACATGAATTTTTGCAAATTAAACTTTTTCTTAAACTTACACAACCCAAATTAATTAAGCACCAATTACACTATTTTTATGATTAATCCAATTTTATTTTGTTAAACCAAAGCATGCATCTAGGTGAATTGCAAGATAAAATAAACAACCACAACGCCGCGATGTACGAAGAAAATCCACAACGGGAAAACCCCGGAAAACCCAGCCACAAGTTCACTAAGTACGAAAGTACAAATGGACATGACATAATACTTACACAACGACTTGACGCCCTTGCAAGCCTTGACGCTCTTCGTTCCTTCAACATCTGCCTAGTAACAACATAATAGTCCACCCACGTCTCAGAGTCACCGATCGGGCATTGCTACCTTCACGCATACCGAGTCCACCGTATGTACACAAAAGAACATGAAATCCTCCACAAGAAATAATCTTAATGATGTAAAGAATGATAAATTCGGTGCCAAAACTTGATCTCATACATATATTACGCAAAAACTTGGATCAAAATACTTGAGTGTAAATTTGGGTTGAAGTTTGATAAGAATTTATCATAAATGATTAATAAACACGGATGAACTTCTTAGAGAGAATTTTTGCTCCAAAGGCTTGAAAAGTTCATTCTAAAAACTGCACTCCCACACTACATAAATAGTTGGAAAAAAGTGGTGGGAGGATAAAAGAAAACTGCCTGAAAAAATTGTCAATTTTTATGAACCGATCCATTTATTCGAACGAAAACCAATCTTGTTCGACATAACCATCTCGTTCGAATGAGACTTATAATGAGAAGTCAGAACAAACCAAAATGAGACTTTAATATAAGGTCATTTGAACGAACACGAAGTCTCGTTCAAACGACCTGGGAAAGTCGTTCTAAGGAACTGGAAAAAAATAAAACTATTTTTCTTGAAAAAAATAAAACTATTTTTCTTGAAAAAAATATAAAGTCACTTTAAAATAGCTTAACGAAAATTTTATCACCCAATTAAAAAATTTCAAGTCTCAATATAAAATATGCATTCATACCTGAGAGATCCTTGGACTGTTGATAACAAAAATAAGGCACAAAACACGGCATAAGATGTGATCTCGTTGGCTTGGCTGCTACGTCTTCAACAAAAATATCATAGGCTTGAAAGGTGACAAATACAACTTCTATCCTATGACTCAAAGAGTTTTGTTCGAAATTAAGCCAATAGAGACAAATTGACTCAATTGGAATTTTTTTCTTACAAAATCAAACATAAATTTTTCTAGATCTAACTCAATAAACAACAAAAATAGTTTTATCCAACAATAGAAAAAATCGTACAAAAGCTTAAATCTTAGGTTCCAATATATATATATATATATATATATATATATATATAGTATAAATCGGTGAAGCTGGAAGCAATGCCACAATAAATATACAAATTTATAGATATACGAAATAGAGAAAAGGATAAACTATACAAAGAAGTATACGAAGAGACGAGTGATAAAGAAAAAAAAGTTCAACAAAGGTGGAAGATGGGTATCCACAATCTGTTATTTATACATATACTTTTCAAGATGAAGAAAGCAGTTTACCTTTTCAGTTTCTAGGCTTGATGAGAATTATTAGAGATGGAGGAAAACACGAAAGGATGCACAGAGGAATAGAGAAAGCCAAGAGAGAGAATATGAGATATTAGTTTGATAATTATCAATTCATCCAATGGAGTGAACTCTGTCGTTTTAAATTTGGATCCAAAAGCGCCTGTGGATTTGGAGAAGAGGTACTTTTATTAGAGGTTCTATTTAATGAGTAAATCTTTAATCAGAGACACATAGCAAAATCGAGTTTCGAGACTACATTTTTTAAATAGTTACTAGGTTTTAGCTTCATGCGATGCACGGGCATTTTGAAAAATATATATTACAGTATTAAGTACCAACCAAAATTAAAACATTCAGTAATGTGAAGTAGCATTATTTGCTGCTACAATTTTATACTCAGTGAGATTTTTGACATGCATAAATTATAATCGAGAAATATATCCCATGAATAAAGTAATTATGTGAAAGACCAAAGGAAAACTGTATTCTGGTAAAGTTCCATTCATATTGCATATACCTGACAAAATAAAATGAATATAATTATACATTTGCATAACATATATTTTACAAACTCAATGATACATCCCTTGTTACAACCTTATTACAAAGCCATATCAATAGATAATAGACATGATGTAAGTGCTATCGTGTGTTGTTTAAAATTCCAACCCTACAAAGGAGTGGAATCAATAAAACTGTCTGAGGTGATAATTTCATGAAGCTCAAACACACTATTTTGGTGAAGATTATGTCTTCGTATTTTAAATGGTCTTAAACCTACCTGGAAACAATTGATGGAATTTATTTTTGCATCAAACATATATTTTATAATTTATTCCCACAACATGATTGTTGTAACCTAAAAATATTAGGCCATTTGGACCAATGAAGCAATAACACCTATAAATCTCATTTCCATGCTGTCGATATAAGATAACATGTGGTCGACTCAGGTACTTTCAGTCGGCTCTTTAGCCAACCACACCTCAAAATGTGAACCATCAGTCACATGAAGAGACGCACATAAGGAGCCTTAACAGTCCTTATATTCATGCACGCAAATAACACATGGTTGCATACTTATGTATACAGGTGTAAATGCTTCACGTTATAAAAGCATTCCACATATTGGGATTCCTGAAATTGTAAATACACCATTTATTTTAGCTGAAGGGGAAGATGAATTGCTCATTTGTATTCAAGATACTGGAATTAAACCCTAAATATTATTACCCAATGAATGTTGGTTCCATTCTTGAGTGGAACCACATAGAAAATCTCTGGCGTCTTCTCTATATTTTCATTTTCTATTTTATCTGTGATTATAAATTTAGTCATTGAGAGCCAGGATTAATAATCCAAATTCAGACATCAACAGATTTGCGTCGTCTGTGGGAAGAAAAAGTCATTGTTGTTTTCTACCCTTTTTAAACCCATTTTTTGTACCTTTGGAACATGGCTGATATCTTTGAAAGTAGTTTGGCTGGAGAAAATGCTTTCAATCCTTCTATTCCTCCTGGTATATGAGATTTATGAGGAATTATACTCAATATTGCCAGGGTATAAGAGGCAATGTAAGAAATCGTAAGGCAGCTTACCCAAATACTTCAAGCTAGGTCTATCGCTATTTCATTTTCAAGGAGGGAGATGCCACCTCCTCTCCCATAAATGATAGAAGCAAGTTAAGATATTTCAGATCTTCACAAGACTAATATTACCATCCAGGGGTAACCCCTTTAGTCAAATCTACTGATTACTACGATGGTCTTAGCCAGAACGATCGAGCGTCTTGAAAATATTTAGCAAGGCTTCTGCCTTCGATTATCTTGGTCCTCGAGAGCCTAGAAGACATCATAAGGAGCCAGATAGATCACGTGATCTCTGTGCCGAGCATCGTGAAGGGTCAGGTAAGTACAGATCTAGCATCCAGGGATTCGTGCATGCCGAGTAGACTTTTCAAGAAGAGAACTCAGCACGAACACACGGTAGGGCTACCCAAGCTGCATCAGCTAAATTTAAGCCCGAAGATCATTACTGAAAAAGATCAATACAATGACTCGAAGATCGCTTGGGGGAGATAGCCAAGATAAAAAATCCCCTATAATAGAGTTTTTATAAATGGATCTCCATTTGTTCCAGCTATTGTGGATTTCCTTACATCGTCCAAATTCGAGTCACCTGTGGTTACTCCCAAGTATGATGGAAAATTGACCCCATCCTCCATATTGAATCATTCCAGGCAGTAATTGATATTTATTCAGTTCTACATGATATGTGTTGTCGAGCATTCTCAAGTACCATCACCGAATCTGCCAGATTTAGTATAATAATCTTCCCGGGGGATCTCTAACTTCTAGAAACTCATTGAACTATTCATCTAAAACTTTTGCTTTGTAGCCAAACCTATCAAGAGGGTATTCGTCAGCGACCAAGGGAGACTACATGCGAGTATATCTCATTTTAACATTAAAAAGTTGAAAGTGATAGATTATGAAGAAAATATAGCTATTAATGCTCCCTGAGAATTTATATTATGCGTTAGCCAAAGATCCCCCTAAAACCATGACTGAGTTGATGGATAAAGATGGAAAAAATATTAATACTACGGAAGTTATGGCCGCCAAACATGCCTCCAATTCTAATGTCGACCATCCTAAGAATTCTGATAAGAAGGAGCAAAAAGATAAGAAAGCCCAGAAACCCGAGAAGTATGAGGAATACACTCCTCTAACTATTGTCATGAATCACATCCTGAAGAAATCAGAGGGAGTAGAGACCTCAAATGGCCCAGAAAGCTGAAGTCCCCTCATAATAGGAGAGATAAGTCTAAGTACTATTAGTTTCACAAGGACTATGGGCACACGGCTGACAATTTCATTGTTTTAAAAAATGAGATTGAAAATCTAATCCGGTGTGACAAGTTATCCAAGTACGTTGACAGGTCACAAGAAAGAGAATCCATGAAACAAGCAGATTCTCCTCGTAGAAGAAGATATGAGGAGGAAAGAAGCCAAGATAGTGATTCAAAAGAAGAATCGGGTCTGCCAACTAAACCTCGAGAGCATGAAATTGAGGTAAAAATGATATTTTTTACTGTTATTTTATTGTCGGAGGAGATAACGATGGCGGAGATAAAATAGCTGAAAGAAAGGCCTATTTAAACGAAGCCAAAGTATGCTCCTATATTCGACAGATTAATCTATCTGACGACATTAATGGTCGACCAAAAAAAGTAAACAAAGATAAGTTGGTAATTGGTTTCTCCTAAAACGACATGTCAGGAGTACTTTACTCATGTGATGATCCTTTGGTTATCATTATGATAATACATGAGGCAAGGGTGGCTAGAATTATGATTGACAATGGCAGTTCAGTCGACATTATATTTTTCAATTTTTTCCACATTTTTGGATTACGGGATAGCAAATTAAAACCTTATCATAGGCCACCAATAGGCTTCTCATGAGAAGGAAGTTTTAATCGGCACATGGCCAGCTAGAAGGATTGAAAGGATCCGTTTATTCAACTTAGACAAGAATGTTCGATCGGTCTACAACATAATCCTTAGTAAGGTCAGCCTGAAAAAGTTCAAAAAAGTACCATCTACTGTCCACTAGTGCCTAAAATTCCCAACTCATTATGGGGTCGACATCCTTACGAGAAAACAAGTTAATGCTAGGGTAGGGGTGTGCAGTGAAATCGAAAATCTGATAAATCAAACCAAACAGATGACATTGGTTCAGTTTGGTTCGGGTTTTGGAACTAATGGTTTGGTTCCGGTCCCAAAAAAAATTCGATGTTTCGGTTCGATTCCGGGTTAAAAAAAATAATCTAATCTGAAAATTGATCCGAAACGGACCCGATATATAATCTAAATATATGTACTAACTTAACCCTAAACCTATCCATATAAATACGAACTTACTAAAGCAATTGAGCCGTTCTCTACTCTCTTTCTTCCAAACGCACTCTCTCTTTCAAAATCCCTCTCTCAAATCGGAACTCAATTTGTTCCTCTCATCCAAAGATAGTTGAGGTTTGGTTCCTCAACTCAGGTCGGAACTCAAAAGCCATTCTGGTTCCTTCCGAAAGCCATTCTTCTTCAGGGCTATGTTGTTAATGTGTTTACACCTCTAGTTCTCCTGTAAAATTTGGTTTCTAGTTTTTATTCTTGTGAAGATTGGTACAGATGGATATATAAATTTTGAGACTTAAAAACCTTATCAAATCGATATACTCAAACTCGATCTCAGATCGTACCTTAAACCGATCTCAGCTCAGCTCAAATCGATGGTGCTGCTTGTTTATTCAGTTACCTAACAAAATGGAGATATTTTTATTCACTTCAAACAACACCATCATCATGTGATTGTAAAGTTTTTTATTTAGTCGGTTATATATAATCTGATGAGAATGATTTTTATTTTTTCAGTTATACATTTTCTGATGAGAATGATCCTTAATTATTCAGTTATATATAAAGTTTGTTGTTTATTCAGTCATATGTAATTGTAAATTATTTTGTTAAATGTATCTTAATATATATTTTTTAAATGTGATCAAAATCGAGAATCGATCTGAACCAATCTAAGAACCATCGGTTCAGTTTGGTTCGGTTCCAATGGACATCGTTTTCGATTTCGATTCCAAAATCCTAGAACTAAACCACCCTGGTTCTAGTTCTGATCTAGTACTGAAACTGAACAAACTCGAATCGTGTGCACCCCTACGCTAGAGAATAAGATTACACTTCAGTCGAGTAAGGAGAAGTAAAAAAACTTACTGCAACTGACGAGATAAAAGCTTTAGATCCTCGTGAAGAGACTGATTTAGTCAAAGTACAGGTTGTGGAAGCCACGAAAATAATTATCTTAGATGACCAAAACCCAAAAAGAATCACACATTTGGACTCAACCATGGAACCATCCCTCAAATAAGAATTGATTATTTTTCTTAGAGAGCAGAAAAGTGTGTTCTCTTGGAGTCACGAAGATATGCCAAAGATTGATCTGGAATTTATATGCCATGAGTTGAATATCATAAAAGATGCCAAGCCGATCAAGCAAAAGCGATGGGTCTTCAGCCCTGAGAAGAGCATGACTATTCAAGAGGAAGTGAACAAGCTACAGAAGGCAAAGTTCATCGAAGATGTCAAATATCTCGAGTGGCTGGAAAACGTAGTAAGGGTGAATAATAATAATAATAATAATAATAATAATAATAATAAATGGCGTATATATGTTGACTTCACCAATCTAAATAAGGCCTGTCCCAAGGACCATTTTCCTTTACTTATAATTGATTAATTAGATGACGCCACAACAGGGCATGAATTACTCAACTTCATGGATACTTAATCAGGAAATAACCAAATCAAAATGAAACCGGAACTAGGGAAAACACATCATTTATTATTACTACTCGAGGTACTTACTGTTACAATGTTATGCCCTTTGGGCTTAAAAAACTGGAGCAATATACCAAAAGCTAGTGAATAAAGTTTTTGAAGACGAAATTGGTAAAAATATGGAAGTTTAGGTATATGATATGCTTACTAAAAACAAAAAAGCTACCGACTATATAAAAGATTTAAACCAGACGTTTGACCTGCTCGAAAAGCATTAGATGAAGCTTAATCCAACCAAATGTGTGTTCGGTATACAAGAAGGGATGTTCCTATGAGTCATCATAAATTATAGAGGAATTGAATATAACATGGATAAAATTAAGGCATTAATGGAGATGCAGTCTCCATCACACAAGAAAGACGTGTAAAAGCTAATATGAAGGGTAACTGAACTTAATCGGCTTATCTCTCGTGTAACTGAAAAATGCTTACAGTTCTTTAAGGTGCTCTGGAAGACATTTAAGTGGAATGATGAATATGATAAGCTTTATAAGAATTGAAGAAATATTTTTTATCTTCACCATTGCTCTTTCAACCAGTTATGGGAGAAAAGTTATACTTATACCTTACTGTATCCGAGTCAGCTGTTAGCTAAGCTATAATTCGATTAGAGAATGAAATTTAGAAACTAGTGTATTATACTAGTAAGGCTTTTAGATGAGCTGAAATTCGATATCCTCTCCTAGAAAATTAGCTTTAGCTCTCATTGAAGCATCAAGAAGAATGAAACCCTACTTTCAAGTGCATACCATTGTGGTCTACATAAATTTTCCATTGCGCAAAGCTATTCACAAGTTGGAAAAATCAGGGAGATTGATGTCTTAGGCTGTAGACCTATAAGAGTATGATATACTCTATGAGCCCTGAACAGCGCTGAAAGGGCAGGTTATATTTGATTTCATAACATAATTTACCTATAAGGAGACCACAACCGATCATTAAGGGAGAAAGGCCGAGTAAACTTCCTTCGAAGAGAGTTTAAAGTCGAACTAAGCAGAACAGACTACTATGGGAGATAGCTTTAAATTGAACAAATAAGAATCATCCACTGCTCAAGATGTTGCCAAAAAGTATGAAGAGCAAAGAAAAAAATTATTCAAACAAGGATATCAAAATGATTGGAGCTTTGACGAAGAAATTCCTATCTAGAAGTTGTACATTAATAGGTCCTCTTGCTCCTTTAGCAGTGGAGAAGGATTAATTTTAAATACCCCTGATGATATAGATGTGGAGTATGCTATTCATTTTCAATTTTAAAATCTAACAATGAGGCAGAATACGAAACCTTAATCACTGGTCTTAAACTCGCATTATCATTGGATATCGAGTAAGTCGTCGCTCACGGTGATTCCCAACTAATTGTTAGCCAATTACTTCATATATATGTAGTAAAAGGAGAACTGATGATAAAGTATATGGACAAGGCTTAAAACAGTATCTCCAAATTCTTGGCGATCAGAATAGTCAGAATTTTGAGAATTGAGAACGTTCGAGCAGATGCACCTTCTCGGCTTGCTTCAGTAAACAGGATAGAATTGAAGAGGACCATTGCGGTGAAAATCCTACCAAATAGGAGCATACATAAATAAGAAGTTGACTTAATAGCAATTGATCTGGAGCCCTTATGTATGGATCCAATAAAAGGGTACATTGACAAGGGATTACTACCGGAATATCCAAAAGAGGCCAGGAAGTTGAGATACAAAACGACTAACTACGTGCTGAAGAGAAGTGTTTTGTACAAAAGGGGATTTAATATCTCCTTACTCTGGAGTGTTCATCCAGCAGAAGTACAAGATCTGATCAAAGAAGTTCATGAAGGATCATGCGGATCCTACTTAATCGGATGATCACTAGTGCGACGAGTAGCCACGCAGGGATATTATTGGTTGACTATTAAGGTAGATTATTCTTCGTATGCTAAAAAATGTAACAAGTGCAAAAAATTTATTGTTATACATAGGTGACTTGGGGTTGCTTTGTTGCCGATCACCTCCCCTTGGCCCTTTACCCTATAGGGAATCGATTTGGTTGGTACCTTGTTAATGACGAACGGGGTATTTAAATACTTAGTCGTTACCATAGACTACTTCACAAAATGGGTGGAAGTTGAGCCACTAGTTGAAATGCCTTAAGAAAGGGTTTACCAGTTTATAAGAAAAATATCATATACCTTCATCATTGAACATAGGACCTAGTTAGATAAACAAAAGTTTGAGGATTATTGTGCTCAATCTAAAATCCAAAAGCTATATTCTGCCCCATGTCATCCCCAATGCAATGGTCAGACAGAAGTGACAAATAAAACACTGCTCGATGGATTAAAAAAGATACTTGACAATGTTAAGGGCAACTGGATTAACAAGTTACATAGTATTTTATAGACTTGTAGAATCATGCCGAGAATAGTTAATGGGGAAACTCCATACATGCTAGCATTTGGAACAAAAGCAGTAGTCCCAACAGAGATTGGTGTACCAAGTCACGAGGTTCTTAACTCTGACTCCCCCAAAAGTTATCTGATAAGGAGACTTGACCTGGACTTAGTGGAAAAAGTAAGGGAGAACTTCGCACTTCGGGTAACTACTTATCAACAGTGTACTGCCAGGTTCTATAGCAAAATAGTGAAGTTGAGTAATTTGAAAGAATGAGACTACATCCTCAAAAAGGTAATCCAGAAACGCAATAAGCTGAAGGCTAATTGGCATGGCCCATGTCCTATTTCTGCAGTTTTTCGACCAAGTACCTATCGCATAGAAACACTTGAGGGGGAACAATTCAAGAACCCATAAAATTTTAAGCATCTTAGGAAGTATTAACAATAAGTGTGAGAAGTTTTAATGAATATGTAGATTCTATGAGCAATTTAATTTGTCATCAATCAGCTTCCTTTTTATGTTTTTCTTTTTCAGGAGTGTGTTGGAGACATAATAATCTCAATTACAATGTCAGAGAGGCAAGCCAAGTCCAATCATGACAAATCATGTCACGTTATGTATGACTTCGTCTTTGGCAAGTCACAGAATAAAATAAAATCTTCATATATAACTTAGAGTCAAGAACAAGAAGTTTTACCAAACCAGGTTAGAAAAAAAATCCTAATAAACTTGGTAGCCAATGGTAACTAACTCAAATATTTAATTTCTAACTGACAAGATCCGTTTGGACAAACATTAATGTGTTAGTAGATCCTAAGGATGGACAACTAACATTTGTCCAAATAGGTAATGAATCAAGTATAATTGGTCGACTAATAGCAGACCACCTAATCTCTATAGTTCACCATGGATAGGCTTAAAAAACATATATATTCTTATTCAAGAAATCAAGGAAGTTCATTACATCACATCCTCAAAACCAAAAACTACATGATTAAAAATTCAGTCAACTGGATGTTTTCGTAGAGCTTTATCCATTCATTTAGGGGGAACATCAAGAGCGTATGGATGAACTGTGGAACTTAGATCTATAATCCTCTCATGCCTGTTAGAAATGGGCATATTTAACAAATATTGAGGTCGGGTCTAAGTCTCTTCATCTTGCAGATCACCCATTGTTTTTTTATCAGGCTTATTGGTATAATGTTAGTAGGAATCCAATTGGCATCAAACTTAAAAGGAGGATTTGGATCGTCAAAGACACCAAGATCATAATAATACCATAAAGTATCCTTTTTGTAAACCTTTAGAACTATCAGAGCATTTAGCCAACCCATTTATAACCTTCATTCCTAACTTACTCCAGTTCATCTCCCATGCAGGCCAAGGCTTCGTTATATCCATTTATCCAAACTGTTAGTTTTTTTGTCAAATTAAAAGGTTATCCTGTCAGCCTTGTCAGATAGTTTCTTAATGGTATCAGTTTGGTTCTTGATCAAGATTATCTAGTCGACTAGAGTTTTCTTCATCCTTTCTTTCTCTATAGTGGGCCGAACAACCTCCAATTGCTTGGACGATTAGCCAACTTTGAATTTTTTCCAAAGTCTTTATCTTTTTCCCCAACTCAACATTTTCTTGCTCTAAGAAGGATATATCTTCATTCTATCAAGTCCCTGAAGATTTCTTCCAGACCTCTAGTTCATTTCTGAGAAAATTATTTCACGTTTTAGTAAACTTGCCACTTCCCGAGCGTTGTTCAATTTATTGTTCAACACAAATTCCTTTTTTCAATGTACTAAAAATATATCTTGGAGCCTCTACTCAAAACCTCTCTCTTGGCTTAGCCGAGCATACTTTTCTTCGTAATCTAAATACATACTTACAAGGGATGATTTATGATCCTTTTGCATTTTGAGAATCATCTCATAGTAAACTGTGTTGTTAACTACAACTTGGTCAAATAATCGGTGCAGATGGAGGTACGCTCCTTTAACCTTATTAGAAGCGTCCAGGCCGAGCAATTCTTTCATCTCATCCTCATCCAATTCTTCATGTCCTACTCCAAAGAGCCAAACACTTCTCCTGTAAAAATCACTCTCAACAGGGATTATGACAAAACTCCTAAAGTTAAATTGAAGAATAAAATATAGGAAACTAGGAAACCAATTGAGCAAATATAAACATTTGGCAAGGGGGAATGATGGAAAAATTTATTAAACAGGTGAAGAAAGGACTATTGTTTTTTATTACAGTAGAAAGAAAACAAACAGTATAAAAGGATAAGGAAAAGAAAAACTCTAAGATAATTACACATTCTCCTTATCTTGGGCCACATCTCCTGTCGATCGGGCCACCACCATGGAAGTCTCAGGCGCCATTAAAGACTCACCAATACCCTCCTCATATTACATTTCTTCATCAATAGCAGGAGTGGTGCCAGGTTTGAACTGCTGGAAAAGGTCAGAATCAACAACAATGCCATTTTGATTAAGCGCAGAGTCCCAACCATCCTTGAAGGAAACCTTATTCAAATAGTCTATCTGCAAGGCAGCAGTGGCAAATGCTTTATCTCAACCACGTGTATAAGCATCATATTTTCCATTCTTTATAGTCACCTTAAAGTCTTTAATTTTTTTCTCCACTACGGTGGTTGCCTTCCTAGCATCTGTAGCAACTTATTCGACATCTTTCTTTGCCTGCTCAACAACCTTTAACGTATTCTGCCAATCTTCTTTATTTTTCTTATGGCCTTCCTTGCTAGCCTCAAGATATTCTTTCAAGCCTTTGAAGGCCTCCTTAATATCAATAGAAGACTCCATAAGTTGGTCATCCCTAATCGAGAGTTGACCAAAATTAACCAAGAACTGCAAATTTTGAAGATAAAATGTGATCAATTAGAATAAATAGTTATACCAGATAAAAACAAAGGGGATCAAGACAATTACCAAAGCCAAATTATAGTTGGACCTTTTCAGTTGTATCGTCGTGAATATGGGGGTAGCTGCCGATCTATCAGCCGGGAGAACACCAAAAGCAATCAAACTTGACTAATCCAGGGTTCACTGCCATAGAAGTAACCTCAGTAATAGTCTGATCAACTTGGGTTTTTCGAACCAATTCATATTGTACTGAAGGACCTTTACTCAATCTTTTGAACTAAGGCTCAGTGCTTTTTATATCTTCAGTGGTAACGACCACTGATTTCTTAGACGCATCACCAACGGGTTTCTTTTTCTCATATGGAGGGGAATACATGGCTCCAATGATCAAATTGGGGATATTTATTTTCACCATTTTATTGGGGGATGGGAAAGTGATTGGAATAATGGCTAGATCAAGTGATTCAAATGAGGAATACGTTCTATCCAAGACAGTATCTTCCTCTTCCAATGGTGATTCAGATGCAACAACTGATGGAGATGAAACAGAGTCCTCTAAGTCTATGGGGGCTACGTGAATGTCCTTTGTATGGCGAGCTACAAAAAAAGTGATTGAATTCTTATATTCCAGTAAGACTGATGCCGACCTATGACGTTCTTCACCTATTCTCTGTTAAATCGACCAGATAAACTTTAAATCTTTAAAAGTTAATTCCGAGTTTGGGGGGCAGTCTCTCTTCCTTCTTTATGCAAAAAGACAAACACAATATGTTAGTCGATAAGTCAATAAACAAAAAGCAGGCATGAATGAAATATAAATAGTATAAGATGCTGACCTATGCCACGCCCTTCTTAGGGGCACCTGGGACCATCGTACCTCACCCCTCAGGGAAGGGGGCATATTGCCAATTCTTGATAACAATCCCATAATATCAATAATGTTTATTGGAATCAGACACTAATGCCGTGTTGGCGTGATGTGTAGTGGGCCCTGACGGTAACAATACATTAACTCTTGTATCCCAATGTGGGTCCCATATAGTTCATTAAGACGGTTAACCCCATTTACTGCTCTCCAACTATTGGGGGCTACTCTAGCTGGGACAACATCAAAGTATTGGTAAAATTCCAATAATAAATTATTGAGGGAAAGGTAGTGGGCATCCAATGGCCCTCATCCAAGGCACACAAGTCACAAGGACCATATACCATCCCAATAGTCACCCATTCAGGATTTTTCTCTCCCTCCTAAATTCCTCCAAAGAATCTTCATTAATAATATATACCATCTTAATAAAGTAGAAAGAAGAAATGAAGGAAAATGGATTCTTACAGTTGCTAGCACAATGGAGAACTCCGTAGAATATCAAAAGGAAAATAACAATGGAGGATAGAGAAAGTTCGATTGCAAAAAGGTGAGGCAAAACGGAAGGAAACTTAACCTTTACAGGTGTGATGATAACTCTTGATATCCCTAAAAATCTGGATTTGAAATGGTTCAGTGTACCAACGCTTGGGTTATCGACGATGTCTCAAATCTAAAAAGATAAAAAGACCAGTGTACCCCTCAACGGTTTGCTATTTTTTAAAATATTTACAAAACTGCCATTCCCTCAACACAGGAAACAAAAATTACAAGTCCTGAAGGTCGGCTACCGACCACAAACCTTATGAAACGCCGAAAAATAATAGACAAAAATACTACACCCTTTCATTCAATCTTCAAGCATGCAATACTGGGGGCTTTGTTGTAACCTAAAAATATTAGGCCATCTAGACTAATGAAGTAATGACACATATGGATCTCATTTCCACGTTGTCCATAGAAGACAACATCTGGCCGTCTCAGGTACTTTTGATCGGCTTTTCAGCCGACCACACCTCAGAATGTAAACCATCAGGAACACTAAGAGACACATGTGGGGAACCTCAATAGTCCTTATATTCATGTACGTGAATAACACCCATCTACATACTTATGTGTACAAGTGTTAATGCTTTACATTATAAAAACATTCCACCTTTTGGGATTATGGGAATTATAAATATACCATATCTCAGATGAATGGGGAAATGAACTATCCACTTTTATTTAAGATACTAGAATAAAACCCTAAATACTATTACCCAATACATATAGGCTCCATTTCTCAGCTGAACCACGTAAAAAATCTCCGGTGTCTTCTCTATATTTTCATTTTCTATTTTATCCGTGATCATAAATTTGGTCATTGAGAGCTAGGATAAATAATTCAAATTTAGACATCAACAATGATTCTTTCTCTCAAGAAGTATGCAACGAACATGAGTTTTGTGTTGACACTATTGAATAACATGAATTGATTACTTACTTTATTAGAAATTAAAGGAGGTTATTTGTCGGATGGATTTATGTATCAAATAAATGATTATAAACTTATCACAATTAGAATAATAAAAATTATGTTACATTTTGTTACGCCACGAAAGTAAAATTGATAAATATTTAATTGGTTCGATTAAAGGGGTAGATAATTATAATGGATAATCCGATCTATCAAAGTAATGAAGGGCCTTATGTTGCAAATTGCAAAGACATTAGTTTATAAAACTTTAATAGTAAACAAAAGCCAAAAACGGAATAACATAAAAGATTCAAAATATGTTTACCCGAAGAATATCCTTCCTATGGCTCGAGACCAATACCCTAGTTCCTGTAGAAGTTCATCGAAAAGAAATATTATATCTAACTTGAAATATTTACACGCGGCTTCCTTTTTTGGAGTTTTTTTTACTTTAACTCTTAGATAATAGTCACGCGTATCACATTGTTGTTATTGTCTTAGTGGGTACATAAGTCAAAATATGGTATATCTATATATTTATACATACATATTTTCATTTTGCTGTTTTAATTTAAAAGGAAAAACAAAGTGTTGAACAAAAAACAGCGATTGAATCTTATGTATGAAAGAGATATATGAAGATCATGTTGATGCAAAATTAATCTAATAATGAACATGTCAAGTAAAGAGGTATCTCTGCTTTTTTTAAATCAAATACATGATGTTTAATTGGAATTTGTTCTAATTATTATTTGTATTTTTAGTGTGTGTGCAATGGAGTATTCTAATTTTCTCTGTTGGGCTTTTGCCTTGGTGTTATAATAATAAAATTTAACCAAAAAAAGAGTATTCAAATATAAATGAAAATGGTATCTTTGAAGATATTAAACATTTCCTCTAAATTCTAACTAAGCCAAATGTTTGTAGTTTTATAATATTCGTTGAGTGGTAATGATACAAAGCTCTCTTGAGACATTTCCTTAAACACCATAAAAGCAAATGTTTTCGCATAAACATCATTAGATAATTTTTTTAATCCATCACAAATTTTTAATGAAAAAGACCTAAAAATTGTATTCAGAACATTATAAGCTAATAAAAGCCGAAAACAACCGTGAGATGAAAACTAACTCGTGTTATCTTCCTCTAAAAGGTAATTAAGTGGCTTCAATACTTTTTAAAGAAAAAAACTTGCCTTTCATTTACATAAAACATAAGAACAACAAAAAAACCTTAGATGTAATACTAAACTAAATATTTGTATGGTAAACCCTTGGAGAATCGAGTGCATACCTTGGTATTTCTGGAAGATCCGAATATAGGTGAAATCCTCCTACTTGAGAGTTGTATACTTTAGATGATAGGTCGGAGTTATTGGGAGTGTATGAAATGATGGGTCAAACTTTCTTTAATGGAGGAAGATAAAAGGCGATTGGAGCTGGGTGTCTGGATTCGTAATCCATTGTAGGACGAAGATGGAAGACGATTGGAGGGGACTCGATTTAAGATGGTAAACTAAAGGTTTTGTTATGAGTTAGTGTGTGTAAATTAGAATGGAAGTGCTTTTTGTGAAATGGGCCAATTTTAATTGGACTCAAATTTGAAGAGCCAAAGGTTTTCTCATGAGTTGGTGTGTGTAAATTAGAATGGAAGTGCTTTTTGTGAAATGGGCAAATTGCACTCAAATTTGAAGTCACGTGACAAATCTACCACGATAGACACCATTTTTAAATATATATATATATATATATATATATATATATTAGATTAGATATTAGATTATGCGCATGCGTGCAACATTAACCCCTTCGATTATGGATCAATTACCAAAAAAATTTCCAAACATTATTTAATACACATTTAGTCCAAGCCTTTTTATTTTGTTCCAAAATGTCCCCCAAACACCCATTTAATCACTATTCTCTTATTTTTAAAAGTATGCGCTAGCGGCACTCTCGCCTCACCTCCCTCCCATCCTGCACTGCCCGAGGTCCTGTGATCCTCATCGAAACTCCTTATTTTAAGTAATTTTATGTGGTAAATTTTTAGAACAAAATAATAAAATTTAATTAAATATATATTAAAAAATATTCAAAAGAGTGTTTAATATATGAGACTCTATTGGTTTATTTAGTAGGATCCATTGGTCCAAGTCAAGATCCGATCCGATCCGATCCGATGGTAATCCTAGGAAAATGGAGGGTTATTAATGTGCACATGCCATATACTCTCTCCTCATCACATAACCTAAAGTACTATACCCTTGAACCCTTGTGTTCCCCAAACCCTCACATCCCCGTGCTCCTCCTTTCTACAGTAATAGATAGAGATTTGTGAAAAATGGCTTGGCGTGGTTCGATTTCGAGAACACTAATGTCCACCGCTAGGTCTTCATCCTTCCGCTCATCCCCCCGCCTCCGCCCCCCTCCCCTCTCTTCCCCTCGCCGCCGCCTCTCCTTCACCAATCCCAGGTTCATTTTCTCACTCTCCACCGAACAGATCTATTCATATACTCCATTTGATATTTATGTTTATTTGTCTGTTAGGAATTTGGGAGAATTAGGATGCGCTCAATCTCTCATGCCGCTGCTTGCTGGAGGTCGTCTCACATCTCACCTGACCCTCGACGTGCGGGCCTTTTGCGAGCTGTCTCATGGTACCTTCTGCCGTTCTTGTCCGGATCGCTAATGGTCTCTTTGTGAGTCTGTATACTGTTTTAGGACAACCATGACCAATTTACACAATAAACACACTTTTTTTATTCAATCACTAATGCCCTAATAATTCGAATGCTTTGATTGTTGAGTCACGGCGTGAATTAGTTACAAGTGTTTGTTAGTTTGTGAATTTTCGTTGATAAGAATTAAGAAAGAACTGGGATTGGGATTTATAGGGAGGACTGGAAAAGATGGGTGAATGCGGGCCAGTACAAGCATCAAAAGGCAGTTCAATGATGCTACATTGTAGGTTCCTATTTTGTTCCTTTTGTTTTTCTGCCCAACATTTATCTATTTATTATCATAACTAGACTAATGTACTAGAATCTGTTAAAAATTTGTTAATAAATAGGCATTGGGTTACATTGTAATACGCCATATGACTTGATCACAAGTGTGTTGTCTTATTTTTAGATGAAAATTGTACAAATCTTGTCTCTGGTGTTACTACTAGCTGCATATATTTGTTTGGTTCTACAAATTAGAGACCCAAAATCAATTTACGTTCTACTAATTTAGATGATTGGTATTGAATGGCCTTGTTCTTTGTAAATACGCTGTACATTGTCTAAATATGATAATTTTTGTTCTTCTTAATTTGGGATAGAATTCATTATTGTTTTTGTTAAAGAATCTAAGGTGTTCTTGATCACATATAATTATGTATAGAAAATTTTGAACTAATTTTCTTACATCACTATATAGTAATTTATTGTTGTAAACATTGTTATTTAGGGTGCAAGGCACACTAAGACCCAAAGGTGTCCTTGGAGCCTAGGAGCAAGGCGTGGGGCGCGCCTGACCGAAGCAAGGCGCACTATTACAAAAAATCCAAGAAAACATATTTTATTTATATATTACATATATAATAATGTTATTATATCATACCTTCAATAATAATTTATATTATATATACATTTTTGATTTAATGCATAATCCAAGATGAAAGAATAACATTGTAATTGATTACAGAACAAGGTGCATCAAGGTGTCAAGGGTTAATCGCTCATATATTTAAATATAAAATATAGTCAAAATGAATTATATAAAAAAATTTAGATTCAAAATATAAGAAATATATTAACATAGTAATGAACTTGAGAATATCCAACAAGTGCAAGTATTATAATAAATAAAAAGAAACCACCGCCAACAAGTACGAGTCTGAGAACAAATCTAAAGTACCCAACAAACGAGTGTAAAAAATCAGTCAATTAATTCAATTTTCAAAAACGGAATATAGCGTCATCTTCCCACCGCTTTTACTGTTTTTAAGCACAAAAAGAGGCATAAAAATTCATGAAATTTTAGTACTATTTTCTTCACAACAAAGAAAACAAAGCATAGAAAAGGGAAAAGAGAAGGAAGGAAACTAAAGGAAAAGGTGAAAATAGCTAGAATAGAAAAAAAATGATGAGCATAACAGTAAAATACGAAATGAAAAATAGCATGAAGAAGGAAAAAAGACATTGAGAGGACAATGAAACAAAGAAGGGGAAAAAATAAAAAAACAGAGAAAAAAGGTTAAAAATAGTTTTTTTTTTTTTTGAACAAGGCAACTTTAATCAGGTGCGTTTAGGTGTGCGCCTTGCGCCTCGAGCCCCTAAGCGCACTCCTATTTGAATTCGCCTTGCCTAGGACAGGCAAGGCGCTATAGGTGACAGACAACTATGGTTGTAAGTTTAACGTAACCTTAATTTAGAAGTGGATGTCACGAATGTGTGCACATATGTGGGTTAATCTTTTGTCTTGATTAATAATCTATCTTGTGTCTCTAAAAATAAATAATCCATTTTGTATTATTTGGTACTTGCGATTCATATGATTGTGATTGCAATGGTACACGCACATGTCTAATTTTTACAGATAAATCTGTAGTATTCAAGCCTCTTTGAGCACCCGCCCAATACTCAGATGTATGTTTGATCTTCCAAGATGATTAAAACCCTTGACTGTGATAACCCATGGTTGTCACTTGTCATTTGATTATTCGAATGTAGGTAGGTTTTAGTCATGCATCTAGTTGTGTATTAGAAGATAATCAAGTTTAAATAGGTTAGAACAACTGCTTTAGTAGGTTTAATGGAGATAGTAATAAAGTTGTTTATTTACGTGTGGTAAGGTCTATGAAGCACATACACTCTCCCGAAGGCCACGAATCACGTTTGACTCGAGTCGGACACGTGATACGCTCTGACACGCGTGTCCTAGAGTATTCATTTTTTTTTAATTTTTTTTTCATGACGGACACGCTGAGACACGTTTTTTGGACGCATGTTTAGGGTCAAAAGTTAAGAACTTAAAACAAAGCATTGCCTATCTTTTACCAACAAACCTTAAGTTTTTTCCTAACCAGAACACATAGCTGCTTCCCACTCAAAAAGCTTTGATGAAGACAAATTATTGAAGTAGAAATCAGTTCGGTAGTAGAAGAAATCAAATGTTGTGTAGTGTAGTTTGGTTCTTGCTGATTTATTAGGGCATAACCTGACCCGACTTTGCCTATTATGGGGAGTCACCCTTAGTGACATTGCCTTGGTCCTAGGCATTACCTACTGACATTGTCTGTTTTTGGGAGTTGCTTGGTCGACCTACCCGGTGCTAGGTATCACTTGATACTTGTTGCGCTTAAGAGCGCTTCCCATAGTCGATCATCAGGGCAAGTGTCGGGCCCCGATGAGTCGAAGGACGCGGCGGTCGCTGCAAAACCTCAGGCGCGAGCCAGGGCGGAGCGGTCAACGATGGAGAGAAAATATTTTTGTCTCCTTAGGCATAAAAAAAGGGTTTCATATGATACTTGGGCTTTTTATATGTACACTAAGTTGAGAGTGTAGGGCTTGAAAGTATATGCCTTTTTTGTTTTCGCCCTTAGTGCTCTTTGGCTGTCAACTTTGACTGGCTCTCTCTTGTATTGTATGGTGTAAAATCGGGACTAACACGTTACTTTTTTAACTTGTCATGCTAGCTGGCGGCAACATAAGTCTTTTCTTGGGTTGCTTTCTATAAAAAAGAAATGTTAGGTGGCAACAACTTTAGTCTTTTAAGATTTTAACAAAACATTACTTTTCTATTTATTTAATAACAATTAGTTAAGTTTGAAATAATTCATTAAAATGAGGTATTACAAAAAGAGGATAAAATTGTTAATGTTGTCATTAATGAATTTAATTTAAGTATGTTACAATTTGTTAATTTGATATTCTCCGACACGTGTTTGACAACTCTTTTCACGTGTTCATAATTCTAATATAAAGTTAACGTGTCCGGAACGTGTTTACAATTGTTTACTCTTAATGTACACGTATAATGGTTCAAAGTCTAGGCTGATACCGCGACGATACGACCGAGTTGAGTAGGTATCGATACCCATCGATCCGATTCCGAGCTACTATTTGAGTTTTGAATTATTAGTTTGAATCGACCCTATATCAGTGATTTCTCGGTAGTATCGGCTCATATTGGTGATATCGCAGTAGAATTGACCCATATCGACGATATTGCGATAGTATCGGCCCATATCGGTGATATATCGACCGAGATGGTGTAAGTTACCAAGCATCGATTTCTTTATCTCAACTTATAACTCATTCAATTGAGCCTCGATTTTGCATCCATGCTACGATCAGAGCAATCTCTTTCAATTTGGAGGAGAGTATGATGTTTCATGGTCGCAAATTGGGTTTTTTGGTTAAACCTCTCAATTCTTTTCTTGTAGTGTTATTAAATGGGTTATCTCCCATTTAACCTTGTTTTTGTATTTACTTAATTTGTATTAAAATATATCTTTATTTATCAATCCTTAAATCATATGATTATTTACTTTATATATATCCTTAATTAGTAATAGTTACTATTATAACATTCACGAAGAATATATTATCAAAAATATATTGATCTACACAATGTTATACATACTAAATGATGCTTCAGAATAAACAATTAGACAACATTATGCATACCAAATAAGGATTTTGTACTTGTCTATTATTCTCATTTTTTAAAACTTTTTCGTATGTTTTTAGTTATTTAAATAGTGTATAGTTTGCGTACCGCCCGAGTCCGAGTCCGATACTGATACCGAGTCAAAAATTGATATCAATTCATTCTTTTTAATAAGTATTCATTTATGTTATATTTTAACCACTTTTTTGTAAATTTCTCTATATAAATTAGAAAGTATATTTATTTATCAACGTGTCAATGTCGTGTCATATCCCAATTTTTTTTGATTTGTTGTGCCGCTGTCCGTGCTTCTTAGATGTACTGTCTTAGGCGGTTTCGATTTATATATATGTATATATGTAGTGCTTATAATTTCTTTTTTGGGTTATATAAAGTTTGCCCCTGAAATAATGCTATATATAATTAAACTGATCTCCCCTCCCCTCCCCACCCCACCCCCCGCTTTTTGAAAAGTAAGACTTAACCCCTTTTTAACATACCGTAACTGGCAATTGATAATTAGATTTGCCCCTTAAATAGTTTAAAGACCAAAATACTCTTCAAATCACTTCATCTTCTGTTTTGAACGAGCCCCAATTTTAAGAACCCTAATTAATTACAAACCACCAAAAATAAACAGTAATAAAAATAAATCAGCCATCGATTTCAAACCACCACAAACCTAACAGTTGAAAACCAATATACATTCAAATTCAGAAGAAATCAAAGAGACCTAAACTATCGTTATGAATCGAAAAGGCTTGATGGAATAGAATGAAAAATCCCCAAATGAAGAAAAGTACAAAAATCTTGGAGAAGAATTATGAGAAAATGAATCTAAACATAAATCTGAGAATGAACACAAACGAAGCCGAATTACCACAAACCAAAGAGTTGAAAATCAATATACATTCAAATTCAGAAGAAATCAAAGAAACCTAAACTATCGTAATGAATCGAAAAGGTTTGATGGAATAGAATGAAAACCCTCAAATGAAGAAAAGTACAAAAATCTTGAAGAAAAAATGAATCTAAACGTTCAAATCTGAGAATGAACACAAACAAAGCAGAATTACAACAATTATAAGGATATCATAATCAACACATCAGATAAATTCGAAATCGACGTGAGAACATATATAATGATTTCATAATAGACTCGAACAAATTCAACGAATTTGAAATCAATTAACACATCCGACAGTGTTATAATTAATTCCAATGATTTTGAGAACCTTGTGCAATCAAAATTGATTGTGAACACCATATCGATGGCCGATCTATTTCCAAAAGTATATAATATATATTTGTTGATTTAGCATCCATGGGTTTGCATCCAAGGATTTTGCGCGATTGACCTGGGTTGCACCCATTGCTCAATCTAAGTTCCAATTTATCACATGATCTGGGTTCTCCTCCCTTCATCTAGGTTTTCGGAATATTTGTGGATTTGGGTATGGTTACCAAACCTTCGATGTAATGAAACTTTCCGGTCCGGTAATGCAATGTCACAGTGCTTTGTCTTTGTTTTTATATTCTTCAATTTACAACCCAAGACTTACAAAGACACATATACCTACTTCTGTCAAGTTCTGTAATAAAGCCAAATACAAAACAAGCGAGGGATACGACATCATGCCTTTAAAACTACTTGAGCATATCTATTCATCGCACTCGAAGTCTTCATCAAATGCGAGATAGGAACAATTTTGATCTACAAGTTCCATTTTAGTGGTGTTCACCTATTTAGAATGTTTTGAAATAGGTTTAGAGTTACGTTGTGATGGTAGTTGAACAAGGGGCATTTTCTGTCCATAAATATATGCATGGAAGGAAGAAGATGAAGTGATTTGAAAGGTATTTTGGTATTATCTTGGAGGAAGGGAGGTAAGTCTAATTATGGTATGATCTCATGGGGCAAAGACCCAAGATAAAAGTACCTTAGTTTTTTTTTAGTGAGGTGAGTCATAGTAGTTTAAGTCCTTTTGATAATGTGGAATTGCAAACAAAATTGGGCACGAACTGATTAAAAAATGTGGAATTGCATTTAAAACATAAGTTACCCTCCCATTTCTAAGGGGATCTCAAAATATGAAAATATATGGTATCTCATATATAACATTCGTGGTATAAAGTAAAAGAACCTAACATAAAATAAATTTACTCACATAAACAAATTCATAGCTCAATGTCGGTACAAGTAGAGTAGTTCTAGAGTGTAGGGAGGCACTGAGAAAGGTCCCATGCAGACCTATTGACCGCCAATACGTTGCTGCCACACAAGTTGTCACTTAAGTGTGTCAATTTGTGTCTCTCCTTTGATTACTCTTGTAATTATAAGCATGACGAAGCTCCAGGTGATTAAGTATAAGAAAATAGGAAGGTGATTAAGTATAATGATGTCAACGGATTGGGTTTCGTAGAAACTGAACCTGGTAAGAAAACCAACTAACTCTAGGCAGCCCCAAACCCCAAAAGGGTTTTATTTCCATATTGGATGCTGACCCGTTTATTAGACTCATGTATATCAATGGACGTTACGGGAGGATTTCACATGTGGCGCGTGGCACAAAGAGTCACCCTTAATTTTTAGCACATATCCGGATAGATGCGAGTATGTTTGATGGAAAAATGGATCCCGATGCATTTATGGATTGGTTAAAAAGCGTGGGGTATTTCTTTAATCAAATCAAAAGGAGTATCGGTGGTATAGGTGTGCTAAATACGTGGCTGCAAAATTAGAAGGTCATATCTTAGTCTGGCGGGATCAGCTGGTACACGATAGTGCCGTTAGTGACTTGGACCCGATTTCTTCTCGGGAACATATGAAGGCGGAGATGATGGCTACCTTCATCCTCGAGACTTATGAAAGAGACTTGTTTGTACGTGTTCAAGGTCTCAAGCAGGGTTACATGTTCGTGAAAGAGTATTCAGAATAATTTCAGTAACTTTACACTCGGGCCGGACTGAAGGAGACCACAAAACAACAAATTAGGCGTTACATTCAGGGGCTCCAACTTAAATTTCAGACCGGGCTAGGACTGCGTCAAATTACTTCTTTAAGCCAATCTATCGAGGACTCATGAAATGTGGAGAACTACTTTAAGGCGGGGCAACTATTGCGAGGGATGGAATAACCACCAAACCAACCACCTATTATAGAGACTGCGGCACCTACTACCACTTCAGTTACTACGTCAGGGGTCCACTTCAAGTGCTGTGATTGTGGAGTATTCGAACATTAAGTCTGAGACTGTCCCAACAAGAAGTCGATGTTGGTTTCAGAATGTGAGGAAGATATAGAGCCGCCACCAAAGTATGCAAATGATCTCACAACACGTATCCATGCATCGCTAGAGATGGACAACATACCACTTTAGCTCTCTGGTCGAGCTTTTCAAAGCGGAGGGAGTGGCGTGCAGTGCAAAGAGTCCCTCTCGTGGGGGATTCAGCACATGGCTATTTAATTTTTTTAGTAATTACTTTTTAGTTCGTCATTTAAGTTGGAAAGATTCCTAGCTTAATTAAGATACTTGCCCAACAAGTTTAGGTAGTCTATAAACAAAGCTATGAATGATATTTTGAGTTTATAGAGATTGAAGTGTTTTGTTATTTGTGATATTTTCCGCTGTGTTTCACATCAATAGAACATAATGCATAATGCGTAAGTGCATCTTAAATAAATTTCTCTAAAGGTCTTCCTTCTTAAATATATATATTTATATATAATTTCTTGGCTGAAATATGTATAAACGGCCAGTTTTCTCACCCGACCTGAACTTGACTATTTGGTATTAGACTATGTTGAATATTCACTTTGTTGTACTAAAATGGAGAAGCATCCAAAATTCCTTGGTACTCGAATATAAAGCAAATTTATTTTGTTTCGATTAATCTTTTTTGCAAACCTAGGATACACGCACTTTTAAGAATGCAATAGGGCTGTATAGGACACAAACACTCCACGAACCCTCTTGCACACGTGTCTGGCATTTATTCAATGGGGACATAATATGTAATTATTCTTTTTGAACATGCTGCTATTATTTCATGAATACTTATCAAAATGTGACCCAGTAATTAATGTTGTGATGTAGCTTTATTTTAGTATGTAGAAGAACTATTGTTTCTGAAAAAGTTTATCATAACAAAAGTAGTACATAAGACTAATTTATTGAAGGAGTGGATGGGAAAACATTACAGTTCCGTGGGCTACAGTATATAAATATTTTTGATAAAAGGGAGTACGTCAAAACAGGGGCAAGATATGCACTGATTTACAAGAAAGCTAACCTGGAAATATATCAAAAGCTACATTCCAAGAACCAACTCATCCTCCTTTTCGTTGAAGATCCTTCCATTATCTCCACATGAAAGAGGCAAAAGAGCAATGGACCAGTTCACGCCAAGACCTTCTCTTGTGTGGTACTGTAGGAATCACACTAATGGGTCTATTATCGCATGTTAGATCTCTTTTGCATCTTGCAAATATCCAACCTAGCGTGGGCCACATGCCATGTTAAAAAAAGCACTTGGAAGGAAACGGGATATCCAACTGAACTTGAAAGTTGCAAAAAGTTGTTGAAATGATCCACATAAGAAGTGAAAAAAACGAATTATAGATACCCTTGTTCAAATTTCTACTTAATTTATTGCTTAACCTCGGAATTAGTTGAGCCCTTTGAAAAGCAAGTTTTTAGGGTAATTCGATCATAACCAAAATTAATTCCAACATAGAGATTAATTGTGAATACTAGTCTAAATATCTCAGCTATAAAGATTGAACCAACTTACAATTCACGACTCAACACCCTCAAGCTTTGTTGGATCTTCTAATTTTCCAGCTCTTCAGGCTCCTAGCACAGCACCTCCTGTAACCACTAGCAATAAGTTCGGATTAAGAAACTCTACTAGGCTTAAACTATCGTAGAGGGATTTATGGAATTGATGGATGATATTTAAGAAAAGGATGAGAATAGTCTTTCGCTCTCAAAACACAAGAAAGGGTCACAGCTTTTCATAGGTTAAAAATGGAGTATTCATATGTTCCATTGAAAAACTGGTTAGATTAAACAAAAATGCCAAGAATGACATTGCTTTTCTTTAAGTGTCGTTGGAAGTTTCTTGCAATTTTGTTTTTTCTACGAAAATATTTATTTTCAATTCCTTTGAGCAAAGACCAATTGTACATATGATTACCAATTTTTATTAAATTAAATGTAGGGTGGAAAATACTTCTTTTATTCATTTTATAATTTTTTTGTTCATGATTGCATATATTATATGAGAACGGTAATGTGACATTATCCTCCATCTATTCCTAATCTTTTGCGATAGCATTTTTTACTAAGGTTACCTAAAACGTAGATCATTTGGGTGTGTGGAATTGATATGTGAACACTGTATGTATGCCATCTAAACTGGGTAGGCTTATTTAGATCATTTTGTTCAAATGAGATGGGCTCCTACTAAACACTGAAATTGTCAAAAAGTTACAATAATAAATATCTTCCTGAGGTTGCATACATGATACTTTTTTAGGTAAGCATGCCGAATAAGTACATCATGGCCTCTTTAAAAAAATCTTGAAAACCAATAATGTACTTGTATTAGATTGTAGTGTGTCTTAAATTCACTATGTTTCTTTCAACAAAAAAATTAAGGGAATAAATATGAAAATATTTATCAGATCGCTAATTTTTGTATATTGGAATGGAAGTGTGTATCCTGTTTCGGAACATGTGAACGAGGGTGTTAGGGTGTTGATGTTTCGTGGTAACTATGTTTCTTACCACCTACCAAACAATAGGATTCCATGGATGACAGAAAAGTAAGTGAACATCTCACCAAGCCGTTCATCCCATCCCCACGTCACCCTGCCCACACACTCTTTTCCCAACTTCTAATAAAATGAATTGTTTTTCAATATTTCTTTAACCTCGTAATCAAATGCACTCTTAGTTGGTTTGATCATTCAAGCCTTTTGAATATTTTTTCTCAAGTTTTGGTCATGGTTGACAGATGGAGAGGTGAGATTGGACAACTTGCAGGAGTATCATTGTATGCTTATGCTTGTTACAGGGACCTTGTTGGGTATTGGAATCAGAAAGACACATATAGTGGTGAGGCTTGTTTAAATAGGATGGAGATCATGTTGGTATTGATGTAGATCCCTATTTCGGATAATGATAGTCGTAGGAAGAGGAAGAATAAGTTGTTGTTTTGGGAAGGGCACGGAGATTCATAAATGTAGAGTACAGAATCAACACTAAAAATGATGATGATAGTAGGCATGAACCTTTGAGTATTCAGATGAGACAATTAGTATTGCGCATATGAGCTTTGAGTCCGTAGAAAGTGAACTGCAAAGGTAAGGTGGACCGATGGGCTACTAACGCATGTATTCCAATGTTTAAACGGCAATAGGCGGATTTGAAGCATTGTGCTCGAGTGAGGCGAGGTGTAAGTCTTAATTTTGGGGGAGGGGGGAACCATCAAAGTATTATAAAAAATACTAATAAAATCACAAAAATAATATATTGTGACTAGGGCTCTAAACGGATATTCGAAAATCCGCATCCGTCCGATATCCGAATCCGAATTAGCGAATATTTATCCGAAAAAATGGAAACGGATACGAATACGGATACTCTATAAAAATATCCGAGAAAACGGATACGGATATGGATAGTACTAGTATCCGACACGGATAATCCGTATCCGATGGAGAGTATCCATTTTACCGGATATCCGTTTTACCGGATATCCGTATCCGTCAAACATATGTTTAAAATATTACTAATAATATATGTATTAGTGTTACTAATAAAATAATATTAAAAAAAAACTTTAATTGTTAATTCCTTCAAACAAATCAAACACATATTCCACTCAAAACAAAAATACCCTAAAGTTATTATTTTATTGAGTATATTATAAAATGCCATATATTATTATTTTACTAGGCATATTATCATGGAGTTACACTAAAGTTAAAATACACCCTATCACACAGAACATACACCCACTAAAGAACATATACTCCACTCAAAATAAATATAAAAAACTAATTTCACTTCATTTCTCTTTCGTATAAAACAAGAGAAAAGAAACCCTCATTTTACATGACAAAAAACATTCGTTCCGCCACCTCCACCTCCGCCGCATCAGCCGGCCGCTGCTCATCAACCACACCGCCACTTCTCATCAACCCCTCCGTTCCGCATCCCCTCCTCCTGCAATAGAAAGTTAGCAACAACAGGCACATACAAAATAAAAATACAAATATATAACTCTATTTATATATTATTCATGTGGTTGTTCATTAGTTTTCTAAATTCTAAATAAATATAGGAGAAAAACAAAAAAGTAAAGAGATGGTTTTGATTGTGATGATAACTGAAGTTAACAATATGTATATTATATACAAAATAAAAATGTATACTTATTAAAATTAAAATATCAATATGTTTTGAACATTAAAAGGTCCATGAGGTTATCATTTTCAATAAATTTGATTTAATATAAAAGGTGTATATTTATATCTACTGGTATGGAATGCTACTATTAGTTTTTTTTTTTGGTTGGGTTTAAGTTTTATGGGTGTAAAGTATTGATGACTTTAAGTCATATTATCATTATGGAATGCTACTATTATTATGGAACCCATAATTGTTGATGTTAGATGGTAGTAATTTTGTTATATATTTATTTGGATTGGATTAGATCTCATTAGATTGAATACTTTAATAGTTATTTTTTACGATGGCTAAACAATGTAAACGGATACGGATATTATCCGAATCCGAGATATCCGAGCGGATACGGATATGGATAGTACATCCAGATAACGGATACGGATATGAAAAATATGGTATCCGATCCGTATCCGTCCGTTTACCACCCCTAATTGTGACAATCATCACAAAAATATTATAGTCATACATACTAACATATAAATAGTGTAACATCACCATATCATCTGTGGTCTATAACCAACGTTAATATAGTATGTCATCACAAAACCATTACATCACTGTCATTCCCATAATTTCAGAGAGAGAGAGAGGAACTTAGACAATGCTCAACTATGATTACAAAAGAAATTCTTTCAATATTCTTTGATCATATTTATTAGGAAAATGTCCTCACCTCAAGGAAGCTAAAATGATATGTATAGCCAAGGAATAACCATGGGCCACACAACTTAAAAAGAAAAAGACAAAAGTACCTAATAATAATATTCCTACATTAATAAATAAAAAATACAATTACTAAAATTATATAGTTCTCTTAGTTATTAGTCCAAAAGGGCCCACCATGCGCGTGCAACATTTTCCCCGCCTTTGAAAAAACTCAGCGTCCAGCATGAGCCGTTGATTAAAATTGCCCTTGCCAAATACATTATTATCTCAACTAGCTTGGGCTCTTCATCTATACATGTACAATTGAACAATATATATGCGTGCGTGTGTAGATGGAGTGTATATATAAATATGCTCAATCAAACATAGTACATGTAGAAGTACCTAATTGGACAAAAGAAGATAGAGAAAAAGTTGAAAGGAACGGAAGAGAAAAGAGAAAGAGTTGGAGAGAAAAAAGAAAGAAAAGAGAGAAAGAGATGGCACTAGACCCAGAGGCATAAGCCTCAAGGCTAGTGAGGCTTAAGCGTCTAATAATAACCTTGAGGTTATTTTTCCACGCCTCGAGGTGTAAGCCTCAAGCACTTATTTAATCGAAGGACTTTTTCCATCATCGAGGACCATTGATCTTTCTTTTTACATGTCATTTCATATCTTGTTGGACCATGTCATTTTTAGGCTAACAACTTCGTTTGCCTAGAATGTCTGTCCAGTTTACTGGACGTCTTGACTTATTTTTTTTTTTCTTTTTGCAACAAAAGGTTTTGAGAACCCGTCTCTCTTCCTCCACTATTGCAACAATGGGTATATATAAACATGAGCCCATTTCCTCCATCTCTTATCTTTCAATGTCTTTGGTTTTGGCATAAGCAGGCACTTCCGTTTTGCAAGCTGTATGAAACTTCCCATCTCTTCATCTAATGGTCATCGAGGAACAATTAATGAAGTTTACAGAGATTCAATTTCATCCTTTCAGTCTTGTATCACCCCTCTACTATTAGTGCGATGACAATTGAAAAGTTTGGATACTAACAAATGTTATGGTCCGAGAAAAGTAAAATTTAAATTCTCTATAGTTTGTATATGAACCTGATGTATGCAAGGGACCATAGGGATTTTAAATGGTTGAAGATATCGTTAAGATTGAAGATTTGCGTGTGTCATTTCAACAAAGGTAGAACCTTGAGAATTTTTTAAATGACTAGTTACGGTGATTGGAGAGTAGAAGAATGGGTTCGACTGTTAGTACCCCACTTTGGGACTCACAGCACTCGAAAAAAATAAAGTTTTTTTGTGACGCTTAATTGAGAGCATTGACTACGCTGGAAATACTTTTTGCAGCACTTGTGGAGTGCTAGAATAATGGAGTGCCTGTAGCCGCACCCTAGAAGGAATATAATTTTGTTGATTAAGAATCGTGCAAAGAAAACTAAAGTAGGTAATATGGATTTATTGGAATCTACTTAACCTGGGAGGTAGTTTTGGAGAGCACCATTTTTAAAGGATTTAGGAACCCATGTTTTCCTGTCACTATAGTTCTTTTTGTGGAGTGATCTTCCAGAGTGGGCTGTAACAACCTATCATTTCTAGACTTTTTTAAGTTCTGGTTTGAAGCTTTATCTCAAAGAAGAATTCTAAAGAAGTCATATATGGTGGAAAGCTTCAGAGTCAAGGGCGGATCCCAGGGTGGGCCCACCAGGGCTATAGCCCACCCCTCCCAAATTGGAAAAAAAAACCCTGTAAGGGTTAAAAATTGCTACTGGAAGTTAAGATGTTATTGCATTTGGGGTTTAGCTTTTGCCCGATTTGATTTGATGTGGTGGTCATGTGGTTTTCAGCTTGTGTAAATTGTTCAAAATGGCTCTTGTCGACTAAAGATTGTGTTTGATGTTGGTTGTTTGATCTCATTGGTAGTGAAATGAAGATTTATTTCTCGACTTCCATGGTGTTTGTTGGGTTTTGGTCAGAGATGTGGGGAAGCAGAATGTAATTAGTTTAGTTGTCTTCGATGTTTCATCTTGGTTTAGTTGAATGGGGTTTGAATGTTCAAGCTTGCATGTCTTTTGATTGGTGTTTGCAGCGGTGGTGACACGTGTGGCTTTAACTGGGTTTTGTTTTTTTAGTCGTTAAGATTGGGTAAATGGTTTTCTTTTGTTGGGTTGTGTTCAGTTGAGAGGTTTGTTGGGCTCTTGTGCTTATTGGGTTTTTTTTCTTGTAGAGTGTGTTGTAGCTTTGTTATTTGGTCTGGTCTCATTGTAATTCTGTTTGGGTTGTTTGTCTTGATATAATATATATATTTAAATCTTACCAAAACTTTTTTTTTGTAAGGGTTAAAAATAATTGGAAAAAAAAACAATATAGATAAATGGATACAAAAACTTAATAAATTTCACCTCTTGGGAAATTCCCCTCAACCCCAGACATTGGTCGGGACTTTCACCCCATTGACAAAAATTCTCGGGTCCGTTACTAAATTTAGCCCACCCCTTTGAGGAATCCTAGCTCCGCCCTTGTTCAGAGTAACTTGCCATATCATATCTTACCTGTAATATGTCATTGACGTGTTTCCCGGATGAGATATGTCGGTAAATCAATGTTCTAGAAGTGTTATTGATTATTCATAGGGCTTTCATATCCGGATCAGAATACATGACTTGGGGATAAGTGGACAGTTATGCTAGCAACGTATACCAAAAGAATCAATTCCGAATTCGTGTTTCCAAGGTTGGATTATATGAAGTGTTGTGGTTGGAGTAAGGCCATCTCCAATGGTTGGTACTTTTTATCCTGTGTCAGAAATTTTAGAAATTTTCTATCTGGTGTCACTTTTTTAGATTGATAGAAAAGTATACAAAATAATATCTGCAATGATGTTAAAAAAAACCTTAGATATAAATTTAGCTAAAATTTGAACTGTTGTTCAGCTGTGTTTGTTATTGTGAAAAACTTGGTCCGAATTTGGTTTGAATATGAAATTGCCATCCTTAATCGCTTCTTCCATCAGTCAGCTAAAAGTGTTGCACAATTGAAGTCTTTTTTTATTTTATTTTTTTTATCACATATTAGACTCTTGTTGAACAATTCCTCAACGTTGGCCCAGTAATCTAATAGTGGATAAAACATCTCATGTATTGTACGTTTAAAACCCTTGTAATATGGTTTGACATAGTTGCCATACCATAAGCTAAACTAATACATATTATTTTGCCCGTATGTATCATGGCAGGTACTTGAACACAGCCGTTTGATTAGCAAAGCAAGTGCGTACTAAATTTGGGACATTTTGTTGCAAGTAGGTATTTCCTGGGGAAACTTTTGCTTTTGGAATGGGAAAATTCAATAAGATTAGGTAATGATATTTTTTGCTGTTTTCAAGAAGAAACCAGAAACTTTATGGACTCTAGGACAAATATCATAGATAGCGATTGAGATTTGCTTTGTCCTTTTCATTTTTGACCTCTATATACAGTTTGCGAATTTGTAATGCTGTTTTTATTTGGACGTGACCTATATCTTTTTCTGGCCTTATGTGTCGTTAAATTATTACACAAATGCGGTCCCAGTCATGCAGCTACTATTGTTCCCATTGATGATTAGACTGTGAACAATAATCTGCGGTGTTCACAATGAAAGAGGCGATTTTTTTAGACTCTTGGGCCCTTTGTTTATGTATTCAGAAAATTTGATTTAAACTAATACAGTTTTAAAATTTAGTTTTCTGTATATAAGTACAGTTTTCTGAAAATTGGGCAAACATGTATATTTATGTTATACATGTGTGTGCGTGTAGAAAAAGCAGCTCATACTTACCACATGAAATTTATCAATTCGGATCATTTTTTTTAAAGAGAAAAATATTTTTGAGTTGATTTTTTGTATGGTATTTAAATATTTCAAGGCGCGCACAAAAAAAAAAAAATCAGCTCAACAATTATTTTTGTTGATTGATTTTTTAAAATAATACCTTTTTTTTTTTAATTATGAGCTGACTTTTTTTTTCTTTTTTCTGCTGCCTTGTAGATAGAAAAAGTCTTTCATACATACCAATGGGATTTATCAATTCGGATCATAATTTTGAATTGATTTTTGGTATGTGATTGAAACATTTCAAGGATCCCACAAAAAAAGTCCGTCCAATAATTTATTTTGTTGATTGATTTGTTTAAAATAACAAAAAAAATGAAGCTATTTTGAGTAGATTTTTTTTCTGCCCCCTTCGAAATATTTAAATACCACACAAAAAATTAAATAAAAAAGGGAGAATTCAATGCTAGTCTCATTTATTGAGTTAAAGGTGCATTATATCTCATTAATTTTTTTTAATGTATCAAGTCATTTTTCAATATAAATTGCTATATTTAGATAAATATACCCTCACATATATCTATTTAAAATTCATTTACTCTTTCTCTAAAAACAAACACATAATTTCACTCTTTCTCTATCTAGCAGTACCATCGTCACCCCTGCCCCCACCCTCACCCCCAACCCGCCCTCCCCATCGGAGACTTGTAGGAAGCAGTCCATGGAGTGTTTATCTCTCGCCTTGTTTCTCCCTTTTTCTTCACCTTTTTTTTTGTTTTTTTCGGTTTGCGTCAGCAGCACTATCGCCCGACCTAAAGAAGAGTTTTTGTCGAAAAAGTGGAGGTTTTACGGAAACAGTAAATTTATTTGTTTCGATTTTTCGTCAAAAAATATCGAACATGGGTATTGTTTGATAGATCTTGAGTAGATTTCAAATATATAAATTTTGTGAATTTTAGATTTGTAGATTTGAAGTTATGGACTATTAAAGATTTGACGTTTTTTTTTTTGAAAAAAATGACCTAACAGGTGTGAGGGTGTAATTGTCATTTTAATGTGCTGAGTTGGCAAAATAGTTACTTTGACATCATTGACTTAGTCAAATGATTTTTAATAACTTAAAAACAATTTAGTTTGACCGTTTTTTTTAAAATAACAAAAAAAATCATTTTGAGAATTTTTTTTTTTTTTTGATGATTCTATTGAAATGTTTAAAAATCATAAAAAAAAATCAGTCTAATTTTTTTTTAATTTAAAAAAAATGCTCATTAAGGGTTCACAAACTAGGTCCTCATTAGATCATTTCCCTATATATATATACTAGCGGATGCCCGTGCCCGAGGGCACCACAATAAATTTTCCCCCGTGATAAAACTCAGCACATAATAACCCGCATTTTTATAAAAAAAAACTTTTAAAAAACTTTAAAAAATAAAATAAAAAAATAAAAAATATATATTTTTTTTTAAAAAAAATATTTTTTAAATATTTTAATAATAAAATAATAATAATGTATGGATGTATGCATGCATACATGCATGTGTATGCATGCAAACATGCAACACATAAAATGCCATGCATGTTTATCATGCATGTTTATCATACATGAGTTACTATTCATAACACCATTGTCCCATATTATATATATATATATATATATATATATATATATCAAGTTTACATATCAATTTTTTTAAAATAGTAAAAAAATATTTTTGAGTTGGATTTTTATATGTTATTTAAACATTTCAATAGCTCATAAAAAAAAAATCAGCTAAAAATATTTTTCTTGCTATTTAAAAAAAAGTTGGGAAAGTTTGACCTATTTTTTAAAAATAGGAAAAAAAGTTATTTTGAATTGATTTTTTCTATATCGGTCCCTTGAAATGTTTAAATATCACATATAAAAATTTAACTCAAAAATATTTTTATTAAAATAGGTTTGTATCAACAAGTATGTAAACTTGGTATGTATGAGACCCTCTCTCTCTCTCTCTCTATATATATATATATATATATATATATATATATATAGTCAGACTTCTGTACATACTAAACAGTACATACTAACGGTATATATCGTTGATGCGGATCCATTTTATAAAGAGTAATGATACTTTTACCGGGAGTTAGCACCGGGTTAGTACCGAATGCGCTTTATATGGCTTGTACCCTGGCGGGACCCACATCATAGTACAAGCCATATAAAGCGCATTCGGTACTAGCCCGGTGCTAACTCCTGGTAAGAGTAACATTTTCCTTTTATAAATGATTTTGAGTTGAGTTTTTTTATGTGGTATTTAAACATTTTGGGGGAGCCATATAAAAAAAAAATCAGGACACTTTTTTTTTTTTGCGCTTTAAAAAAAATTGGTTAAAATTTTGTAGCTTTCAACGTGCTTTAAAAGCTGCGAAAGTTTGACCGATTTTTTTAAAATAACAAAAAACGTTATTTTGAGTTGATTTTTTATATGGATTTATTGAAATGTTTAAACATCATATAAAAAAATTTGAGACTCTCACTATATATATACGTAAAACTTTCATATATACATGGTACAAGAATACATGCATACATATATAAATATATCATGCATTTTTTATGTATACTTAATATGGTATGTTGGGGAGTTTTACTATACATACATACATACATACATACATACTTACATAATACAAATGTATACGTAAATACTTACATAAATGTATAAATACACACACACGCGCGCGCGCGCGTACACACACACACACATATAATCCGTAATAAAGTTATATACATGCATGAATTGATAATATTATTTAATACCACTGTTCTAAAAAACCCGCCTAGGCTCCGCCTAGGCACGCCTAGGCTTGAGGCTTGGGAGAAACGCCCCGCCTTAAGATTTTGACGCCTTATGCTTGGTAAAACCCTTAAGGCGTACTTTTTCTCTAAAAAAAACAATGCTTTAGGGAAACGATATCGCCTTTTAAAGATTTTTTTGCAAACCGGACCATTATCTCATCCTAAATAATCAAATAGTATTTTTATTTGCAAATATTCAGACATATTTTTATGATATGTACAATTTTAGTATTTTAATAGCCTTGTTACGGTTAAAAAATATTAAAAAATATTAAAAAGATCTAAACGCCTTTTCACGCCTTTTTATGCCAAGGCCCGCCTAGGCTTCTAAGGCTTAAGGCTTGGCCTCCACGCCTCGATCACGCCCCGCGTTTTTTAGAACCTTGTTTAATACATATGTGCTATATGCATATATTATATTATTCCATACATTAATATTACGTGTATAAAACTATATATAAGTATCATGTATGTGTTGATAATATTATTTAACATATAGATCTTAATATATTATATAATTTAATAAAATATACATAAATGTAATTTTGTGTGTATATATATTGTTAGAATTACACACATATTAATGTATTGTGTATGTATATTATATATTAGGTATAAAGGCATAAAAATATATAAATATAAATATTGGTGTGTGTTTGGTAAGCTTGTTTTTAAATGTAGTTTTTTGAAAATTAGGCAAAATTGACAAATATGTATATTTATATTACACACATACACATGCATATGTGTGTGTAATATAAATATATGTATACATTCATGTATCATGTATATATGAAAGTTTTATGTATGTTTACACACACACACACACACACACACACACACACACACACACACACACACACACACACACATATATATCAGTGTTCTAAAAAACGCGCCTAGGCGCGAGGCTTTTTAGATACGCCAAGTTTTGGCCCTAGGCGTGGACCAAGGCGTGGTCAACGATGGTCAACGTTTTTTGGGGCAAGGCGTGAAAAAAAGCGAGTTTTTTAGAAGTAAGGCGTGAAAAGACACAATTTTTTTGTTATTTTTTTGTATTTTAAAAAAATAGTATTTTAATTTACAAATATTTAGACATATTTTTAAGGTGTGTAACAATTTAGTATTTTAAATAGCCTTGTCATAGTCCAAAAATATTAAAATATATTAAAAAATGCCTAAACGCCTTTTCACGCCTTTTTACGCCAAGGCCCGCCTACGCTTCTAAGGCTTAAGGCTTGGCCTCCACGCCTCGGTCACGCCCCGCGTTTTTTAGAACCTTGATATATATATATACAAGTGGTACCCGTGCCCCCCCCCCCCCCCCCCCCCCCCCCCCCCTTTATTTATAAAACAAAAACCCCTTTCTAAAAAAAACTTTTAAATTTTAGCATAACATTTCATGCATGATCATGAAATGAGAAAATGTCATCCAATAATATCACGCAAAAATATCATACATACGCCTACTTTATTATATAGATATATATGGGATACTATAACGGTCCAAATATTTGGCAGCCCAAGCAGGCCCAACTCAGAGAAATGAAACGTGTAGCTCGTGGATAATTATGAAAGGCATATTCTCGTTATCGATACTTTTGAATCTACAAATGAGCTAATAAACAGATGAAAGTGTTTGAACATGGCTCAACCACTCTTATTATTATAAATAAAGCCCTTTTCTTGTGGCAAAGGGGCATGTAATTTTGAGACTCTTAAAGAATTAATAAAAAACTAAGAGACCTTTTGTGGACATAGGCAACTCCAGAACCACGTAAATTCCGTGTGTCGTGATATTATTCGCTCTTTAATTTCTTTGTTATTAAAATCATTAATTTTGACTATTTATACTCACAATTGGCGCTGTCTGCGAAAATTGATTCTCTTTTCTAAAAGCAACTTGAAACCACCGAGTGAAACATTGTCTCGCCCTCACAGTGCAGTCCTGGCGATTTACGTGCTAGGTTGTTCTTACACAGAGTCAAATCTAAGGTTCATCGGGACAGAAATCCACGATTTTGCCGGTAAAAATAGCCTTTTGGGCAGAGCAACGAGTAGTCCATATTAACACAGATCTTGTGGCTTGTCGGTGCCTATGGGGAACGACTCCATCAACAAGAGGAAGCAACACGCCTTCAGGTGAAGGAAAACGCACGCCTCCATCTATGTCCGGAAAGGATGGAGAGAGAATTGCGTGGAGGAAACCGCAAGCGCCATGGTCGGATGCCTAGTCCTCAGGCGAGTAAAACTCGCAACCGAGGAAGGAGTTCATGCCGCAGACATGATCGCTCGAGCATGAGAGTCGTCCGACAAGGCGAAACCAAGATGTAGAATGCCATAAGCGCGATATATGAAGTCTAGTCCAAAAAGAAATGGATCAACACCCAGCTCATCGCGGCGCTAGATCCACAAAAGAGCTGGCAAGGAGGCACTCATCACTCAGATACAGTCCCCCTTTTCAAGGATAAATGAGGAAGAGGAGCCTCCAAAGAAGTTCGCAACCCTAAGGTTTAAGATATACGACGAAAAAACTGAGGCCATAGATCACGTGCGCCAGTATAGGCAAGCAATGACTCTGTGGAACCACAACGACGTTATTATGTGTCGCATATTCCCATCCAGCCTAGGAGATGTCGCCCAAAAGTGGGTCGAAAGGCTGCCCCACAGGTCGGTCAGAAGCTTCAAGTAACTCGAGGATGCTTTCACAACGCGCTTTATAACAAGCAATTCACACCCGATGAGGATGGATTCTCTCCTCACCATGAGGAAGAAACCTTATGAGACTTTACGAGATTATGCCAGACACTATTGGTAAACCTTTAATGAGGTTGAAGATTGCTCGGAGCAAGTTGCTATAGCATCGTTCAAGATAGGCATGCCCCACAACTCCATGTTGCATCAGTCCCTCGCCAAGAAGGAGGCAGACACCCTTGATGATCTTATGTCATGCATTGAGAAGTATGCCAAGGTGGAAGATGTGGCTACCCTCAACCAAGGAGAGAATGGTCGCACGAAGGCTACCAAGGGAAACGATAAAGAGAACACCCCCAAGAAAGGGAGTAAAAAGAAAAATGGAGGATCCAAAAACGGAAGCAAAGCAACCCAGCCAAGGCGTTCCAGATAGCCAACACCGATTTTTAAAGAGCCAATTTACTAAACCTTAAGTAAGATCAAGAACTAACAATTCCTCAAGTGGCCGAGAAGATAGACCGTGATTTGAGTAAGAGGAACACTACACTCAAATGCGCCTACTTCAAGGAAAACGAACACAAGGCAGAGTATTGCAAGGCCCTCTAGTTCCATCTGGAGGAGTTAGCCCAGGCGGGGCATTTGAGCGAATACATGGAATCAAAAGCTGACTAGGTTATCATCAGTGCTGACTCAAAAGTAGATGATGTTCTAGACAACAAAATGGGGCACGAATTTGCTATTATTCATGGAGCTTCAGATCCTAAGCAGATCCAGGGCAATGCAGTTCAGATGGAACTCAAGAAGGTTACGACAGTAATTGAGGCCTTCCAAATTAACCCCGCTAAAAGCCAAGCTGGAAAGTGCAGGCGACTAGAGGATGAGGTCTATAACAACCACATAGTCTTCATAGAAGACGATTTGATCAAAGTGAGGACCCAACACCATGATGCATTAGTAATCAATCAGGATTGCAAGCTGGGACGTGGATAAGCTACTAGTGGATCAAGGGAGTTCCTCTGAAGTAATGTAACTCAAGATCTTTCACAAGCTCAAACTGAAGATGAAAGACCCAAAGGAGGCGATCGTCCATCTGGTCGGTTTCGCTGGAAAAATGACTACGCCTTTGGGGAAGGTGGTCCTACCAGTAAGGGTAGGAAACATCTCTAAACTAATAGAGATTTTGGTGGTGGACATCAACTCGCCCCACCATGATATCCTTGGAAGGGGATAGCTGCATGGCAGTGCCCTTAACCCATCATCAAAAACTCAAGTGCACTACATAACGAGGGATGATGGAGATCAGGGGCGATCAGACCATCACTTGAAAGTATTTCATCGCTGCCATTAGGCCTAAGCAATAAAATTAAAAGAGCAGGAAGTCATCTCCGAAATGTCTCAAGACGGAGCTACACCATTCAAATAGCAACTAAATTACGGGAGACCAATGATGGAAGAGATAAGAGTTAACCCAGCATATAGAGTCGTGGAAAAACTAAAGGAGATAACTTTTGATGAGAACTGACCAGTAAGGGTAGGAAACATCTCTAAACTAATAGAGATTTTGGTGGTGGACATCGACTCCCCCCACCATGATATCCTTGGAAGGGGATAGCTGCCTGGCAGTGCCCTTAACCCATCACCAAAAACTCAAGTGCACTATATAACGAGGGATGATGGAGACCAGGGGCGATCAGACCATCACTTGAAAGTGTTTCATCGCTGCCATTAGGCCTAAGCAATAAAATAAAAAGAGAAGGAAGTCATCTCCGAAATGTCTCAGGACGGAGCTATGCCATTCAAATAGCGACTAAATTACGGGAGACCAATGACGGAAGAGATAAGAGTTAACCCAACATATAGAGTCGTGGAAAAACTAAAGGAGATAACTTTTGATGAGAACCGACCAGAAAGAAAATTTATGATCGGTACCACACTGTTCGAGTGGGAAAGGAAGGAATTAACTGCTTTGCTGAAGCATAATCAAGATGTGTTCGCATGGGAATCGCACGATATGCCTGTAATCAATCCAAAAATCACGTGCCATAAACTTCACGTTGACTCAACATTTTCGCTGATTACACAAAAGGCTCGCTGCACTGCCCCAGAAAAGGCCAAAGCAATTGAAACTGAGGTGGGGAAACTTCTAGAGGCAAGGTCCATCAGAGAAGTTCAATTCCCGACATGTCTCTCAAACCCAGTGGTGGTACGAAAGAGCAATGGCAACTGGAGAGTGTGTTTCCCTCTGCTGAAAATAGATTAGTTGGTCGACGCCACAGCAACCCACGAGCAGATGAACTTTCTGGATGCATACTCGGGGTACCATCAGATCTCCCTGTTTGGCCCTGACCAAGACAAAACTCCATTCTTAACTCCCCCGGGATTGAATCATTATAGGGTCTTGCCTTTGAACTAAAGAAATGCAGGGGCCACGTACTAAACATTGGTCACTAACATGTTCAAGAAACAATTGGGATAAACAGTGGAAGTGTATATTGATGATAGGCTCGTCAAAAGAAAACTCAAAGCCAATCACTTGAAGGACGTAGCGAAAACCTTTGAAATCCTCAGACGTTACCAAATGAATCTCAATGCCAGCAAATGCTCTTTTAGGGTTCATTCCGGAAAGTTCCTAGGATACTTGGTCAGCAAAAGGGGGATTAAGGTAAAACCTGACCAAATAGTTTCGATCAACAACGTTTAGCCTCCAATGACACTGTGCGAAATTCAAAAGCTAACAGGGATGCTAGCAGCCCTAAACCATTTTCGAATGATGCATACCATTTTTTCAATTGCTGAAGAATGAGAAAGTCCTCACCTGAAACGACGGATGCTAAAAGGCCCTTGAGGAAATCAAATCCTATATGAGCAGACCTCCTCAGTGTACTATCCCAAACCCAAGAGATCCTCTTTATCTCTACCTAGCAGTTTCAAGCCATGCATTCAGTTCGGCCTTAGTTTGCAAGAAGGAAGGATGACCATGCCCCGTTTACTACATCAACAAGACGTTCCTGGGCACCGAGCAACGCTACCTCCCCTTGGAGAAATTGGCCTACTATTTGGTTATCGCGCCTCGCAAACTGAAACACTACTTTGAAACTTATTCAATTATAATTATCATGTCTTTTCCCCTCAAAGCTGTTCTTTGGAAGGCCGAACTATCTGGACGGATGACCAGATGGTTAATCGAACTTGGGAGGTTTAATATACACTATCGACCAAGAACGACGATTAATGGACAAGTGTTGGTTGATTTTATCATAAAATTTGTGGGTTAGAATGAACTTAGCGAGCAATAATTTGCTGATCAGCTGAAATGTCATGAGATTGACCAATTCAGAAAATGGACATTGTGTGTGGATGACGCCTCTAACTCTAAGGGGGCTGGAGTAGGGATTGTGCTCGTTACATCAGAGAAAGCCATGTTCGATCAAGGAATTAGTCTTGGCTTTGAAGCATCCAACAACAAAGCTGAATACAAAGCCCTCATAGCCGGACTGCATAAAGCTCACTCGTTGGGAGCAAATCACCTTGACGTGTCTTGCGATTCAAAACTGGTATCCAACCAAGATACTGGAGATTTTAGTGTTAAGGATGAACGCATGGCGTCATACCTTATAGGTGGCTTACGAGTTGATGCCAAAATTTGAGGAAGTACACATTCAACAGTTCTCTCGTGGGCATCATATCCATGCCCACGCCTTAGCAGCTTTAAGCTTAGCAGCGGACTCCGACTTAAGAAGAACAATTGGAGTGGATTTCCTCACCAAGCCCAACATTCCAAGGCCAGTGGTTACCGAAAATAAGCCCACCAAGTCAGGGTTAAAGCTGAACGATTTTATATGGGGCCCGAAGGAAAACTTTACAGAATGTTCTTAGAAATAATGGGAGGGCAGGGAGATACCAAGAGCGTGGAATGCAACCAACCTTAAGAAATTTTACTTTTAGAACCTTTTCCTTTTTGCTCTCACCTAAATTATTTTTAAACATTTCTAGTTCTATTAGTTTCATGAAATATTTCATTCAAAACTTGTTGCTCGCAGACTGTTTTTGAAATAAAGCCTAAATAGCTCATTTGGCTACTCCACATTGTTCCAAAATGGCAGACTTACATTTTAATTAACGGTCAAAGCATTAATCAACACCACCTTGGTTTGATTACAATTAGAAGTTATTTAATTATAATTAAACCCGAGGTTTCAAGGTCTTCGTCACGAAAAATACAAAAACCTCATGAATTGCCTAGGCAAATAAAAGACCTATGGGGGATTCCTAAGCACTGAATAAACCCGACTTTAATTAGATAACAATCCTGAATGGGTGGATGACTCTAAAACCAAGTGCATTTTTTTCATAGTCCGTTCTAGGCCTAAGGTGGTGTGATGACACAACCTAAAAGGTAAGACAAGACAATAAAATACATGCTCGGCATAAGGAAATGGAAAAAATGCAAAATAATGATATTATATAACCAAATTCTCGTTATAACAAGTTATAATTCACAAAAAGTCCATTTACAACCATGGAAGGACAAAATAGATGATAATTATCATGGCGAGCAAGTACTCCCGCAACAACTTGTCTTCAACTATGTGACACCCTGGCTAATTAAATACCGGGTGATCAGACCTTTATTAAATTAAAATAGAATATCCAGTTGGTCCATTCTTAGCATCACTGACGAAAACTTTTTAATATATACTAACCACCTAGTATTTGGAAAGCTGATGTCAAATTTTATCTTTTTAATTAATATAAACCAAATAGATAAAAATGTCACATTCCACTATTTAAGTATCAAACTCACAATGAATAATGACAGAACAGTAAATATGTCTGAATCACACAATCCAGTCTAAAATATCCATACAGTAATAAAAAATAAAACTAACTCCACAGTCTATTACATCACAATAGAATACGGAATAATAGAATAGAAATGGACAACATGTCCGACTGAAATAAATGCTCAAAATAAAGAGACTGGATAAATGCTGAGGCATCTATGTCAAGGACTTGGAACTTCCAGAGCAGCTGCAGCACGCCAAAAGATGGAACCTGCTAAGCCTGGTGTCCCTGTGGATGGGCGCCTAAAATGTTTTACAAAAAAATAGAGATTTGGAGGAAACGGGTCAGAGCCCGAGTAAAATAGTTTAAAAATTTAGCAAGTGTATAAATGCAAAATTAACAAATATTATATACATGTTAGGCTTATGTGCTCTCACCTGAGATACTTACCTCTCATCTAATATGCACACCTAACGTGTAGATTAACCATACCTAGTCATGCTACCCCACCTAACTAGTCGGAACCAAATCTACTACTACACAACTGACTCGTAGTATTCGCCCGTATCGCCCATACAACACGTTATTGCATTTTTCCTATCCATGCGACAATTATAAATATCTCATTTTATAGCTAATTACTCACATCCCAAAGTTATCTTAAATATTATCATCTTTCTCTCTACAGGGCACACACAGTAGGATAAGTTATCAATATATTTCAACACAATATATATATATATATACTGCACCCTTAGGCTGAGACCTCCTGGTGCATCATATCCTGGTACATCACGCATTGTATAAAGGACCATAAATACAAATCACATATATTGGAGGCGAACATATATCTTGAACCATAAATACAAACCACATGTATTGGAGGCGAACATAGTTCCCAACCAAATGGGCCACACACATACCTACGCTCCCATTCAACCGTCGAAACTATCATACTATTAGATAACACATATCCAAGGTTCTATGTTCTGGGTACAAATCTAAAATCCCCCCAATGGGCTCATCAGGATAAGACCGTCCACGACGTGAAACCTCCCCCGATAGAAAGTAATGTAGGCTTGTCATGCAAATAATAAATCATACAATAGGTATTAACATAATTTACCTATTTATATCATTAGTATAGGTACACACGCAACCTATCATACATGTCCCATACGTAGTATCTCTATATCCCCAGAATATTCTATGTATTAATTAATATCAATTTTACTTCTCACTGTACCTCCCCGAGTATCCCTCACTACTCGAAATATTCTAACTAACCCTCAAACTATTTCAGTAGGTATATTGTCCCTCTACCGCTGGTCCGGTCTTAGGTTCACTCGTAAACTTCGCGTTCATTTAAATATCCGTAATATCATTTAACGTTAAATAATTTCAAAAGTTAGCCCACATTCTATGTAACTCACTTAAATTCTCGGGAGGTCAAACTACATCCAATTCTACCCCAAAGTTCCAAAACTCGATTATCTATAATTGAGAACTAATTATGAACACAAATCCCTAAGAAAATTTAAGCAAAAATACACATTCCGAACCGGTCCGGTGGGTACAACGAACCGATCCGTCGAACTGTAAGCAACAGCCTTCCGAACCGGTTCGGTGGATGCAGCGAACCGGTCCGGTGAACCTGATGTCTTCTCCTTTCGTATGCAGTTACAAAATTTTACCCATTTTTTAAACTAATTCCTCATGGAGCTTCACCAAATTAAAAACCGAGGTCTCTAAATGTCATGTAGACATATAGGGGTGATTTTCAACTTAAAAATATTATCAAAACATCAAGAATACTACCCAATGACTGACCAATTCATGATTATTATCAAGAACCCTAGTTTTATGTTCTTCCATGTTCATACACCTACAAGTCCAGATTTTTCCCATCCAGTAAGGTTTGATTTTGTCCTCTAATTATTTCAGAATTCCATTTACATGCAATTCCTAACCAAGACTTGATTTAATTCTCCAATTTCAGCATCAAATTTATAGATACATGGTTATTTCTTCATATATATTCTAACATGGATAACATATGCACATAATTTAGCAAGATAAACACTTGCCTCTTTTGGTAGGTCTATTCCGTTGAAGAAGAAGGGTATGGTCGTGACCCTCTCTCCCCGATCTACGTGACAACGGTGATTTTGGTGCAAGAACTTGTGAATTGGCCTTGGAATTATTAGGAACCTTCTCTTTCTCCCTCTTGTGCTTTCTCTTTTGGTTTAATAACTGATAAGCCTAACTTCCCCTATGTGCCTGATATTTTATCTCTTTGATTTTCATCGGTCCCCCTTTTCCAAATTTTAAAAGACCAAATACCCCTTCGAGGTGTCGGTTTGGCCTAAAAGTGGCCCGGGACTCAAACTAAATCTCCGAGTTGGCTTTTCTGACTATCTCGATCTGTCTGGACACACTGACGCACTCGAAATGACCATATGAAATACCAAAAGTGAAATTACATTTTATTTCTCAAATTTAGTCCCGACACGACTGACACTCGCGTCCTGACTATTTATCTTAACTGTCTCATTTCTCACTCACGACAAATCTTAATATTTTCTTATCCTTATTATTACTCACTCATTAAGTAATATTCAATATAAATAAATATTAACCCTTATCTCGCTAATTAATATCTATAATCCCGGATTAATTTTCCAACTATAATTTAATTAATCCCAATTAATTCCCAATATAAAAATCCATAAATTTATGCGGTGCTACTTCTGGTCGGAACTCATCGTCACTCTCACGAGAGGACAAATAACTCTTGGTCAAATGAAGGGGAACGACATTCAGTGGAACCCAACTTTCTTCACTTCCAAGGGTGGATGGTTATATGCTGGACAATCAACTTAATACCAATACCAAAACTTAGAGTCCTTGGGAACTTTCAAGATCCACAGGGCATTCACTTGTAAGCTAGTTACTTTGCCTCATCTAACTTAATGGGGTCATCCATCCACCCTTCCTCATAACCAACAGATTACGCTACCCAAGGACCCATCCTAAAAAGATAATGAAGCTTGAGTATGTTACGGTTAAGCCCCATCTTGACAACGCCACACCTTCTTCAGTCATACTTTGCCTTAGCAAGTTGTTTCTTGAGGGAATCGTTCTCATCTTGTAGAAGAGCCCCAATATCACCGATGTCCTTGGCTTCAGTGAGCTGCTTTTTCAAGGAGTTCATTTCCTCCTCCATGAGGGTGCCCCTTCACATCGTCCTTTAGTCTGGCCAATAAGGCACACTGGCCTTTATAAGCTTCGATTGTATTTTAAAGAGCTTTCTGAGCAGTAATAAAAGCACGACGAGCTTAGGTGCTAGCCTCCTGACCAAGAATGGCATGTAGATTACCAGTGAAAGAAGGGATTACTTCGGGAACATTGATATGCTACAACATGTAAGAATCAAAGGGGGAAATTCAATAATAATATAGGATGTAATTGAACTTCAACAAAGTCTTTCATTAATAGCTAAAATGGGCAAGGCCCTTACCAACGAAGACCAAAAGATAATATATGGATTCACAGGCTAATTATTTCAAACCAGTCTCCCTGTCCTCCACCTGATCTTACGTTTTTGGGACTTTGCCCTTATCACCGTTAAAGGATGCCTAGTCGATAGGAGCATCTGTCATAGCCTCTTCATCTGCCTTCGACGGGGAACCAGGATTGTGCTCGCCAAAAAGTTCAGGATTGGTCGGGACATTCACCCTCATTAGCGCAACATCCCAACTTTTCTTAAAGTTGAATTTCCTGATGAAAACCAATTGGCATTTAACATCATCAAAGGCTTCAACGTAGCCTTTGTCATAGCTTGCCTCCTTAGTTGCAGCAAAATGGTCACATTCCTTCTTCAGCCGATCACGTTCAACCATAAGTTGATCGTGCTTAACCTTTAGTTGGTCATAAGCAACCTTCAACTGGTCGCGTTCGTTCTTCAGCGCGTTTATGGCTGCACTGGTGGACTTCTTCTTCTCATCGTATGCCCTTTGGGCAGTAGCAAGAGCGTCCTTGGATTTGTCCAAGGCTGTTGTCAGGTCGTTGTTGATCTTGGACTGCTTAGAGCGATTTTCCAAAATGGCGACGAATTTCGCTACAAGCTGCAAACAGCGAAATAAGGATTATGTCATAATAAAGAGTAAAAAGTTCAACAAGTCCAGGCAGAATATAAGAAAATTTGGCTTACCAGAGACAATGCCTGAGCGACATGAGTAAAAAGCTGATTGTGAGTGTCAGCTGGTTGACTTACTCACGATTAAGAGCGAGTACTCCGCCCTTCAGCAAAACCAAAGGCCAATTAGGGGTTCTTGGCCACTGACATCACCTGTTTGGTCCTCCCAGAGTTATGGGCATCACCCTTCTTTGAAGCCAGCATGGACGTTGAGGAATAGGTTTTTTCTGTCCTACCCTTCTCTCGGATTGAAGAGTTCGACACAAATTCAGAGGCAAAAGGTCCCTCGTGCTCAGTCCTTTTCAAGGCCTTGGACTTGGGGGAGACAGGGTTCACATCATCATCATAAATCAATAAAATCCTCTTCCTAGGAGCCCTTAAATCTTCCTCGGCTATAGGAATAGACTCAACGTTTAAAGATTCGAAAGAAGAAGAGGTAAAACCTTCCTCGTTCGCAGAAGGAAGTGGAACATTAGGAAATGTATTTATCAGGCAGGTTGTGAAGATGTTGGTAAAATTCGTATATTCAAGAAGAAAGGAGGCAGATCAGTGGTGGCTCCCAGACTTGAGTAACTATGCTCTATTGATATGGGAAAGAGAGGGAAGAGAGGGTTCTTTCTTCTTCGATTGAGCTGGTCAGAAGAAAATAAAAATTCATCAATAATCATATAATCAAGTAAGAGCTTAGAACAAGAAGAAATGAAAAGTTAACCTATGTCACTCCCCCACTCCGGGCACAAAACCCCTTAATATGGCTCGCCCTCAGGAAGAGGTGGATGTTGCCAATTTTGAGCAACAAAGCCTTGATCCAAGTACCTTTTATTGGAATCAGACCAAAACCCAATTAGCTTTCCCCGCCTTCAAGTATAAAACACCATCTGGAATATGGTATTAAGAATAACAATACCTAATCTCTCGGATTCCTATATTGGTCCCATACAGTTCATTTATTCTATGAACTCCGTTCATAATCTTCCATATGTTTGGGGAACATTGGTCGGGAACCACATAAAAGAATTCATAAAACTTTAAGAATAGTCGATTTGGGGGAAATATCCCCCCCCCCCTCAGCCACAGAGAGAGTATGGATCTAGTGGACACATTCAACAACTGCACAATTTTCGGGCATCGGGGCACACTCAATCGTTATCTAAGGGGCATTTGAGTATGTTTTTCTAAAATCCCCTAAGGTCATTTTACAAACAGTATAAATCATTTTCGAGAAAGAAAAGTGAGGGAGAAGGGGATATTAAATGAATATAAACACAAGGAGTTGCAAAGCTAAGAGAAACAAACAAGGATGAAGAAGACTTACAAGAAGACTGTGAAGACAGAAGCTCCAAATATCAAAAGACTAATCATATGGATCAAAACATAAGTTCATCAATGAAATCGACATATCATTTTTTAAAACCTTGGACCAACGTTTCCTTACCTCAGTTAAATAATCATAAAGCACACCTTTATGCAAACTCAGATATTGGACTTATCAGTAGGGTCAACAAAATGTGTAAAATCCTTCAGCCCATTATTGACAAAGAATTTTAGGGACAATTGTGAGGTGAAAATCATAATGACTAGACCCAACCTAGAGAAGAAACGCGTTGCTCGTGGATAATTATGAAGGGCTTATTCTCATTATCTATACTTTCGGAAGAGATAAACATAGATCAACAAATGAGCCAATCAACAGTTGGAAGAGTTTGAACGCGGCTCCACCACTCTTATTATTATAAATAAAGACCTTACCCTGGGGAAAGGGGTACATAATTGTGATACCCCGCCTATTTTCATCACGGTTGATCAATCCTTTATCAAAATAAAACAGAATTCTCATATGGATCATTCTCAACAACACTGTTGAAAACTAATTAATCACTAATAACCTATTAGGCCCGGTGTCAAATTTTAAACTTTATAATCTTTTAACTTAAACGCACCATTAATCCATCCACACAATTAATATACACATTTATTGAATTAAAACAAACAATAACCGATAACTCTCGGTAAAATATTAATATAACCATATCGAATATGCGAAAATGCAGGAAAATAAAATAAATGATAACAATTGGACAACGTGTCTTGGCACCTAAAAGGTTTTTAAAATATTTGTAAGCGGGTTGATAAGCACCCATACTTAATATATATTTTAATAAAAAAATTGAAATTGCAAGTTTCCGCAATAATTGTTTCACCTTGGAAGTTGGATTGATACCCGTACTTACCTCAATATGAGTTATTTTAGACAAGTTTTGTAGGTATTCAAGGGATTTTATAGTGGCTTTTGAAGACAACGACCATACACGAAAAGCTCTTTATCACGGGTTAGTGCCCAAAACGTTTTGAAAATATTTAGCAAGTGTTTAAAATACTTTAACATTTAAAATATTATATTCTTCATATTTAAACTGGTGCCGCACTCACATGAGATACCCCTCATCTCTCATATAACAGTCCACACCTAACACCTGTATTTTAAACACCCTAGTTATGCTACCCCACCTAAATAGCATCTCACCAATCTTCTAAAAACCCATACGCTATTTCATGCCCCGCGTATTTAATATTCTAAGCTTTCCCCTGAGCTTATGCATTATTAATTCTCACTTATAATTCATCCGTTCTGTTAATATATGGGTCGGGTTTTTACCTGGATCTGATATCTGCCCACATAATAATTGGATTATCCATTTAGTATTGGATAAGTCCTTATCATATTATATACGATAGAGTCCAACTTTGTGTTCTTTTATGATTCTTATTATCTAATATATATATATATATATATATATATATATATATATATATATATATATGGAGACAAATCAAGATAACTAATTCGGTATTGATCTAATAACATATCTCTCCACTTTCTCTCTCTTTAAATTTCGTGGGTCTCTCTCTCTCTTGGTTCATCATCCAAGAACCTTGGATTTGTGATCGTGAAGATCAAAGGGAAACTCTCGTAGCCAACCCATACATTCACGAGTCGCAAAGTGTACACGGAGGAAGAATAAGAGTGCATATAAGATTTTTCAGTGTTCAACAGAGGATTATATTCCGCAAATCAGGTAATCCTAAACCCCTATGTGCTACGTGTATGCATTGTAAGTTTACATTGGTATAAGAGCCATCATTGAAATTTAATCCTCCTTAGCGAATGAGTTTCTCTCTCCTTATACCCGATTTAATTTCGATGAGTAAAATATGTTTTTAATCTGAAATTTTTGCATGAATATGTTTTTGCACATGTGAGGAGTATGCACGTTAAGTTTCGTCGCATTCCGTTAAGTAGTTTAAGAGGAAATTGAAAAATTTGTTATGTTCTAATTTTTTCTGAAATTGTTTTGGCCAACTTTGAGACCAAAACAGTAGCCTTAACGATGATGAAAAATTAATATTTTTGCATATTATTGTTCCTTGTCGCAAGGGCTTTCCAACCATATATCATATGCCTTTTTTAGACTTAAAACGAATGGGATATAGCTCTCCAAACTTGGCCTCATGAAACTCGCCTTCTGGAAATTTTTTCTTATTGAAGAAGACGTTGAACAGTGTTTTTTTATTTAAATTATTTAATTTTAAATTAAATAAATGGAGGCCTTAATGATGAAATAAAATTCTAAAAAAAAATATATTTTTGGAATCAGTAGATCAAAACCTATTTTTCCATGTTGCCAAAATATTTTTTACTATTATGCAATAATAAAAGCTAATTAAAGTGCATTTTTGGACACTTTAATAATGTCTAATAAATACTGGAACATCCCACAAAATTATAGAATTTTTTTCTGACTTAGTGGATGAAAAATTAGACCCCTTTTGAGCATTTGTAATATTTTGGAAATTTTTATGCACCTTCAGTAGTTCATTTAATTAAGTATTTAATTGTATTTAAATACTTTTATTTATGATTATTGTCTCCAAAACTTGTGTAGTTAACACAATGATCACGCTGACGCTGTTCGCTCCCTAAGTTGGTGAGTGTGGCAATAATTGTCCATTTAAAGGCCTAGGTTATGTGTTTTGCATGATTAAATGGACAAATTTACAAAATTGATAATTAAATGAGATTGTGTTTGCATGTTTTGTTATTATTTTAAGGTTATTCCTATATATATGTGCAATCAGACATACCCCGTCCGATTTTCAGTAGTGCGTCTTCTCTTATTTGATGTAATGGTGAGATTGAGAGGTTTTTAAAGCCAATTGTAAGGGGATAATTTCTGATTGCACAACAATACATAGGAATTACCTTAGCACAAGTTCTAAACTGTTAATTTAGGACTATGTGGGACCCTGCACATTTTTTTGTTATTTGGCGCAAAATTGGCTATCATAACATTATATCTGCTGTGATTTTAAATTATGATAAATGGATGGAATTGATTAATAGATGTGTTCATTAATCAGGAAATTTGTTCAAAAATCAATTGGAAAATATATTCTAATTTTACAACATTAGGAGATGATTGCGAGCTTTGCAAACTTTTGATTTTAATGTGTAAGAATTTTTTTTTTCTAATTGAATTTTAAAACAAATTAAAAAGATGTGTTTTATAATATTAATGTCAAATTTTGTGAAGATTTAATCAGTGATGGCAACCAATAACGTTATCGCCGCTATGACTAAAGAGGATACGCTAACTGGTAACAACTACAACATATGGCACCGTAAGATCCAATATCTTCTCAATCAGCATGAGTTGCTTGATTGTCTCACCACTGTTATGGCTGAGCCTGCTGAGGGTAGTACTGTCGCCAACCGGCGTGAGCATGAGGCTTACCAGGCTTGGGTAAATAAGGATCGTGCTACGCGCTTTACTATGCTAAGCCACATGCACGACGACCCCACGTCCACTACGAGACTTAGGAGTCTTGTTTTGAAGTTCGAAACTTATCGTAAGGATAATAAGTATACGATGACTGAGTATCTTCGAGTGATGTCCATTTTGATTTGTGAGCTTAAGGAAGCTGACCACATTCTCTCTGATGAGCAACAGTTTCAGGCTGTTATCCGTTCCCTTCCTGAATCATGGGTGCATATGAAGCAAATAATGACTCACAATGACAATATTATGAATTTTTTTGACATATCACGTCATGTTGAGATTGAGGTAGAGCGCCAAGAGGCGAACCATGCTGCTGTCCTTATCGCCCAGAGTGGCAAAAGTCAGGGAAATAGGCCCAGGCAAAATTGGAAAGGAAAGCAAAACAAGCAGGTTGGGGTAAATGGCCCAAAGGGAAAAAGATAGCAAAGCGCCACAGAGGCAAGCGAGGTGGCAAGAAAGATACTTCCAAAGTAAAGTGCTACAACTTTGGGAACAAGGGACACTTTGCTCGTGATTGCGCTGAGCCAAAAAAGGTACCCTCTTCTTTTTCCTCTTTACTTTCCACTCTCCATATTTGTGTATGTTCTCATGCATTAGTTGCTCATTCTATTCCTATGTGGATTGTAGATACAGGAGCAACAAAGCATGTGATGAGGGATAGAGAAGGATTTGTAGACTATCGCCGGATTCCAGTTGGTACTCAGAGTGTCTACATGGGAAATGCTGCTCGTGAAGATGCTGAAGGAGTCGGTTCGTACGAAACCCATCTTAGTACTGGGACCAAGCTACTTCTCCGTGATGTGCTCTATGTGCTTGGAATAAAGCATAATCTACTTTCAGTTTTAGCTTTACCAGACTATGGTTTTTCTTTCAGTTTTAATAGTAGTGGTTTGAATATTATTTTGGATAATATTATTTGTGGACATGGATCTTTATGGAATAATTTGTTTACTTTGGATTTATTTGATTCTATTTCTTATCCTTCATTATCATATATTGCAAATGTTAATGTTGATTCAGTTACCTGGCATACTAGGCTTGGGCATATAGGAAAAGATAGGATGGCCCGATTAGCTAGAGAAGGCCTTTTATGCCCATTCGCTAAGGTCGACCTACCTATATGTGAGCCTTGTTTGGCAGTAAAAGCCTGTAGAAAGCCTTTTGGTAAGGCTTTACGAGCTAATCAACAGCTAGAACTAGTACACTCAGACATATGTGGACCTATGAGTGTAAAGGCACGTCATGGCGCCTCTTATTTTATCATGTTTGTTGATGACTATACGCGATTTGGACATGTCTATCTGATCGCTCACCGCTATGAAGCTTTGGATTATTGCAAAGGCTAAGTAGCAGAGGTTGAGAATCAGCAATCGAAGAGGTTAAATTTTTTTCGAACAGACAGAGGATGCGAATACTTATCAGATCAGTTCAAAGAAACGTGTGAAGAAAAGGGGATACGCAGACAATTAACTATTCCCCACACTCCGGAACAAAATGGTGTTGCAGAGAGAAGGAATAAAACTCTTCTAGACATGATTAGATCTATGATGGCGTAGGCCAACCTCCCAATATCCTTCTAGGGGATGCTCTTCTGACTGCCGCCTACATACTAAATAAAGTGCCTTCTCAATCAGTTTCCTCCACTCTGTATGAACTCTGGAAAGGCGAAAGACCCAATTTGGATCATTTGCACCCGTGGGGTTCAGTAGGTTATGTTCATACAACTTCCTATAAGTTCGAGAAGTTAGGACCCAGAGCTCGAAAGCATATCTTTATAAAATATTCTGAGAGCTCAAAAGGCTACGTTATGTACGGTGAACACCCTGATGGAGGAATGACTGAAATAGAGTCACATGATGTCGAATTCTTAGAAAAGGATTTCCCTAGCATTAGCAATGCAAAAGAGGATCTTGAACTATATGAGTTAGAGGAAAATAAAGACATTTTACCATCTTCAGGCGAGGCTGGGGGATTAGTTCCTCCTCATGTAATCGCTGAAGATAGTAATGGTCTTCAACCTAGTGGGAGCATTCTAGTCAGTGAGAGTGCACCACCCCTAGATATTCGCCGCAGTAAACGAGGAAATATTCCACGTCGTTATTTTAAGATTGAGGGGAATACCTTCCTAAGAATTGCTTTAGATGAAGAAGAGCCAACTTCTTTTGCAGAAGTTCTTTCCTCAAGTGCTAAGGATGAGTGGATGGTTGCTATGCAGGAAGAATTGAGCTCCATGGCTAAGAACAAAGTCTGGGAGTTAGTTGACCTTCCACCCGGGCGCAAGACTATTGGGAATAAATGGGTTTTAAAAGCCAATCGTAAAGCGGATGGTTCAATTGACAAGTATAAGCACGCCTTGTGGCGAAGGGCTATACCCAACGAGATGGTGTAGACTACGAAGAGACATTCTCCCTAGTGGTGAGGTTTGCCTCTATCTGTCTTATCCTAGCTATTGTCGCACAAATGAATTTAGAACTATTTCAAATGGATGTTAAGACTGCATTTCTCAATGGAGAACTTGACGAAGAGATCTATATGGATCAACCTTTGGGTTTTGTATCTAAAGGACAAGAGCGTAAAGTTTTCCATCTCAAACGTTCTATATATGGTCTCAAGCAATCGTCAAGACAGTGGTATTTCCGATTTCATCATGCCATTACCTCTGTTGGTTTTGAGATGATTGAAGAAGACCACTGTGTATATCTCAAACGATCCAAGAAAAGTGTTCTTATCCTTTCATTATATGTTGACGACATCTTGTTAGCTGGGAATGACCTGGACTCCATAGTCGCCACTAAAGAGTGGCTGTGGTGACAATTATGTTCAACACAAATTAACAAGAAAAGACAATCACCGAAGAAAATAAAGAATGTAAAGAATGAAAGATCACACGACACAGTATTTATGTGGTTCACCAAGAATGCCTACGTCCACGGTGGTGCTCTCAGTATTATTTCTATATACTCCAGGGAATGTTTACAGGAAATACAATGCGTGTCCTTTACCCCAGGCTTAGGGTTTGTTATATACATTCTTGTTCTCGGGGAGTGGGGGTGTTGGACTCCCCCACGTTAGTCCATCACTTTCTAGAATATCTCCTTACGATATTTTAGGAAGAGCCTAAGTCATAACTAATTTCGGTAGGGATATGGGGCTTTCAGACTTTGGGCCTTTACCGGGCTACTTGTCTGGGTCCGTGGTGGCTAAAATGGTACCCACAATTGCCCTAAAAGTTGTTGGGCCACAATTTGGGCTCAATAAATTTAAATGATTTGTCATAATGGCTTCCTTGTAAATTGTGCAGCTCTTCACAGGATTGAAAACTGATTTAGGCAGCAGCTTGCTTCGTGTCTTGTGCGCGATGATTGAAAGCATTTAAAAGTCCTTTGGAACAATAGTTTGTAGTTGTCGTTTCAAACTTCTTCACATTTTCTCATCTTCTCTAAGCTCCTACCGTTGCGCCCTCGTTCCCAGGTAATTATCTTTCAATCTCAATCTCCTCCATCGTCTTCGCTTGTGACTTCGCGTCGTTCCAAGCCAAGTCTTTATTTCGTAAGTTCTTCTTATTCTCTTTCTGTGCTTTTTTCTTTTGCAATCTCCTCGCATTTTTAGTTAGGGTTTTGCAAATGGCGAAAATAAGTAATAGGTCGGTAACTGAATTTAAAAAATATTACAACATCCCAGATTGGGTAGACATTGAGTGTGCCCCTATCCCTAAAAATGTTAGAGAAATAGAGGGTGCTCACTAGATTCACGTTCTTTTACTGTCCCGAGGGGGGGGGGGGGGGGAGGGCTCACTTCCCCCCCAAGTAATTCGTTTTTGCACTTCTTTGGTTACTTCAATATTGTCCCCGCACAGTGTTCACCAAATGTTTGGAAGATAGTTAATGGTGTCCATAGAATAAATCAGCTCTATGGCACCAATCTAGGGCTTGATGAGATATGCTTCTGCTACTCTTTCTCGCGAACAACTTCTGGTCTTCTTTACCTCAAGGTCAGGAGTCCTGACAGGGTATTGGTAGTAAATTTACCTGATTCCCCCAAGGATTACTGGCAAGAGGGTTTTCTTGCTAGAAATTGGCAATTTCTTCCCCATACCGAGGGGTCGAGGTCTGACAGGTTCACGGTCCCCTTTTATGGGGAGGAGTACATAGGTAGGATTACTTTTTGTTCTGCTCTTTGATCTTCTTATTCATGTATGATTTCTCTGATATTCTTCTCTCTTCTTTTCAGTGAGAACAAAGAATTTGGAACCTGCTCTCAGTGAGGTTCGAACTGGTGAGCTGATTAAAGCTTGGAACATCAGAGAACCTTTGGCTAACGGTGAACACCCTTGGTCAGCTGCTTTTCTTCTGGAGTATAAGAATATTGGGTCTAGTTTCATTGCACGACCTGTAGACAGCATCCCCGAGTTGGACATTACTGAGGAAGTTGCTGCAGACCCCATCCAGTTGGACGAGGAAGAGAGTAGCTCTGGTGAGGACAAAGCAGGTGATACTAGGGGCACTGCTGAAGGTGGTGCTAGTGAGACGAACTCTAGCAGTGAAGGGTCTTCTAGCTCGAAAGAGGCTTCATAATCTCTAGAGTCCTCCAGTGAGTCAAGTACTTCCAGCGAGGAAGATATGGCTCCCCCCATGAGGAACCTGATTAGGGATGATGATGATGATGATGTGATCCTTTCTAGGTGGGCGAAGAAGCAAAAGTCTGGCAGTGGAGAAGTTGCCACTAGTTCTCAATCTGCTGCCAACGAGCAGGAGAAGAAGATGAGGGAGGAAGAACAGTTGAGAGAGAAAGAGAGAAAGAAGGAAGAGGAGAGGAAGAAGGTGGAAGAGAGGAGGAGAGCTGAGAGGGAGAAGGAGACGGAAGAGGAGAGAAGGAGGGTGGAAGCGAGGATGAAGGCCGGTCAAGTTTTGATGCCCGTGTCCGCGTTGCCCGAGGGGGCCTCGGTCGCCACCTCTCCCCAGTTGGCTCCTGCGCTGCTCAAGAGAGAAGTTTTGCCCATTGATCGATAAAGGGCAATGGGGACCGACCAGTTAGCTCTGCAAGCGAGTCAGAGGCTAGCCTTGGTAAGTCTGTTTCTGTTTTTTAATACTCGTAAGTTTATGTTTGATGCTTTCTTCTAATGCTCCCTTTTTACTTGCAGTTCGTGACCGAATTCGCTGTTGTTTGCACTAATCTCCTTTAATTACCAATGTAATTGGACCTCTTTATTTGAATGAAATGAAAAGACTTTCTGTTCTGCATACTGATTCTTCTGCTTTTGAATGCTTGTATGGCCTGCAATTGATTGATGTAGATTATTATATACCTGCCACCTCTCAACTGGGAAGGATCCTTGGTCCTAATGCAAGCAATCAGGTTCTCCAAGCCTTCGTTAGGATTTGCAAGTCTCTCAAGTCGAGGAATAAGAGCTTTAAAGACCAGTCTGAGCTCGTCGCCAAACTGAAGGATAGACTTCAGGAGATGGAAGAAGTTGGTGCCTCTGTTCAAGAAGAAGTGAACACTTTGAGAGCTAAGCTTCTAGATGCCTTTGAAATCAATCAAGTCAGAGAAGTTCTTCAGCAGGAGAACGAGACTCTGAGGAGGGAGGTGTCGCGACTCAAGGAGCATGCGCTGAGCGTCGCACCTCGTGTTTTATGAGGTTCCTCTTCATTGGCTGTTCTGCGAGCTGACACAGAACCGAGCGGTGCCCCTCCAGTTTTGCGAGGTTCTACCTCAACGGCTGCTCCGCGAGCTGGTCCAGATGCAGGGGGTCCAGCTTGGGAGATGGACGAGCTCCGAGAAGATGTCCGTCGAGCATACATGATTGCTGTTGGGCTTCAAAGGGATGTCACATGGCTGAGGCATCTGTTCAAGAAAGGACCTCGGTGAGTGTGGGCCGATGGTTATGACCAAGGTTGGACAGATGCTCCGACGAGGTTGACAGAGTTTGAAGAGCTTGCCTTTATTAGGGGATGGTTGAGCGCCCTCAGGGAGCTACAGGTCCCCTGGAACTCAGTACTCTGGTATCGTCATGAGATCTCTCCTTCAACTCTGAGGCCTAATCCTTTCAGGAGGGACGACCAGTGGGTCCCTATAGATGCTATTCCTAGGCAACAGAGCAAGATGCGAATGAAGTCGAGAATAATTAACCCCTCATCCGGACGATGGCCGGAGATCGCAAGTGGATGATTACCTTACTCAGAGGCCTAATCCCCATTTAGATTTTCTTACTTCAATGTAACTCTTTGTAAATGTAACGAAGTAATAAAATATTTATGTTTTAGGCGTTTTGGCGACTAAACATGTGTTGTGTATTTTTACTTCTTTAATTTTGTGTTTGATTATCTTAGGCTCTTCGTAGCCGACTAGATTTAATGTAGGTAAAGTTGTTTTGTTGTGTGAGTATCCTCCCAGTTCAGTATGCTTATGAGATACCATTCTGCCCTACTTTACCTTTTAGGTCGTGTCGTCACACTCCCTTAGGTCTAAGTATGGCAATGGCGAGGACACACCTGGTGTTGGATGTTCTATCCAATCAGGTTTTTTGAGCCAAACATTATTTGGCGACCAATTCGATTTGGTCGAACTGCCTAAGGGTCCCCTGTAGGGCTTCATATATTGCCAGGGGCAATGCTAAGAGGTTGTTCGTGTTTCATAACGAAGACCTGAGGAGGGTGATTCCCTGCTTTTGCATACTTAGTAATATGCCTGTCACTTGGAAAAGTTGTGCAAGTTATAAAGTTCATAATACAAAATTAGCACTTCATAGAATGTCACTGCCAAACAATCTTTTATTAATCACAAGCAGTAAAAACTGATTTGCCAATTCAAAAATGCGATAAAAGATGAATGAAAAAACTAGAAGTAGAATTTTTTCAGATTGGCTGCGTTCCAAGCTCGGGGTATCTCTCTGCCGTCCAACGTTTCTAAGTGATAGGCTCCTTGTAGGTCGTCCCTTATCACCTTGAATGGTCCTCCCAGTTTGGACCCGGCTTGCCATCAGATGGTCTTACTGCGCTGTCAAGAACTTTCCTTAGGACGTAGTCCCCAACTTGGAATGTCCTTAGATTGACCTTTTTGTTATAGTGTTTTCCGAGCTGCTGCTAATAGCTCGCTAATCTCACTAGGGCTAGTTCTCTGCGTTCGTTGGCTAGGTCAAGTTCAACGAGTAATGCTGCACCATTCTGGCCTTCGTCGACCAAGGTGGATCTCATGGTTGGGAGGCCAGCTTCTAGAGGGATGATTGCTTCCATTCCATATGTTAGTGCGAATGGGGTTTCCCCCGTTGCTCGTCGTGGGGTAGTGCGGTAAGCCCACAGAAGGCGTGTCAGCTCGCTCACCCATGCGCCTTTGGCTCGCTCAAGTCGTTTCTTCAACCCATCAATCACTGTTTTGTTGGAAGCTTTAGCTTGGCCGTTGCTCTGAGGGTAGGCAACCGAACTAAAATGGTGCCCGATCCAATGGCCGTTGCAAAAACTATGAAAGGGGCCGCTCTCGAACTGCGTTCCGTTGTCAGTGATGATGGTTCTGGGGATCCCGAAGCAGGTAATTATGTTTTTCCATATGAATCTCATCATATTTGCGTCCCTGATGTTTGCCAGTGGCTCTGCCTCGATCCATTTGGTGAAGTAGTCTGTGTCGACCAACAAATACTTGCGGTTATCGACAGCGGTAGGAAGAGGGCCCACGATGTCCATTCCTCATTGGGCGAAAGGCCAAGGGCTGGTAAGTGATGTTAGGTCGCTGGCAGGTTGGTGGACCATAAGAGCATGTAGCTAACATTTTTCGCACTTGCGAGCATATACTCCAGAATCTCTCTGCATGTATGGCCACCAGTAGCCTTCCTTTATTTCTCGAAAAGCTAGCGATCTCCCTCCAATATGGCTCCCGCAGGTTCCTTCATGGAGCTCGCGCAACACTTGCTCGACGTCCTTTAGGTGAACGCATTGGAGGTAAGGGCCAGTGAATGAATTCTTATATAGCTTGCCCTCAGGAGATAAGTGAAAGCGGGCAGCTTTGACTCTTATCTGATGAGCGGCCTTCTTGTCGTCTGGTAGTGCACCATCCTTCAAATAATCCCTCAAGGGATCCATCCAACTAGGTGCTGATTTGATCTGGAGAATACGGTCCATGTCTGGCAGCTCTTCGCTCTGGGTGATGCTCGGTCGGGCGAGGAAGTCTATAGGGATTGTACTCTTCAAATCGGAGTCGATCGCTGAACTTAGGGATGCTAGGGCGTCAGCATGGCTGTTCTGTCCTCTGGGAAACTGTCGGACACTAACTTCCTCAAAGTTGGACATTAACTTTTTTGCTAAGGCGAGGCAGGCTGCCATTCTTTCATCCTTCGTGTTGAAGTCCCCACTTATCTGATTGGAGACCAATTATGAGTCGCCGAACACCTGTAGCTGTTTTGCACCCAATGCCTATGCCTTCTGCAGGCCTGCTATCAAAGCCTCATATTCAGCCTCGTTATTGGAGGCTTTAAATCCAAGTCTGATGCCTTTCTCGAGAATTGTGTCTTCTGGAGTAACGAGCACAATGCCTACTCCTGCCCCCTTTGAGTTGGAGGCTCCATCAACAAATAGTCACCAAATTCCTCCCGTTGAGGGATTTTCCCTCTGATCCATGGGTTGGAGTTGGTCGCAAGGCTCGCCTATGAATTCCGTGATGAAGTCGGAGAGCACATGCCCCTTGATTGCATTCCTTAGTTGAAATTGGATGTCAAATCGTTCGAGCTTGACTGACCACTTGGAGAGTCTGCCAGATAGATCCGCTTTTCGCAGGACTGCTTTAAGGGGGTGTGATGTAAGGACGATGATAGTGCGAGCTTCGAAGTAGTGCTTCAGTTTCCTCGATGCTACCACTAGTGCAAAAGCGAACTTCTCCAGTGGTAGGTATCGCTGCTCGGCGTCCAACAGGGTCTTGCTCGCGTAGTAGACTGGTCTCTGGATTCCTGTTTTTTCGTATACCAGTGTAGAGCTGACAGCGTGGTTGGAAACAACAAGATATAGGTACAGGGAATCATTTTCTTGAGGTATCACGAGCAAAGGTGGAGTGCTGAGATAAGCTTTGAGCTCTTCCAATGATCTCGAGCAATCTTGGTTCCATTCTATCGTTTTACTTCTTTTCAATAACCGAAAAAATGGCTGGCACTTCTCGAAGGACTTCGAGATGAACCTATTCAAAGCGGCGAGCATACCCGTGAGCTTCTGCACATCTCTTATTGTGCGAGGAGGCTGTACCTTGTTGATTGCATCGATCTGGTCCGGGTTGGCTTCAATGCCTCTCTCACTAACAAAGTACCCGAGAAATTTTCCTAACTGGACACCGAAAGAACACTTGCTCGCGTTGAGTTTCAGTCGGTATTTTCTGAGGATTTCAAAGGTCCTTGATAGGTCTGAGAGATGGTCTTCTTTGTTCTTGCTCTTGACGAGCATATCATCAATGTGGACTTCCATGGTATCTCCCCATCTGCTCTTTGAACATGTTAGTGAACAACCGCTAGTAAGTTGCTCCTGCATTCTTGAGCCCAAAGGGCATAACTTTATAGCAGTATAATCCGACGGTGGTAATGAACGCGGTCTTATCTTGGTCTGGTGCATACAGAGGAATCTGGTGATACCCCGAATATGCATCTAGAAAACTCATTCTCTCATGAGCTGCTATAGCGTCCACTAATTGGTCGATCCTTGGGAGGGGGAAACTGTCCTTAGGGCATACCCTGTTAAGGTCAGTGAAGTCTATACAAACTCTCCATTTACCGTTGCTCTTTAGAACTACTACTGGGTTGGAAAGACATTTAGGGAATTGAACTTCCCGTATGGATCCTGCAGCCAGTAGCTTCTGGGTTGGAAAGACATTTAGCCAAACGTGTATTGCTTTATCCACAATGGAATATGAATACGTGGCATGCTCAACATCTGTTCAGGAAGCTGTTTGGCTGAGGAGATTCTTGCAAAGGCTAGGCATTTCAGATCATGCAGCAGACGTTGTGCTTGTCTATTATGATAGCACGTCAACCCTAGCTTATGCGAAGGATCCAAAGTATCATGGGAAGTTTAAGCACATTGACATTCGTTATCATTACATTAGAGATATGGTTGCGCAATGGGAGGTTGTCCTGAAACATATCTCCATGGGTTGTATGGTGGCTGATCCATTAACCAAGCCCATTACTCGAGATGTTTTCCTTTCTCATGTTAGGAGCATGGGGCTTCGTAGGTTTTGATATGTTTGGTACTGTATTGTTCATTGTCATTATTATTATTATTTATTTGATATGGTATTCATTTTTTTTAAATGAATTTTTATCATTATGTACACATATTATAGATATGTCACCGGGCTTGAATCGACTCTCTCACACGGGTGATTCACGTTGGTGCTTAGACAGCGAGCAAGATGAGATATTTATGTCTATGGCGCTTTGACAGCGAGCTGAGACATTTATATTTTTGGCACCTGAAAGGCGAGCAATATATATACGATCATGCATATTTTGCTATATGTCAGCTTAGTTGGGTACTAAGATGAGACCTTATATATATAAAGGTCGATCATAGAGTGGCTCCATAACTCTATGTAGCCTGTTTTAGCCGAATGTGAGATTTCAGGCAGGCACTATGCGAGTGACTGGGCTGAAACTCAGGTTAGGCGCTAGATGGCGACTAGACTCAGATTCGTATGGCGTCCTTTTTATTTCAAAAGTGACATACCCATTTTTATGGGATGACGCCATAGCATACATTTCATACTGTATGTGCTTTTCCGACCAATAGTGGGAGCGATGAATGAATCCCTGCGTCATCACTATGTGAGCCACAAGGATTATTATAATCCTACTTTATGCCTTTTGTTGACCTGAGACTATGTCATGAAGAGAAGGCTTAATGACGCTACTTTAGCGTGTTTACCTAGGATGATGGATGATACCGTCTAAGGGACACGACTAGGAAAGCGATTGAGTCTAATTGAATTGACATGAGGACTTAGGGAAGACTATTTGATTATACACCATGATAATGTGACTCATAGTCCGGACGTCTTTATCGTGCTTTGTATACGACTTAGTCATGAGTACATTACATATATGGAGTATAACACTTCTTTCTTGAGGGATTAAAGAGTGCTAAATTCGGTGTAAATCAAACTGTCTGGGTATATACGAGATTCCTTCGAGTGATGTGTCTTCGTTAGTTAGATGCTGTCTTAATGATTACGCTCCTGAGACTGTACGTTTTTCTCGTGAGGTCTCCCACCACATTTCCTATATGAGGAGATGAGTGATGGAGATCATTGAAGATATGTTAGAAAAAGCACGCCTTTTGTGGACGAGTGGGAGATGTTAATATATGGGTCGGGTTTTTACCCGGTTCCGATATCCGCCCACATAATAATTGGATTATCCATTTAGTATTGGATAAGTCCTTATCATATTGGATACGATAGAGTCCAACTTTGTGTTATTTTAGGATTCTTATATATATATATTGATGATGCTGAGATTCACTTGGGTATATATATGATAAGATAAATCAAGATAATTAATTCAGTATTGATCCAATAACATATCTCTCCACTTTCTCTCTCTT